>OY744521.1:2639446-2986946 GCA_963556195.1 Sepiola atlantica
GTTGTCCGACCAATGGCTGGCGAGAAACTGTCTGTATCCTTGAATTGGCAAAGTATATTGATGTTAGTCACGTGACTAAATGCCTAAGCATTTTGCTGTGTGAGTGTAAGAGTTGATAGTCAATATTGTACTTAGAGCCAAGATCACTGGGTGTGTTGACCTCACTCGTTTACGTAAAAAAAACTCGACAATCAGGATTGGTGACAATATATGCTTGGCAGGACATGAGAAGGAGGAGTTTATAGGAAATAATATGTATCTTTGCTCGCTTGAAATTATTTATCTGCTTTCTGCTCACAGACTGAAATGAGGAAATAAAATTATAAATATGTACCCTTGTGCTCCGTCGGTAGTCTGTCTGGTAGCTGAGAGAAAGAAGCTGTCAATCACTCCCTCTCCTTTGTACTGAAGAAACTCGTCAGGTTATTCTTTCATCACTCAAAGGAACAGATGGTCTCATCCTTAACTTGACAACATCGTTTCGGATACACACATCTATACTGAGAGATGCACAGATTACATAACAAAGTGTCTGAATCCAATTTCATACTATCCCATTTGTCCGCGTGTGAAGACACCTGTGAATTTTTTACGGCAGAAAAATTAAGGCAAATTTGTAGATTAACACCCTTCGCTGATCTCCCCTACCCTCCAAAACAAGAAATGGTATTCTACTAGTTTTTAGGCGATTACGTGTAAAAACATTAGTGAAAAACTTGGCAAAAAAAAATATATATTTTAGAGTGAGGGATCAGTTTCATATATTTCGTAAAAAGAAATTCCAGAATCTTCTGTGTGTAAATTAGGGCTCGCAAAAAAGTTATGATAATTCTGAAAACCGAGTTTGAATTAGGGTTAGGGTTAGGGTGAGTGTTAGTCATTCTCAAAACTGGTTAAAAGCGTATTTGGGCGGACTTAAAAGAAGTGCTCCCCCACCCATAACTTTCTTTTTTATGAATTGATATCGATTAGACGGCAACTTTTCAGATAATCACAAAAAAAAAAAATCGGAAAATGTATTATTTTCAAAGTTTTGCATAGGTGTGGGGGGGGGGGGGTCACGGTCATTGCGTCATTCAATCTTATAGTAAAACGATCCCCTAATTGAACCGGTGTTAATCTTTCGTAGTTTGGTGTTTAAAACTTTATTTAATTTGTGCATTTAAAATTGAGTATAAAAACTTTAAGATATGATCCGGATTGTAAATATTCACATGTTCACACATTCCATGTTCAAATTTGAGAATAAAAATAAAGATACGATGGAAGGAAAAAACATGAATAATTATAAGATCGATTTTTTAGGGTTAGGGTTAGGGTTTAGGGTTAGGGTTAGGATTAGGGTTAGGGTTAGGGTTAAATGGGAAATTATTTTAATTTGTGCACCATTTTCAACATAGAGCAATCGAGTTTAGATTCTTTCAATGTTTACACTGCTGTAGGCTACAACATTTGCCTTATTGTTGAGGAATAAATGTCCATAAAATGTTTATAAATAAAACACCTATCACCATAACAGAAAAATGCTTTTGTGACAACAGTGCAATCAAGATAGGAAATTGATACGTTGCAATCTGTTTCGATTTTGGTTTTAGTAATCATCACATGAAAACCAGTTTTAACCTATTTTTTTTTTATCGTTTTCGAGCCCTACTGTAAGTCTATAAAAAAAAACAATATAAACCAACAAATAAACAGATCGTTGTCAGCAGCCCACCATATCTCCATGCCGGACTAAATCATACTTTTCCGACAATAAAACACATACTACATTGATCTCAACCAGAACACATGTTGGAAAAAATTACTCCTATATGTTGCCATACTAGCAATCATCAGCATCGTCAAAAAAAAACTATGGCAAGCCACAATCATCAGCATCGTCAACATAAACTCAGATTGCACTTGTAGCCATACACTAAACGACAGGCCACAATCTTTGCGTCAAAACAAAACATATTTCCTGCCAACAGATTCACCCAATCAGAATCGAGTTGAGAAACCTTTTCCACCATAAAAGATGTGGTGGCAGCATGGTAGTGCCAGAGTTTTGCTGTCTGGAACTTTAATTCCTAGCAAGGCCACCAATGGTTGACAGGTTTGGCTGCAATCCAGCTAACAGGGTTCTGGTGAAAATCAAGGAGTATTGATTTACTCCTCTCCAGGAGTTAGGCACAAGGCCAGTTTTTATCTTACTCCCAGAAGTAAGATGTGACCCAAGGTCGGGTCGGGAAAGTGGGGTTTAAAAATTGCCTGGGCAGCCCCGTCGGCATTCCCCGGTAGGGGCGCCTCAAGCAGTAAGCAATAAACTTACTCCTCTCCAAAGAGGGGAGGCACAGCCTGGGAGGGTGGACCTCCTAGAACTGCACATGACAGACCCATTGACCGGCGTAAATCAAGCCCCGAAGGCCAACACAATACCAGTCTATGGGGTGCAGTATCCATCAGAACAGATACTACACTTTGATCTTAGCCAAAAGGCCAATGGGTATAAATCAAGGAGTAGCAGACATCAGGACCCATCGTCCTCGGCGTCTGTGTGTGGTAAACCAATCCGTGTCAACGGAATGAAAGTGACAACGTGACTTCTGCACCATTCCTTTGTGCGTTCTGGGCCAAACCTTCCCCGACTTTGCATGTGACCGTTGTGTCTTGCTGCTTTTTGTGTCAGTGGTAAAAACCTGCAATCAAATAACTGTGACTTGCAATGAGAACTTCATGCAGACCAAACAGTCCTGAGGCACAATCTTCGCGAGCTCGATGCACGAGTCCGACTCGCTTAACAAACAACAACAACAACAACACCCAGCAGCATCTATTTGATCAACAAAGCTAGCAGCACCATAAACAACAATTAGTGCTGCTGCTGCTGCGTATAACGCACACGCATACATCTTTCCACCTGACAAACTTTCACTTACACGAAACACACGCACAAGACATTTTCACACACACGCAAACTCTCATACTGCTGTAACGCAACGCACACACACAAACACAAACACACACACACACACACACAAAAACAACCTCTAACGTTCTTTTCTCTAAATAAAAATATTTGTTACGACAAGTGCATAAGGGTACTCAGGAATTTCAGGGAAATGCCGGATGTGCCTCGAGGAAGGGAGTGGGGGAGGGGTAAAAACTATAAATTTACCGAAATTAATTTTAATTCATTTCACTATACTTACACCCTCTCACATGTTGGAGCCCTGTACCGAAATTGAATGTTATCAAATGTCAAAAACAATAAAAATGGTAATATGATTTTATGGGTTCGATGCAAAAAAATCCTTCTAGACTGAGGCAATTTTTATTTTTGTCCCAATCTAATATGCCCCTTTTTGGGGAGCTGGATTTTCATCACATTAAAAAAAAACGACCTTGTTTCTAACTCTGGGGGGTAAGTAAATAGTGAAATAGAGTTTCTCTTTCAATCCTGGACAATGCCGAGTGTTCCTGCTGATAGAAGGCTAAACATTTACGAGCTTCTCCTGGTAACATAGCATTCAAATGTGGCCATAATCCCATATTTGGCAACTACTTTCATGAAAAAAAAAAAACATCCCTTTTTGGCTCGAAGCAAAGTGTAGTATCTGTTCTGATGCCACGTTTCATCTTTTCTCTCCTTGATCAGTGAAGCAAAAATCCTTCTAGACTGAGGCAACTTTTATTCTTGTCCCAATCCAGAGTGCTCCTTTGTGGGGAACTGGATTTTCCTCACATTAAAAACCGAACTTGTGTCTAACTCTGCCCTCGGGGGGGGGGGGGGGGTAAATAGGAACTATTATTACGATTGGTATCAATAATTATTATTAACATAGAATTTTATCACTAATAATTATTGGCAGACGGGAAGGACATGGAGGAACGCTGGCTTCCGGTGAAAAAAGCTTGAAGAAAGTGTGTACGGATGCCTGAAAGTGATACAATTTTTTTATTCATATTAATTTCAGACTTTTCTTTCATCATATTCTAATAATTAACATAATACAGACTATTTGAAAAATAATTTCTTTCTTTTTATTTGATTATTTTCAAAACAATTTTTTTAAATAGTGAAAACTTTTTTTCTTGGAAATGGAAATGCCCTAACCCTAACCCTCCGAAAAAACATTATTTTCACTAAATATTTCCAAAAAAAAAACATTAAATAAAAAAACACATTCCGTTGCTCAAAAATATTATTTCTTGAAAAAAAGAAGATTATTCTATTTTGTTTATTTTCTTCAATGAAATTTTTTTTTAAGTTTTGAAAACAATCAAATAAATTATATTTCAAATAGTCTGTATTATGTTAATTTTTAGATTATGATGAAAGAAAAGTCTGAAATTAATATGAAAAAAAGAAAAGTCTGAAATTAATATGAATAAAAACAATTGTTGTATCACTTTCAGGCATCCGTACACAGTTTCTTCAAGCTTTTTTCACCGGAAGCCAGCGGTCCTCCATTACCTTCCCATCTGCCTATTTATTATTAACATATAATTTTATTACTAAAAATTATTATTAACATATAATTTTATTACTAATAATTATTATTAACATATAATTTTATTATTAATAATTATTATTAACGTATAATTTTATTATTAATAATTATTATTAACATATCATTTTATTATTAATAATTATTATTAACGTATAATTTTATTATTAATAATTATTATTAACGTATAATTTTATTATTAATAATTATTATTAACATATAATTTTATTACTATAATTATTATTAAGATATAATTTTATTGCTAATAATTATTATTAACATATAATTTTATTACTAATAATTATTATTAACATATAATTTTATTACTAATAATTATTATTAACATATAATTTTATTACTAATAATTATTATTAACATATAATTTTATTACTAATAATTATCATTAACATAATTTTATTACTAATAATTATTATTAACATAATTTTATTACTAATAATTATTATTAACATAATTTTATTACTAATAATTATTATTAACATAATTTTATTACTAATAATTATTATTAACATATATTATTACTAATAATTATTATTAAAATATAATTTTATTATTAATAATTATTTTTTACATATATGTTAGTAATAATTATTAAGAATAAAATTATAATTTCATTACTAATAATTATTATTAATATAATTTTATTACTAATAATTATTATTAACATAATTTTATTACTAATAATTATTATTAACATAATGTTATTATCGATAATTATTATTATTAACACTAGTTCCACACCTCTCAAAAAAGGAGGAGGTAATGCCTGGGAGGATGGTATCATGACAACAGAACATATACTACACTACACTATGCCCCTGAATTGACCATTTAAAGATAGTACATTAGTCTGAAATAGTATATACTACACTATTTCATGATAAGTACAATAAGTCTTAAATAGTATAGTTTTGATTTAAGACAGACAGATACATACACTCCATTATAAAAATTTCCCTGAAAATGGATTTTGAAATAATCGAACGACAAATTCAAATAAAAACATTCAAACATTAATTGGAATTTTTATTTTATTTCATCGCTAACAAAAAAAAATCAGTCGTGTGAGGCGCACATATGAAAAGCTATTGAAAAAAAAAAAGAGTATAATTCCTTGTACAATCAAACCAAATATGTCTGTCAGATGCGCATGTGCGCGTCTGTATGTTTGTGCGACGAGAAATACATTTTTCTGTTTGTCTTTTCATGGATCTCGTGAAATTATTTGCAAAACTTTATCATTTTCCATTAAAATCAATTATTAAATAGAAACTGAAATTTATCAACGAAAATTGAGAAGAAAAAAGAAAGAAAGAAAAGAATTTATTTTTGTGAACAAACGTCACAAACTTTCAACCAATGAGATTGCACCATTTGGACTTTATAAAAAGAAACGGGAAACTCGTCCCCCCCTCCTCCCCCTATCTCCGATCAGCTGTTAAGAGTACATTTGCTTTAAATACACGTTATTGTATATAGACACCTACACGTCAAAGATTAGATAAATGAATTTTATGCCGACTACTACAATAACGGACACACCTAACGAGTATGCTTTATTAAACACTAAAAAATAAATTGTATCATCGGCATTTCTATTTTATCGTCACTGGCGAGCGTGTGGTATAATTAGTTAAAGTAGTAATTTACTTACTACTGTGTGTAAACTTGTCCGCATTAAAAGCTGAGGTTTTGGGCGACACACTTTGTTCATTCATCTTTTTAGTTCAATTTATGAAATCGTGAACTAAACTTTCTTTAAATAATTTCCATAATGTAGAAAACATATTGGTGTTTTATCGAGATGAGGTCGCAATTGGCAAACGCAATTACTTACGTATTAGACAATCAATGTTATCGTATTTCTCAATCGACGGGCAAAACCTGTTAGGAGAGTTGCCTCCCCCTGTTTTACCTAATTATTCCAAAGTGCGCTCTGTCCAATGTAAAATACGGTAACATTTATTTTTACGTTTTATTAAATATCTACTCGATAATTTTTCCTATTTTTTTTTCTGTGTATACTAATCATTGCATAATACGTAAGTATAAACAAGAGTTTTCGGTGCTTCTTTACTTTCACGACGACATGAAAATATTTAGATAAATGTATAAACTTTATTATGTACTTACGTGTTAGCTGAAAATAAGATTGTACAGAAAAAATTACGCGAATTCATCCAGTAATTATTAAATTATAAGAAAAAGAAAAAAAATGATTTTACATACATTTTGACATTTTTGTAAACAATGGAGACCCCAACCCCCGAAATCGTGAACATATGAGTTATCGTCCTTGACCACTGGAAAATCTAAGATACAAAATGGTGGAAATATCTACCGAGTGATAAAATCGTTTTTTATTTATAATTAAATAAATACTGGATAAATTTGCATAATTTTTGGTGTACAGTCTTTTTTTCATCTACCACGTAAGTACATAACAAAGTTTATACATTTCTTTAGTTATTTTATTTTTAAGAGCGGTCTAACATGTCAGGGTTGATATGCACGAGCACCCTGTTTTTTATTTGTTTGTTTTTTTCAGACATCTTAAATAATAAAGTTGGTAAATTATGTTTGAAAATATTTTGGTGCTTATCGAGATGAGGTCGCGATTGGAAAATACAATTAAACGCAATTCCAAATAAAAACTTGGTGCTTCTTTACTTTCACGACAACATGTTAAGCCTCTCTTAAAAAAAAAATAGGGCACATGTTCGTCTTTGTCCACTGTCCGTTTTTCACAACTTTTTACTGACCATTTTTTTTCCTTTTTCGGTGTACACTTATCTATCAGGCTGCTAGAGAATTCTGGGGTTTTTTGAAAAAGAAAATTCAAATATTTTACATTTTAGGAGGGGAATCAGTTTCCAATGTTAATTCAACGTAGATTGATCTCCCTCTTTTTGACCATCTTAATTTTTTTAAAAATCTTTTTCGGTGTACAATTACCTATCATGTCAGTAGAGAATTTCGGGGTTTTTAGAAAGAAATTTCTAAAAATTGAGATTTTAAGGCGGGGGATCAGTTTTCAATGTAAATTCAACGTAGACTGGTCCCCCTCTTTTTGACCATCTCAAATTTTTTAAATTCTTCTTCTTTTACAATTACCTATCATGTCGCGAAAGAATTCCGGGGTTTTTGGAAAGAAATTTTTTTAAATTGAGATTTTAAGACGTACAAAGTTGTGAAAAACGGACTATGGTAAAAGACGAACAAGACTGATCTCCCGTCTTAAAATCTCAATTTTTTAAAATCTCTTTTACAGCCTACAATTACTTTTATTTGTTGTATATTTGTTTTTTTAGCGTTTTTACTCTGCTGAGCGTCGTAAAAGATAGCCCGATTCTGTTTTTGTCTTTGTAAGAGAACGTCTTACACACAATTTAGGGGGTGGGGTCAAAAAGGGTGCTTCTGCATTATGGCAACGAAATTCCCTTCCTTATTTCTAGAAGAGTGACTCGAAAGGGGAGATAATTCGATTTCTTTTTTACGGGAACTCATAACGAAACGATTATATTCGATTTTTTTTTTTTTTTTTTACGGGGAAACAGTAACACGGATGGAGAAGCAAGAGAATTTGTAAAAAGATACATTTTAAAAAAAACGTATTTTTGGGCACATGTTCGTCTTTTCCCACAGTCCGTTTTTCACAACTTTTACTGGCTATTTTTTTTTTCTTTTTTCGGTGTACACTTACCTATCAGGCTGCTAGAGAATTCCGGGGGTTTTGGAAATTTTGTTCAAATATTTTACATTTTAGGAGGGGGGATCAGTTTCCAATGTAAATTCAACGTTTGTCTATTTGTTTTTTTGTTTATATATATATATTTTAATTTTAAACCGAAAAAAAAGTTGGTCCATAAGAACAACACATGCAACATGGTCAAAACTATGGTAAAAGACGGACAAGACTGATCCCCCGTCTTAAAATGTAAATTTTTTCCAAAAACCCTGGAATTCTCTCGCGACATGATAGGTAATTGTAAGCAGAAGAATAATCTTTAAAAATTGAGATGGTCAAAAAGAGGGGGATCAGTCTACGTTGAATTTACATTGAAAAATGATTCCCCATTTTAAAATCTACATTTTTTTAAATTTCTTTCCAAAAACCCCGGAATTCTCTATCGACATGATAGGTAATTGTACACTGAAAAAGATTTTTTTTTTTAATTGAGATGGTCAAAAAGAGGGGGATCAGTCTACGTTGAATTAACATTGCAAACTGATCCCCCCTTCTAAAATGTAAAATATTTGAAAACATTTCCCAAAACCCCGGAATTCTCTAGCAGCCTGAAAGGTAAGTGTACACCAAAAAAAAAAAAAAAATGGTCAGTAAAAAGTTGTGAAAAACGGACTGTGGGAAAAGACGAACATGTGCCTATTTTTGTAATAAAATACATTAAAAACGGTATTAAAATGAAAATAAATTAGATTTATTTAATTAACTTTAACATCAGATAAAATATAAAAATATAAATTATTTTTTTAAAGTTTTACACTGGGTACAATTCAACTATCTGTGAGCGAATACTTCCCATATGAAGTAAATATTTCTAAAAAAAAGTTTTACACTGCAAAAAATTTACTAACTTTGCCTTATCTCTAGTTAGATATAGAATGACATCCATTTTCGAAAAATTAAGAAAATAATTAAGACAGTTTAAATTATCCCCCTTTCCGAAAAAAATTCAATTCACTCTTTTAGAATTAAGGAACAAAAATTTGGTTCGTTGCTATAGTGCAGAAGCACCGAAAAAAAGTGTACGCTAAAACATTAAATATTGTTTCAGTAATTTATTTTATTGCAGAAAAAAAAACAATGCCTCTTTCACCCCCCCCCCCCCCCAAAAAAAAAACAATAATAATAAATTTTGATTTCCCTCTAAAATATTGAAAAAAAAATAAATTGGTTCCACGTCTCCATATAACCGCTAACTGGCCTGAAAATGGATGTTCATTCTACGTTAAATTTATATAAGAGAGTGATCCCCACTCTTTGAGTTACATTTTTTAGAGTTAGGTTAGATATGTAGCAGCCATAAATATAGTGTATGCTAAGATTAGCCATTATAAATATAGTGTATGCTAAGATTAGCCATTATAAATATAGTGTATGCTAAGATTAGCCATTATAAATATAGTGTATGCTAAGATTAGCCATTATAAATATAGTGTATGCTAAGATTAGTCATTATAAATATAGTGTATGCTAAGATTAGCCATTATAAATATAGTGTATGCTAAGATTAGCCATTATAAATATAGTGTATGCTAAGATTAGCCATTATAAATATAGTGTATGCTAAGATTAGCCATTATAAATATAGTGTATGCTAAGATTAGCCATTATAAATATAGTGTATGCTAAGATTAGCCATTATAAATATAGTGTATGCTAAGATTAGCCATTATAAATATAGTGTATGCTAAGATTAGCCATTATAAATATAGTGTATGCTAAGATTAGCCATTGTAAATATAGTGTATGCTAAGATTAGCCATTATAAATATAGTGTATGCTAAGATTAGCCATTATAAATATAGTGTATGCTAAGATTAGCCATTATAAATATAGTGTATGCTAAGATTAGTCATTATAAATATAGTGTATGCTAAGATTAGCCATTATAAATATAGTGTATGCTAAGATTAGCCATTGTAAATATAGTGTATGCTAAGATTAGCCATTATAAATATAGTGTATGCTAAGATTAGCCATTATAAATATAGTGTATGCTAAGATTAGCCATTATAAATACAGTGTATGCTAAGATAAGCCATTATAAATACAGTGTATGCTAAGATTAGCCATTATAAATACAGTGTATGCTAAGATTAGCCATTATAAATATAGTGTATGCTAAGATTAGCCATTATAAACACAGTGTATGCTAAGATTAGCCATTATAAATATTGTTTATGCTAAGATTAGCCATTATAAATATTGTTTATGCTAAGATTAGCCATTATAAATATAGTGTATGCTAAGATTAGCCATTATAAATATAGTGTATGCTAAGATTAGCCATTATAAATATAATGTATGCTAAAACATTAAATATTGTTTCTGCCCGTTAATTTATTGTAAAAAAAAGAAAAGAAAAAATCCCCCAAATATAAGCTTAGTTAACTCACACCTCCCGCCACATAACTTCTAATTTCTTTCCAAAACATTGAAAACAATGGTTATATGTCTCGAATTACCACCCACTGACCAGGAAGTGGGTGATCATTTTACGTTAAATTTATATAGGAAAGTAATCCCCAACACAAAAATCTGAAATATTTTTTAAATTTAAATTTCTTTCTTTGCGGATATTTTTTCAGGTTGTTTTCATGTAATCGCCCCAAAAAGTTGAATCTGATTTCTTTTGAAGGTGTAAACTATGATGAGTGTGAAAGTAAAAATTTACCAAACCGAGAATCTCATTTTTTCTGTGATGGGGTGGGGGGGGGGGGATTTAGCGGAGGGTGTTAATCTACAATAATACCGTTTTATATTTGGATGTCGCGACCTTCCTTGTATCTGTGACTTAAGAGTTTTTTGTTTTTTTATTAAAAGTTAGCAAAACAAAATACTAAGTTTTCTTGGCATTTATTAGAAGAGACAACAAAACAACGAAAGGGGTGAGCAAAACAAATAAGGAACAAATAAATGTTACCAAATGCAAGATAATTTACTCTTCTACCTACCTGGATAATTTTTTTGTGTGATTAAACTCATTGGAATTTCTGCACTTTAAGGACGAGGCGAACTTATTTGTTTCCATTTCAGAAGAGCTACAATAGTGTAAAAGGCAACAACCCCTTTTTTTTTTACTTTTAGTACATTTTTAGTACATAATTTCTCCTAAAATGGACATGAATGCCCGGAATGTGCGCGATTTTTTTTTTTATATTGTAAATAAAGACTTTGTGTTTTATTTTTTAAACTGTAAAAAAAATGTGTTAATCCAAACAAGATGACTGCTTTAATTTAATTTTTTTTTAAATATACTGTTGATTTTCACAAATTTTAATTTATTCAATTTTTCGATAAATGTTCTATTAATTAATTGAATTTGAATTAGTTCTTATTTATTTATTCCTGCTTTAATTTTGAAAAAAAAAAATTCATATTCAGGGCATTATCGGAAAAATTATGTACTAAAAATTTACTAAAAGTGAAAAAAAAAAAGAGGGTTGTCTGCCCCTTACACTATTGTATTGATTTACTCCTCTCCAGGAGTTAGGCACAAGACCAGTTTTTATCTTACTCCCACAAGTAAGATGTGACCCAAGGTCGGGTCGGGAAAATGGGGTTTAAAAATTGCCTGGGCAGCTCCGTCGGCATTTCCCGGTAGGGGCGCCTCAGGCAGTAAGCAATAAAACTGCACAGGACAGACCCATAGACCGGCGTAAATCAAGCCCGAAGGCCAAGACAATACCAGTCTATGGGGTGCAGTATCCATTGGAACAGATACTACACTTTGATCTTAGCCAAAAGGCCCCCCCCCTTACACTATTGTAGCTCTTCTGAAATGAAACACGATTAAATTCGCCCCGTCCCTAAAGTGCAGAAGTGCCAACTTCTTTTAAAGCGTTTGTGACGTAAATTAAAAGAATGGTGTCAAGGACGTAACGTCAGAATGAAAAGTAAAGCAAATGGAGCAGAGGTGACCTCGTGACGCCTCGAAGATCGCCCCCAAATCGGAAATTAAACAAAAATACAGCTAATAAAATATACAGTTCGATTGAACATACAATTTACAGCCGATTGGTGACAGTTATTAGCTGTATTTTTTTTTATTTTTGATTTATTTCTCGAGGAGTCACAGTGTCACCTCTGCAGCCATTTGCTTTTTTCGTTTTCATTCTAGCGTGACCTCTTCGACACCACTTTTTTATTTACGTCAAAAACATTTTAAAATAAGTTGAATCACAAAAAAAAACATTATCTATGTAGGTAGAAAAGTTACTTACCTTGCCTTTGGTAACATTTATTTTTGTTTTTTGTTGGCTCTTCTAATAAATGGCCATTTTTCTTATTTAAGATTGAATTAAAGCATCTTAAATGACAATATAGTTTTTGAATTTATTAACCTCCTTTCAGTCCAGAGAGATAATGGATAGACCCGTGTAAGGATGCCTGCGCAGGGAGTCTATGGTGAAGCAAGAGTTGCGCAATCCCAGCCGCGCACCTCTCCTGAACCGATATTGCTTGAGAATCGAGTGGCAAGAACAAATCCAGAATAACTGAAAATATTGTTGCAACAAGCAGAGAAAAACTTAAAAACGAATAATCGTACGTATAAGATGACATCTTTTGGAACGAGAATTTGGATGCTTCTGTATTATAGGGCTGAACACAAAAAAAAAATGTTGATTTAATTTTGAAGAGTCAAATAAGGGGGAGATAACTCAAAATTTTCAACCAAATTTTTTTTTTTTCTTAAAATGAGTTTTAACGTTTTGAACTTGGAAGAGATAATGCCAACCTAATAAACTTCTTGCAAATGCACAGATTAATTTCAGGTGCTGAAACCTGCATCCAGTGTAAAACTTTCATTTATTTCAAAAAGCTGGGGGGTCCTTCTGGCTATTATCATGTTACGGCGGCGGCCATTGACACGGGCCATGGCCTACGTAATATAGTAACGGGTGCACTGAATATTGATTAATTCTTGTTTGTCAACCGATCAACTGAATAAATGTTCTGTCAATTAGTTTCTAGGATCACCTTAATTATTCACTCACTCCAATCATCCAATTAGCAAAGGGAGATAACTCCCATTAACATGCTAAACATATTTTTCAAACTACATATTACAAAGAAGTCACAATAATCGGAGCGTTAATATTTCGCAATTTATCGCTTGTCCATAAAAAATACGCAGATGAAAATCGCTGTTCCAAATAAATTATCGGTGCTTGTTTACAACAGGGTCCCTGGAAAAAAATATTTTCATGTAAAATCAGTATTTTGGGTGCTATTTTACTTATAGGCCGATCAAGTTAATTGTGTTCATGTAAAAGCATTATTTTGTACTTACTCAGTCATATTTTATCTCTCACGCCCCGAAAAAGAATTTTAAAATATCAAGCAGAACTTTAATTAGAACGATTTTTCCATTTCCATAAGGGTTATATGAAATGGCGAGTCTGCGATTTTCGGAGTGGCCGGTTAGTGGCCGGTTAGCTAACTAAGGGCAGATAAGTGTCGCGAAAAGTTACCATGTAAATATGAAAAAAGAAAAAACCCAAGAAAATTATATCGTGGAAAGTATCCCGGTGAACAAAGTAAAAATAATTATTTAATTTTCTATTTTTTAATTTAATAAATATATATTTTATTATTATTGCTTATGTGTTTCTTTCTTTTTATAATCCTAACAATAAAAACGGAGTTAATGCCCTTGTCTATTCTACCGACCGCTCACAGCCCAAAATGTCGGCTCGGGCACAAATACAGGTTGAACATCGAAATGCTAAAATCGTTCTAATTAAAGTTCTGCTTGATATTTTAAAATTCTTTTTCGGGGCGTGAGAGATAAAATGTGACTGAGTAAGTACAAAATAATGCTTTTACATGAACACAATTAACTTGATCGGCCTATAAGTAAAATAGCACCGTATTTTGTACTTACTCAGGCATAGTTTCTCACTCACGGTACGCAAAAGAATTTAAAAATATCAAGTAGAACTTTAATTAGAACGATTTTTCCATTTCCATAAGGGCGATGTACAACGTCTATTCGCCGATATTTTGGATGTGAGCGATCGATGGAATAGCCAAGGGCAATAAGCACCTACATTTTATTAATCTATAAAATTGTATCGTGGAAAGTACCCCGGTGAAGAAATCAAAAATAATTATTTAATTTTCATTTTTTTTATTTAATAAATATATATTTTATTATTGCATATGTGTTTCTTTCTTTTTTAAATTCTAACAATAACAACGGAGTTATTGCCCTTGGCTATTCCATCGATCGCTCACACCCAAAATGTCGGCGAATAGACGTTGTACATCGCCCTTATGGAAATGGAAACATCGTTCTAATTAAAGTTCTACTTGATATTTTTAAATTCTTTTGCGTACCGTGAGTGAGAAACTATGCCTGAGTAAGTACAAAATACTGATTTGACATGAAAATAATTTTTTCCAGGGACCCTGTTGTAAATAAGCACCAAATTATCTTTGATATACTTACTTACTTACTTACGTATCAAGCAAAAATAGGTATCTATTCCAAAAATTAAGAAAAATTATCGAGTAGAATTTTAATTAAAAGTAAAAATCAGTTTCATCGTATTTTTCCGAATCGCCATTGATTATTTACTTGGCGAAATGACAAACTGGCTTATCCTCCCCCACCTCCTCCTTGTTTTACGTGTATTTGCGCACTTATCAATGGCGGATCAGAAAAATATGATAAAACTGATTTTTTATTTTTTATTAAACTTCTACTTGATAATCTTACCTAATGTTTGGTGTAGACACCTATTTGTGACTGATACGTAAGTATATCAAAGAGTTTTCCTGATAATTTATTTGGAACTGCGATTTTCACCTGTGTATTTTTATGGACAAGTGCTCACAATTTCAAAAAAATATAATCAAAAATTAAATAAATTCTTTTAGAAAAAACAATAAAAGAGTACAGTTTTTATACAGCTCAACCCACCACCTATGCAAATTAACTATCAACCAACGCCATCTGCAAAGGGGGGATATTTATTTACTCCTTCGCTAGGAGTTAGGCACAAGGCCAGTTTTATCTTACTCCCACAAGTAAGATGTGACCACAGCTTGGGTCGAGTAAGTGGGGTTAAAAGCCAGCGCTCGAGAGGTGAGCACTCTGACCATTAAAAATTGCCTGGGCAGCCCCGTCGGTAGTACTGCATTTAGTAAAATAAATAAAAGATTTATTTACAAGTGTTTTGTAAATAGAGACCACGTGTATTGCGAGGTCAACCGGTGACTTCCAAAATATGTCCCGCGTCTTGTGTTAATGATCTGGGGTCCCTATTGTTGTCTTGCTCCGTCTTTTTTTAATCTTATGTCAGTAGCATGATGAAGCTAGACTATGAATAAGGTCGTAGCTGAAACATGTATGCACATATGTAGCTAAAAAAATAATTTACAAAAAAAGAAATCCAACAGAGTTCTAAATTATTTAATAATAAGAGCATAATATTTATGGTGTTACAGAAGATCAGGTCAAATCAACATGATACCATCGGTTTCAAGCAAGGTGCGATCTTAAAAAAAAACCCTAATACTTTGCTGATTTTGCTTGTAAAATAAACACCTATCACCACCGGCTATCACCAGTCACGTTTGAAAAATTGAGAAACATTGTTCAAAATACCTCAAGTTACTTTGAGTTTTTTTAATTCATTTTTTATTAATTTTTTAATTTGTATCTTTTAATGAATTTTAATTTTTAATGATTTGTAATAAATTTTTATATATTTTAATATATTTTTAATGCCTCAGATTATTCTGAAATTATCTGAGAAATCCTTGAACATTTAGAAGATTTAATAATATTAATATTTTTTTGGAAAGTTTTAAAATAATTCTAGGGATGATTTTTGGAGGATTTTAGCGACGATTTACAGATAATTTGATCGTCTTTAAACTTTTTGGAGATTTTACATTTAATTTTTAACGAATTTTCAAGGTTTTAGGGATTTTAAAGGGTTTGGCTTCCTAGGGGGTTTTGGGATCTTTAGTGGTTGAGAATCTAAAGAAATTAAAGTGTATAGAAGATTAAAAGTTTTTTTTTTTAAAGAGTCAATTGATTTAAAGGTGTTTGATTGCTTCTTAATGCCAGGTTTTAGATTTTAAATTAGTTTTTTAAATAATTGTTCTGGGGGTTTATTTTATGACTACCATTTCATTCAATTCAAACGAAAAAAGTCATTTAATTCAAAGGAAGATAATAAGATTGAATTTATGAATTACCTCCCTTTAACTATGATCATAAACCGAGGCTTTCAATTAATTCCCATCTGGACTTATTTGGTTTGTCTACCTTACATCTCATTTCCACCCTACCTCCGAAAGAATATATCCCTCTATTTAATATTTATTTTATTCTTTCTAAATAAAAGCCACGGTGCTTATTTAGATTACGACCCTAGCTAACTTTGACTCCGTCGTTAGGATTAGGGTGAAGGGTTGGGATCAAAGTTAGCTCGGGTCCTAATCTGATAAAGTACCAAAGCCGCTAATTTAATTACCTAAAAAGAAAAATTTCACACCCTTTGACTCCCGAAATAAAACAGGTTAACTTTGCAAGGGAGCAACCAGTGTTTTGGGTTTATTTCGTTTGTTTAGGGCTGTTCCCCATTCCTTAAGAATTAAACAAAATTGGATAATTTCTACTAACGATTGACTTGGATATGTATGGTGGTACTGTTCTGTAATAAACATCTGGGATTTGCCCTCAAATTACCACTCACTCGCACACCGCCCTCAAAATTTTATTTTTAGAGATTCAACAATTTCGTTAATTTCATAATTCATCGTCAATTATTTTGAAAGATAAAACGTAAGTTTGTATTTTTGTCATTTTTTTTCATTAATAAATATTTAAAAAGTTAAAAACAATTATTTATTAATAAATAAATAGAATTCTAATATGACATTTTCTTTAAAAATTGAAATCTATTTATTTATTAATAAATAATTGTTTTAACTTTTTTTTTAATAAATAAATTTTCAGTGTAGTCATTGCTTAAATTTACTTTTTTACACTTAAAATAAAAAACAAACACTTTTAGCTTTATTTTAAATGAATTAATTTAAATGTAATTAATGTAATTTATCGTTACGACACATCAAGAATAAATCGAGTAACTAAAGTTGTTAAATCATGTAAAAAAAAAATTGATACAATTGACGCAGTTCGCAACGTAAAAATAATTTTTAACATTTTAAAGTTTCATTTCAAATTATAATGAAAAACATTGGTAAACAGACGTCATCAATAATTTCAGAGGATTACAAAATTAAAAACTAATACCAAGTTAAATATGAATCTTTTTAGATAAAAAGAAATAAAATCTTAATTGCGTACATTCACAAATATTTCCTTTTTTATTGCAACAAAATAAGGGTACTTAAATTAATTAAATTTCTTTATAAAAGAATAAAGAAATTAATGGATAATAACTTTTCAATTTCTATAAACTATTACAAAACCATTTTTATATATAAAGTTAAAAATTAAAAATTATTACATTTTTGTCTTCCATATATTTTGCATAGCGATAGTCAATTGGTAAACAAAGTCGTTTACCGATTAACAGATGCCGGATTTTACTAAACTATGACTTTTGGGGGAGATAATTTTGCTAATTATTAGTAAAACGTAGGGATTTTTTGTTTTAATTCGGTATCTTATGACTTTAATTAAATAATTATCTTTAAAATAGTTCCAGAAAACTTATATTTATCTTTTAAGGGAGTTTTACAAGTAGGTACGTGCAAAATCAATGGCCGATTCTCAAAATGAAAAAATATTTTGACCCCCCCCCCCCCCTTTACTTAAAAATACACTAAAATTCAGGAAATCAACCAATTTTACTGAAATTTTCAATATTTATTAATCAACAATCACGGAATATAATGAAACCATTATTTTCTTTTAAGTCTTAGTGAAAATGTATTATTTTTTAAAAGAAAATACACCTTTACTAAAGTTATATTTTTATATATTAATTTAAAAAATGCATGATTTTTTAACTGTTGCTTATGTAAATAAAGGATCGTAGATGTTAACAATTAAATTTTTTTTCAAAATATTTCGTATATATTACGAAAAAGGCCAGTAAATACCGTGTTAATAAAATCACTAAAACTCGAAGAAAAATTTATTTTTTGAATTAGCGATATTATTATTGAATAAAGCATTGTTTAATCAATATTTTCACCAAAAAAATAATATAATTTCAAAAAATATTTCATGTGATTTTAATGATTAGAGTTTTTGGAAAAATAAAAAATACGACATAATTATATTTCTCTTTCATAGATGAACGTGGCATCATCAGCGCAAGAAAAAAGATTTATAATCTTGAAAATAAACCAAAAATTGACAAATTTGAGATCCAGGAACTTAACGAAAAAAAGAATTTAAAAAATTGAATAATTTCTACTAACGATGAACTTTCATTAGTATGGTAGCCCCGTTCTGTAATAACCAGGTGGGATTAGCCTTCCAACAATCACTCACTTTTACAGCGCAAATTTTTTTTTTTTTAAGATTCAACAATTTCGTTCATTTCACAATTCATCGTCAATTATTTGGAAAGATTTGTATTTGTTTTGTCTTTTTTTCATTAATAAATATTTAAGTTAAAAACAATTATTTATTAATAAATAAAGAGAATTCAAACATGACATTTTCTTTCAAAATTGAATTCTGTTTATCAATAAATAACTGTTTTAACTTTTTTTTCAATGAATAAATTGTCAGTGTAGTCATTGACTTTAATTTACTTTTTCACACTTAAAATAAAAAAATAAAAACACTTTATTTTTAAAAGAATCAATGTAATTTATCGTTACGACACGTTAAGAATAAATCGAGTAACTAAAGTTTTAAATCATGTAAAAAAAATTGATAGTTTTATTTCAAATTCTAAGGAAAAACATTGGTAAACAGACGTCATCAATAATTTCAGAGTATTACTAAATTAAAAACTGAACCTTTTCAGTTAAAAATAATTGCGTACACTCACAAATAATTAAATAAGCATTTCCTTTTTTATTATAACAAAATAAGGGTACTTAAATTTGTTTATAACCTTAAAAAGAATAAAGAAATTAATAGATAATAATTTTTCAACTTCTATAAACTATTATTACATTTTTATATATAAAGTTAAAAATGATAAATTATGACATTTTTTGTCTTCCATATATTTTGCATAGCAATAGTCAATTTGTAAACAACGTCCTTTTCCGATGAAGTTATGGCGGATTTTACTCATTTATCACATTTGAAGGGCTAATTTTGCTAATTTTTAGTCAAACGTGAGATTTTTTTTTAATTCAGTGTCTTATGACTTTAATGTAATAATTATCTTTGAAATAGTTCCCAAAAACTTATATTTATCTTTTAAGGGATTTTTACAAGTAATTTTTTCAAAGTTCAAAATTCATTGAATTTTTGGGGTTTTTGACCGTCGTAATTACATTTTATTATAATTTATTTTTCACATGTAAATATGCAGTTTTTTCGTTTAGAGATTAAGTTTAGGTTTTTATCTTTCAAACACAATCAAAGTTTACACGGAAACTAATTAAATAATTAATGATAAGCGCTTTTTAATAAGCATAGTCCGTACAAGAAGGCGCCATTTTTGCACGTACCTATTTACAAGTAATTTCTTCAAAGTTCAAAACTCACTGAATTTTTTATTATCTTCTTTTTTTTTTCACACGTAAATATACATTTTCCCCTGTTAGAGATTAAGTTTAAGCTTTTATCTTTATAAACACAATCAAAGTTTACACGAAAACTAATTAAAAAATTAATGATAAGCGCTTTTTAATAATCATGGGCCATACAAGAAACGTGGGGATATTTTTAAGCCGGACGTAATTAAACAAGGAACTTTTTTTTTGAAGGCCGATTTCAAACCGGTGTTAAGTTAAAAAAGTAAACGCCGACACGTTTAACATTTAGGAATTTCTTGACGTCTCATGTCTCTCTACGATGGCTACAGATAACACAGAAGATTCAATAGAAGACGAAAACAATGACTAAGAAGAAGAAAGTATTAATGTTAAAGATATGCTTCAGCTTCAGATGGCCGAAGTGGAAATGTTGATGAGTATGTACCCGGAATCAAACGAATTAAAGATAGAAGATCCGTTGGCCCTACCCCAGATTAGAAGTTTTCTCGACGGAAATGTCAAATATGAGTACTTATACAGTCGCGTTGGATTCACTGCTTATCTCTACCCAAAACCTGAGGTACGGCATTTTTTGTTTGTTTTATCTAAACAGACTTTGTTTTTTGGGTACAACTATAGATGACGCGCCTGATTTCCGTGACTTCGCGTCGACAACGATCGGACAGGTCGCGGAAACGCCCGAGCACTGACGGAATAATATCAGTTTTCCTTTCTTTTAGCTTATAAAAACAGTGACAAAATTTACCCCCCCCCCCCCCCTAAAAAAAAAAAAACTCTCGGGCGCTTCCGCGACCTGCCCGATTGTTGCCGACGCGAAGTCACGGAAATCATGCGCGTCATCTATAACAGCACCGTTTTTTGTTTATTGAAAAAGTAAACATTTTTGTCAGAACTTCTGAATTGGGGTGGGAGGACTGTAACGACGCCAAGTCGATTTTAGTTCGGGTCCTAATCTGGATAATTCCTATTTCAGTCACCTAAATTATTCAGAGTGAAATAGTTTTTGGCATTACTTCCAAACAACTTATCTTTTACATGTTTATACAGATGGAAGCACATGTGGAAAACACATGTCCAAATAACAACTCTTATCTATACATACGGATCAAGGAAAAATAAGTATCCGAAAAAAAAATTAGGAAACATTATCGGTGCTTCTGTAGTTTCACAATAACATGTTAGGCCTCTCGGTCAAAATAGAGCGTAGGGGCCCCCGATCAACCGCCCGAGAAACTACCGGAAGTGACGACAGGAAGCGCACAATTTAAAATTGATGTAAAATGAAGATAGAAGAATTGTATGAACGCTTATATACTACTGCGAATTTATTAATTTTTCTTTATGAATTAAAATTAATTAAAGAATCCAGACTGTGTTTGTGGGTCTACCATGAAATAGATTGGTAGTGAAGAAATTAACTGATGGTTATATTCTGCGATGCGGAGTTGAAGAAAGTCTCCGTTAGGAAAGACTCTTTCTTTGAAAAGTCAAGAATGAGTTTGAAGAAATTAGTAATACTCATGTATCTTTGGGCAAAGAAATACCCCGAAAAACTAATTTTGGGCAATTACAAATCGGAGGAGCAGAAAAAAATCGTCGAAACCATTATTGTTAAAAGGAAGAATACGGGAACACGAAGACGTTGTCAACCCTTTAGTAAATAAAATTAACCATTTGACCCTGTATAAATTTACGTGTTTTTTTATTATTACGTGTTTGTTTTTTATTCTACATTTTCATTCAATAGCGTTTTCAGTTTTGCGAAATTTAGATTTGTTTTTTTTATAAATTTTTATATTTTAAATCGTGCGCTTCCTGTCTACATTGGCGCATGCGCACATGTGGTTTCTCGGGCGGTCTTGCGCATGCCCACAGGTAGTTTGTCGGGTGGTTTATCGGGGGCCCCTACGCTCTATTTTTACCGGCCTCTCTTAACAAAAATCGCTAAAGAAATGTATAAACTTTGTTATGTACTTAGGAGCTAGTGTACGAATAGAGTACCGTTATGATCGTATGCAAACTGGAATTTGTCTCACAGCAGAAGTCACCGTTTTGGCATACCTTACGAAAAAAGTTCCGCCCCCCCCCCCCCAATAGAATAAATATATGTAAAAAATCAGAATTAATTTTTTTTTATGAAATAAGTAATTTATTAAAAACAAACAAAATAGAATAAATAATCTTTTTTTTTTTCAAGAAACAAGTGATAAATTTTGAGCAACGAAATGTGAATTTTTTTTCTTTTGAGAATAACAAATAATTTTTTTTTTCAAGAAACAAGTCATTTAGAAACGAGTAATATATGAAAAAAAATAAACAATGTTTTTGAGCAACGAAATAATGTTTTTTCGAACAACGGAATGTGATTGTTTTAATAAATTATTAAATGAATAAATAATGATTTTTTTTTTTTTCAAACTTAATTCACAGGATAAAAATTAGAAATATGCATTAGCATATTATTAAAGGTTATTTTTGTTATTTACTTTAAGTAAAAAAAGTAAACGAGACTTGTTTATTTGTTATTTACTTAAAAAAAAAAAAAATACCAAAAGGGGGGGGGGAGATTTCAAGTATATGGCTTTTCCGGGGGGGGATACCACTTATCTGCAACATTACAGACTATCTGGAACTTTTTTCGTAAGGTATATCAAAACGGTGACTTCCACTGTAAGACAAATTCCTGTATGCAGACGATCATAACGGTACTCTATTCGTACACTAGCTCCTGTACTTACGTGGTAGCTGAAAAAAAGACTGTACACCAAAAATTACGCTAATTCATCCAGTATTTGGTAAATTTATAGAAGTGCACCTTTCGTATTTCGACCCCTAAAAAAAAAGTTTCTACTTTTTTGGGCAAATTACATGTAAACAGCCTCAACAAATATCCGCTATGAAAAAAAATTATGAAAATTTTTATTATTTTAGATTTTAGGAGGGGGGGGGTCACTTTCCTATAATAAGTTATACGTAAAGTGAGCACCCATTTCTTGGCCACCGAATTTCACCTCTCGTGTTTCGACCCCCTAAAAAAAAAAGTTTCGGTAAATTTATAGAAGTGCCCCTTTTGTATTTCGACCCCTAAAAAAAAAGTATCCTACTTTTTTGGACAAATTACATGTAAACAGCCTCAACAAATATCCGCGCGCGCGGATATTTGTTGAGGCTGTTTACATGTAATTTGTCCAAAAAAGTAGGATACTTTTTTTTTAGGGGTCGAAATACAAAAGGGGCACTTCTATAAATTTACCAAAAAAATGTCCAAAACTTTGTTAGCTGAAAATAAGATTGTACAGAAAAAATTACGCAAATTCATCCAGTAATTATTAAATTATAAGAAAAAGGATTTTACGTATCGGTAGACATTTCAGCTTATTGATTAGGTAAGGGGGATAACTTGGCACTTCTGCATTCTTTATGAAGCCGCAGCCGATTAAGAAATCGAAATTGAAGAGTTCCGGTTTTTTTTCTCCAAGTACCATTCATTCAGAATTCACCGGGAGTTGAAGTAGAATTTAGTTTTTAGAAAATGGAGTTAAATGAGTTGAATCTTCGCGACATTGGTAATTTAATGAACCAGACGCAAAAAAACAATCGATTTTTTACAGGCACATCGCCTGATTTCTTGCAGTCGGACATGCCCGTCATGTCCACAGGTGCCACAACAAATCATGTGGAAAACATGTGGCAAAAGGCCAAAATGCGTAACAAAATAGAATGTGGCACCCACACGCAAATGGTGGAGACGTGCAAACATGGCGGCTTCTTGCACGGACTATGCTTATTAAAAAGCGCTTATCATTAATTATTTAATTAGTTTCCGTGTAAACTTTGATTGTGTTTGAAAGATAAAAGCCTAAACTTAATCTCTAAACGAAAAAAACTGCATATTTACGTGTAGAAAATAAATTATAATAAAATATGTAATTACGACGGTCAAAAACCCCAAAAATTCAATGAATTTTGAACTTTGAAAAAATTAATTGTAAAAATCCCTTAAAAGATAAATATAAGTTTTTGGGAACTATTTCAAAGATAATTATTAAATTAAAGTCATAAGACACTGAATTAAAAAATAAATAAATCCCACGTTTGACTAAAAATTAGCAAAATTAGCCCTTCAAATGTGATAAATGAGTAAAATCCGCCATAAGTTCATCGGAAAAGGACTTTGTTTACAAATTGACATCGTCGTTCAAAATATATGGAAGACAAAAAATGTCATAATTTATCAATTTTAACTTTATATATAAAAATGTAATAATAGTTTATAGAAGTTGAAAAATTATTATCCATTAATTTCTTTATTCTTTTTAAGGTTATAAACAAATTTAAGTACCTTTATTTTGTTATAATAAAAAAGGAAATGCTTATTTAATTATTTGTGAGTACGCAATTATTTTTAACTGAAAAGGTTCAGTTTTTAATTTAGTAATACTCTGAAATTATTGATGACGCCTGTTTACCAATGTTTTTCCTTAGAATTTGAAATAAAACTATTTTTTAAATGTTAAAAATATTTTTACGTTACGAACTGCGTCAATTTTATCAATTTTTTTTTTACATGATTTAAAACTTTAGTTGCTCGATTTATTCTTAACGTGTCGTAACGATAAATTACATTGATTCTTTTAAAAATAAAGTGTTTTTATTTTTTATTTTATTTTTTATTTTAAGTGTGAAAAAGTAAATTAAAGTCAATGACTACACTGACAATTTATTCATTGAAAAAAAAGTTAAAACAGTTATTTATTGATAAACAGAATTCAATTTTGAAAGAAAATGTCATGTTTGAATTTTCTTTATTTATTAATAAATAATTGTTTTTAACATTTAAGTTAATTAATGAAAAAAAGAGACAAAACAAATACAAATCTTGCCAAATAATTGACGATGAATTGTGAAATGAACGAAATTGTTGAATCTCTAAAAAAAAAAAAAAAAATTGCGCTGTAAAAGTGAGTGATTGCTAATCCCACCTGGTTATTACAGAACGGGGCTACCATACTAATGAAAGTTCATCGTTAGTAGAAATTATTCAATTTTTAAAATTCTTTTTTTCGTTAAGTTCCTGGATCTCAAATTTGTCAATTTTTGGTTTATTTTCAAGATTATAAAAAAAATTTCTTGTGCTGATGATGCCACGTTCCTTTTTGAAAGAGAAATATAATTATGTCGCATTTTTTATTTTTCCAAAAACTCTAATCATTAAAATCACATGAAATATTTTTTGCAATTATATAATTTTTTTGGTGAAAATATTGATTAAACAATGCTTTATTCAATAATAATATCGCTAATTAAAAAAAATAATTTTTCTTCGAGTTATAGTGATTTTATTAACACGGTATTTACTGGCCTTTTTCGTAATATATACGAAATATTTTGAAAAAAAAATTTAATTGTTAACATCTACGATCCTTTATTTACATAAGTAACAGTTAAAAAATCATGCATTTTTTTTTATTAATATATAAAAATATAACTTTAATAAAGGTGTATTTTCTTTTTAAAAAATAATACATTTTCACTATGATTTAAAAAAAAATGATGGTTTCATTATATTCCGTGATTGTTGATTAATAAATATTGAAAATTTCAGTAAAATTGGTTGATTTCCTGAATTTTAGTGTATTTTTAAGTAAAGGGGGGGTCAAAAAAAATTTTCATTTTGGGAATCGACCATGGATTTTGCACGTACCTAAGTCTTACTTAATGGAATTTATGTGGCGGCAGAAGTTTTCTGCTAACCCCATGGAAGCCATTATAAATCAAATTGCAGAACTTTATCCTGTTCAATAAAAGAAAAAGGACAAAAAAATACAGTCTCCCCCCCCAATGAAAACTTTTCATTTAGATAAAAAAAATCTCAAACAAAACTTTTCAACTACAATATATTTAAAAAAAATAAAAGCAAAATCAATGTTGACCAAAAAATTCATTCCCCCCCCCCCACCCCAATCAAAACTTTACATTTTTATTTATAAATTTTTTAATTCATATAATAAAAAAAAGAAATTGTTAATTGTTTCTTGTTACCCAAAAACAAATCAGTCTTGCATTTTTTTTTAGGTTGTAAATAAGTCACTTCCGGTTGAATTACTTCCCTTTATTTTCAGTAGAAGGACAGAAAATCTGCGGCTTCATAAAGAATGCAGAAGTGCCGATAACTTTTGTAAAAATTAAAAATATAAGAAAAATGGCGCGGATATTTGTTGAGGCTGTTTACATGTAATTTGTCCAAAAAAGTAGGAACTTTTTTTTTTTAGGGGTCGAAATACGAGTGGTGAGATTCGGTGGCCAAGAAATGCGTGCTCACTTTACGTATAACTTATATAGGAAAGTGATCCCCACCTCTCCTAACATCTCTTTTTTTTTTTTTTCATAGCGGATATTTGTTATGGATGGCTGTTTACATGTAATTTGCAAAAAAAAGTAGAAACTTTTTTTTTAGGGGGTTGAAACACGAGAGGTGAAATTCGGTGGCCAAGAAATGGGTGCTTACTTTACGTATAACTTATTATAGGAAAGTGACCCCCCCCCTCCTAAAATCTAAAATAATAAAAATTTTCATAATTTTTTTTCATAGCGGATATTTGTTGAGGCTGTTTACATGTAATTTGCCCAAAAAAGTAGAAACTTTTTTTTTTAGGGGTCGAAATACGAAAGGTGCACTTCTATAAATTTACCATTTTTTTTTAATGTCATTGTGAAACTACAGAAGCATCAAATTATCGAGTAGATTTTTTATTAAAGGTAAAAATGAAATTTATCGTATTGGGGCATTAGGCAATCGGACTTTCGGAGACCTGTTCCGAAATTACACACTGATTTATCTCCCCTGTTTTACCATAATCTTCCAAATTACTTGAGCTACGCCAGGGCCCATGGATTCAGAAAAATACGATAAAATTGATTTTTACGTTTATTAAGAATCTACCCGATAATTTTTCCTATTTTTTTTTCAGAATATTTATTGATACGTAAGAGTTTTTATTTGGAAATGCGTTTTTCATATGTGCTTCTATCTGTATCAGCACAAACCAAATTTTAGTAGTAATAATAATAATTATAAACAAGTCTAGAGAGTGGCTAGTTAAAGACGAACGATAACTCAAGTTCATAATTTGGTAAAATTGCATAACACAAAATATAGTTATGCTTATAATTGTTTCCTTATTTTATTTTAGAATGCAATAAATATTCGCTTAAATATTAAATAAAAAAGCAATTTAATGTGTATTACTGAAAGTTACTTATAGGCGAGAAACACATACACTGACACGCGCGATCTTTTCTGATAGTTTTAGTAACACACAGATGTGGTATATACTAATGCCATCGACACTAATAATAGTCGAAGTTTTTATGTGAACGTCCAAAATACTGATAAAAACAAGGTGAAACTGCATAACACTGCCCCCCCCCCCGGCTGTGCGCATGCGCCAACAAACGGAAGCGCTGATAGAATTCCTCATCAATGGGAGTGAATATTTGTGAAGATGTTTTTACTGCATTAGTAAATAAAATCAACAATTTGTATCCGTTTGTTGGCGCACAGCCACGGGGTCTGTGTTCTGCAGTTTTACCAGCCAATTTTAGATGTGATAAACACGGGAAATAAACAATGTCATGTGCATTGGTTCGTTTTACGACGAAATACAATTGAACGTATACGGTGCACGGGCGGATGGTAGTTTTATGTAGCAGAAACACGAGAACAAAATGAAAGATAATACATTGGGTCGAGTGTGTGTTGACAACGCAAAATAATAATCTTTTTCCTGGAGTTCGTCGATTCTCTGCTGGGCCGAAAGCAAACAATCGCAGGATCACATCTTGTCTGGTTGAGAAAAAGTCACGAACTGAAATGTTCGTGTCGATCACATGATCAGGCTTTAGCGATCGCACGTGAGTCTCGTTACATGCAGACGCACACCTGGTGAAGAGGCGATGATTACAATGATAGCCGAATCACTACTCACACAAATTGAGAGAAAATAGTTCATTCATATAAGCTGCAAACCTTCGACTTGTTTATAAAGATGACGACTATATTTTTCTAGACGACTTTTCATCTCGGCATTTCACGTGTACGATTTAACTTGCTATAACTTCCCGTTTTTAATTTTTTAAATTTATTAATAAAACGTGTAGCAGTTACATGATTGAGATTTACTTTCTTTTGTAGTTATATGCAATCTCTTGCGTAGTTTGTGGTTCGGTTGGCTAACACAGGCATGTCCAAACTCGTGTGGTGATACACAGGTGACTAGAGCATCACTGCTCATGTGCACCGTTTCCCATTTCCGTCCAAAGCTTATTTCATGCCTAATATGAATAGTTCCTGTCAAGACCCCAATGTAGACAGACGTGATATTTCCTCGCTCGACTGACAAGACACAAAACTAAAGTCGAGACCAAAGACAAGACCCGAGACCAACAGACCTGGATTTATCGAATGCCGACCGAGCCAACCTGTATTACATGCTTGTTCCTGTGTTGATGAAACTGTCAAATAAAATCTAGAGAAGATGTTTTAACCCTAACCCTCTTTTCTTCTTCTTCTCAAGCACCGACATTTAAATTGATAAATAATATTACTGATATGTCGGTGCGATGCCGTATACATGGGAAGAACAGTCCAAAGGTTTGAATCCAGAATAAAACAACACATCCTCCCTGCAATACGCCAGGGCCGACTAAATAATTTAAATAATTTAATCAACACATCCGGGTCAGCTTATAAATAGCGCCGAATGTGCGTCGACTTACACTAGTGACTGGTTTTCTGTCATAAGTTGATCCCATTCTTTATTCCACCTCAAAGTCCTGGAAGCTATATATACCAAGTCATTCAGATCCTCCCTTTGTAAACAAAAGGAGTGGCTTCTAGGACTCAATGTGATCCACTTGTGACCCCCCCCTCCTTTTTGTTTCTTTTCCTAAACTTGTCACTGGTCTTCATTCTCCTTTTTTAAGTTTTTAGTCGTAATGCTTGAATTATTTCCACGTATTTACTCTGATGAGTGTACACGAAATCCGGCTTAGTAGATTTATGTATTGATTTTATTTCCTCTCGTTTTTTTACACTTTTCAATTTCATTCCACCCCCAAAAATGTCACTAACGTCTATATTCCTTGCTTTGATAAAAATAAGTTTTTTAGGAGTAATGCCGAACCCCATTTCATTCTAAATAATTTAGGTGACTTACCATAGAAAGCAGCTGCACTGCACACATCATTTCAAATTCATTTTTCACGGTTAATAACGAGTCGCCTAACTCATTTCATTGTAAATAGTCGTGCCCCAAAAATAGGTTACCTACTTATGATATAAAAGTATTTTTTTTTGAATAAATGGATTAATATTTATTAAAAAAGGATATGTGTTTATCTGAAATCAGACACAGGTAGAGCAATGTAGAAATTTCTTTTTATTAATTTCATATACGGCTGGTGTTTAGGTCATAAACAAAAAATGCCTCCATTCTAAACATCTTAGTCAGAATGAGTATTTTCTGAAAGAAACTGAAGAGAATTACATTTTTTTAGCGTAAAGAACATGGTGCAAGGATAAAAAGCAAATATCTATTTGTCAGATTCAAAAGTTTCTTTGTCAAACTTTTATTTGCAAAATCTGAATTTGTATTTCTATAAAAATTTCTCTTTTTCAGTTTTTCCTAATTACTTGAGTTGTCCACGTGTGCCGTGAAAGGAAAAAATCACTCGGTTCATTAACGGATGGAAGAAAATACTTGAGTTGATTAAGTGACAAATAAAATAAGACCAGCTGTTGAGAATGACTTTTTAAACACACACACACACACACACACATTCATACATCCTCTCTCTCTCTCTCTCACACACACACTCTCTCTCTCTCTCTTTCTTATATATGTACACTCAGTATATTTCAGATACACATACTCTCTCACACTGTCTCTCCCTCTCTCACACACAAGCATTCTCTCTCCCCCTCCCTCCCCCCTCCCTTCTCTTTCTCTCACATGCTCTCTCCCCCCCTCTTTCTCACACAAGCTCTCCCTCTCTCACACACAAGCATTCTCTCTCTCCCCTTCTCCGCTCTCTCTCATTCTCCCCCTCTCTTTCTCTCCCTCTCTCTCACACACAAGCTCTTTCTTTCTCTCTCTCTTTCTCTCTCCCTCCTCTCTTTCTTTCTCTCTCTTTCTCTTTACCCCCTCTCTTTCTCACACAAGCTTTCCCTCTTTCTTTCTCTCCCCCTCTCTTTCTCCCCTCTCTTTCTCACACAAGCTCTCTTTCTCTCTCTTTTACACACAAGCTCTCCCCACCCCCTTATCTCTCTCTCTAATATGTGCACTTTGGTTTCTCACTTTTATGCAAACTCGGAAAACAAACAACCGAAATAAAAACGCAAGTTTTTATTCATTTTTTTTTTGACAGATTTACAATTTGCAAACCGTCACAACAAATTTGCCACATCTGGCATTTGCTTTGACAAACTTATGTGGCTACTTCACTTAGACACACATTCATACTCGCTTAGAGACATGACTCACTCACACACATGCACATACACATGGGTTCACATAATGTTACAAAATGTAGTTCAATTTTATAACATTATCGGAACACGTTTACCAAAATGCGTTCACAAAATGTTACAAAATGTAGTTCAATTTTATAACATTATCGGAACACGTTTACCAAAATGCGTTCACATAATGTTACAAAATGTAGTTCAATTTTATAACATTATCGGAACACGTTTACCAAAATGCGTTCACATAATGTTACAAAATGTAGTTCAATTTTATAACATTATCTGAACACGTTTACCAAAATGCGTTCACATAATGTTACAAAATGTAGTTCAATTTTATAACATTATCGGAACACGTTTACCAAAATGCGTTCCCATAATGTTACAAAATGTAGTTCAATTTTATAACATTATCGGAACACGTTTACCAAAATGCGTTCACATAATGTTACAAAATGTAGTTCAATTTTATAACATTATCGGAACACGTTTACCAAAATGCGTTCACATAATGTTACAAAATGTAGTTCAATTTTATAACATTATCGGAACACGTTTACCAAAATGCGTTCACATAATGTTACAAAATGTTGTTCAATTTTATAACATTATCGGAACACGTTTACCAAAATGCGTTCACATAATGTTACAAAATGTAGTTCAATTTTATGTTGTAGCAGAAATCTGATTATTTTCGGATCAAGAATTCCTGCGGTCCGTTTTCTAGAGCTGCATATTTTGAAAATTTGTGCTCTTCAGCCCTTCGAGAAAAAAAGCATTCCTCGGTCGAGCAATGACAATATAGTACTTGTTGAAGAGTATGTATCAAGTTGCGTCTTAGACAAGAGATTTTCCGTTTCGTAAAAGAAAAATGGTAATACTATTAGGGCATTTGCCGTCACCTCAATCAAGACTCAATAGTTTCCGTTCTAATTAAAGTTCTGCTTGATATTTTAAAATTCTTTTTCGTGCCGTGAGTGAGAAACTATGACTGAGTAAGTACAAAATAATGCTTTTACATGAAAATAATTATCTGCATGGAGCTTATACTAAAATTGCACCCCTATTTTAATACAGACTATGTATTACTGATAACGTGACACAAAACGAAGGAACGACAGTACAAACGTATTAATATGTAGACTAGCTAGACCTGATTAAATTACAGTCCGTTTATGGATGAGAGTTGTTGGGTCAGTAGATGTAGAACAGTTGAGGTAGCAGGGTCAGTTCACAGGTGAAAACCAAAGAAAACATGGGAGGAAGTGATAAAAATGTACCTTTGGGTAAATAAAGACCAGAGTTAGGTTACTTTGAAAGTCAATTTCTTAAAGCCGTCCAACACATGCCAGCATGTAAAACAGATGTTAAACCGAATATGATGATGATGATGATCTTAAATTTTCATTCGTAAATCTAATATATAAAGTAAAGTCAGTTTCTTTATCATGATGATGATGATGATTGTACTCAATTTAAAGGAAAGTCTTTTTAGTTAAATCAACTTGACAATCAAAATAGCTGAACTTTGTTGAAGTGAGGGTAATTACATAATTTACTGTTAATCTCTTTTCTGTGTAAGACCATGAGCTGTCCCTCCTCGACGATCACCGCCAACCCCAATTTTTGTGTGCTTTGGTTTTCTTCTTTCTCTTCTGTTTTGGCCCGTCATCTTTCGCTCTATTGGGGATCGCCGAGGACACAAGCTTTGGTTTACAAGTTGTGAAAAACAAAACCACGCAAACTCACAAGAAAGAACACAAACTCCGATACATTGTATATAAATCAGTTGTTCTGTGTGTGTGCAAGATACCGTCAGCGTGGAAAAAGGACCCCCCCCCCAAACGTTGTCTGTAGATAGCTGTCTGGTCGTGTTGGTCCCCAGTTATTATCTTTATCCAACGCCGAGTTATTGAATTTCAAACTCTCCTGGGACCTCCCCAAGCCGGCAATTGCTCACCCGAGTCTCAAACTACTGTAAAACTCAAACTAACCGTGACCAACTCTTACTCGTGAATATATTAACTCAGAACTGGAAATGATAAACGTCTCGTCTTTGTCTCAGACTGATAAGCAGAAAATGTCTCGTCCACTGCCTTCCGATCACCTTCGTGAATCATTTCCTTCCATTGTACGAGGTCTTGGCACAGTCCATAGTATCACGTCTGTATGATTAGTGTGGGCTATAAATGATAAAAAAAAATCATATACTCCCTCTGGTTGCATATTTTAGCTAGCCTGAAAAGATGGTATTATGATGAACAAAAATATATTACGCTACCCCCCCCCCCCAAAAAAAAAAAGAATGAGGTAATGCCTAGGATGATGGCCTCATGATAACAGAACAGATATTACGCTCCTACCATGAATTGATCATTCGTCAGTAATAGTTAGTAAACTGAATTGAGTATTAAAACGTTGTAATAGTATAGTCTTGACTTCAGACAGATACCAAATCTCCATGAGTAATAGTATAGTCTTGACTTCAGACAGATACCAAATCTCCATGAGTAATAGTATAGTCTTGACTTCAGACAGACAGATACCAAATCTCCATGAGTAATAGTATAGTCTTGACTTCAGACAGACAGATACCAAATCTCCATGAGTAATAGTATAGTCTTGACTTCAGACAGACAGATACCAAATCTCCATGAGTAATATAGAAAATGAGCTTGTTTTTTAATTCAAACTTCTTCCTCCTCCCACTTCCTCTCTTCATACTAAGTCAATTCTGGGGATGGCACGGTAGCTAAGTGATTAACGACGCGAACCTTGGTGTGCCGGGTTCTAATCCAGTTTGTTCCACAAAAACACTTTTATCAAAACCCACACCTGACCTTGTGTCTAACCTCCTGAAGAGGTAAATAAAATACTAAGTCAATTCTGTCGTGAGTTGTCTCCCTTTCACTAGTCAGTTATAAGTTATCTTCCTTTATTATAAAAACTTTTCAGTGACGTCACTCGGGAAATAAGAATTCTCTTTTTCAATTATGGCCCCATAACATTCAGACATGTAATAAAATCCATATGTATTTTCTTAATTCCTCATTTCAGCCAGTCTCAATATATTACACCTTCCTCCACCTACTAACTCCCTAATTGGAAGTGGATTCCTCCGACTTCTTCATATAAAGTCTCCTAATCCCATTACCAAAGAAAGCATGACACAAAAAAAGGAACATACTATCATATTAATATTCGACTAATGCAAAGATGTTGTCTCAGATATATTTTAGAATTCTTAGATTTCTGAAAATCCTGCAAACAAAATAGTCATATCTTTGCCATAAAATATAATTACTTTAAAAAAAAAAACTATCAGTTTATTTTTAATTTTTACTAATCTTAAAAAGTCATTTTTCAAAGCTGTATAAATTGGCAAGAAGAGGTATGAAAATTGGGTTAATTTCTGGCCTTTTACCCAATGTATGTGTGTAAAATAAATGACTACAATAGAACTGAAAACTTGGCAGAAAAATAAATATTTTAGAGTGGGGAAGATTAGTTTCACATCTAAATTTTATGTAAAATAATCCATTTCCGGGCCATTCTAGCGTTTTATGGCAGTTAACCAAATTTTTTTCTGTGGGAGATAAATCATGTGCGCTTTTCTTTGAGGGGGAAGGGTCTGCTATTTTTTTTTTTTCTTCTTTTTAAACGATTATGTGTGGTTTTAAGATGGTTTTTGTTGGGTGGGGACTTGTCACTTAGGGTTAGTGGTAGGGTTATGGAAATGTTTTCAGGAGGGGGGACTTGCCACTAGTACCTAGGTTAGAAGTAAGGTTAAAGGAGTTTTGTTGGGGGGGGGCCTTGTCACTCAGATTTAGGGTTAGTATTACGACATGAGAAGGCATTTGTCACTCGAACATAGGGTTAGTGGTAGAGTAATTATTTTTTTTATACTAATTTTTCAGCTTGAAAAAATATCAAAACTAACTGCACTAAAAGGCAAGAATGGCCGGGAAATGAGGGATCATTTAACGTTAAATTTATATGCGAAACTGATCCCCCCTCCCCATGTAAATTTTTTTTTTGCTATTTCTTTTCTTTTTTTTAACAAGATTTTTAGAGTGTTCACATGTAATCGTCTAAAAAAAGTAGAATCTTTTTCTTTTTTTTAATTGGCAGCTAGAAATTCATTTCTGACTAGAATTAAAGTTGAGTATATTTGAAAACCAGTATTTCTCAAAGTATCCACAGTACATAAGTACATAAGAAAACTTTTGGACCAGAAACTGTCATAAAAAAGAAAAAAAAATTGGAAAAAAAAATTGGAAAAAAATAAACCATTTGCTTTAAAACAGTTCGTTTGTTAAGAAAAAAAAATCCTTAGAAACAGTTTTTTTGGTGTTTATGTTAACAAGGAAAAAAAACATCGACAAAAAAATGTAAAAAAAAACAAAAAAAAAACGTTTGCTTAAAATATCAAACAAAACCATCTTATATATTTAAAAACATTTCATTAACAATTTTTTTTTGACAAAAAAACTAAAAAGTAAATAATAAATAAAATAAATTAAAAAAATAAATAAATGAAAAAAATAATTAATTAAATAAATAGGTAAATAAAAAATAGATAAAAAATAAATAAAGTTATTAAATAAAATAAATAATAGTTATTAAATAAAAAAATAAAATAAAATAAAGTTATTAAATAAAATAAATAATAGTTATTAAATTAAAAAAATAAATAAAATAAAGTTATTAAATAAAATAATAGTTATTAAATAAAAAAAATAAATAAAATAAAGTTATTAAATAAAATAATAGTTATTAAATAAAAAAATAAATAAAATAATAGTTATTAAATAAAAAAATAAATAAAATAAAGTTATTAAATAAAATAAATAGTTATTAAATAAAAAAATAAATAAAGTAAAGTTATTAAATAAAATAAATAATAGTTAATAAATAAAAAAAATAAATAAAATAAAGTTATTAAATAAAATAAATAATAGTTATTAAATAATAAAATAAAGTTATAAAATAAATAGTTATTAAATAAAAAAATAGATAAAATAAAGTTATTAAATAAAATAAATAATAGTTATTAAATAAAAAAATAAAAAATAAAGTTATTAAATAAAATAATAGTTATTAAATAAAAAAATAAATAAATAAAGTTATTAAATAAAATAATAGTTATTAAATAAAAAAATAAATAAAATAAAGTTATTAAATAAAATAGTTATTAAATAAAAAAATAAATAAAATAAAGTTATTAAATAAAATAAATAGTTATTAAATAAAAAAAAAAAATAAAATAAAGTTATTAAATAAAATAAATAATTATTAAATAAAAAAATAAATAAATATTAAAAAAATATTTTTTAAAATTAAATAAATTTAAAAAAAAACATCGAATTAATAACAGTTGTTTAACTATGGTTTGTTATTATCGTCTGCCATTCTTCAATTTAGCGTTTGACAGTTTTCGCCTCGTCAACTCTCGGGCGTTTCCGAGACCTGCCCAGACATTGACGACGCAAAGCCACGGAAACATGTGCATCATCTATAAGATTACCAAACATAAATATATTTCAAATGAAAAGCTTATGTGAACATCTGTTTATCCAACTACTTATCAGCTTTATGCACGGCTCCCAATTCAGGATGACCCCCCCAATACTTTCACCCTAATTCTCAGTAGCCCCTTACGTCTACAGTGGCAGCATGCCTTGTTTGGGGTGAACTTTGTTTTAAAAAAAAAAAAAAAAAAATTAACATGCTAAAATATGTAGATATTTCCTACAAATTGACGCTTTTCTGTTTCTGTTTTCAGTGCAAGATAGAACTCGTGTGTCACCTGCCACACGAATACCCTTGTGTGAAGCCAGAGATTTTTATCCGGGCATCTATAATGAGTAAAACTGACCTCCGACAACTCAAAGATGATCTTGATGCCTACGTGATGACAATGGAAAGAGGAGATATATGTATGGGGCTTGTGTTACAGTGGATTGAGGAGAATGCATCGGACTATATCCGTGACACCAAAGAAGCTGGAAACAAACCGAAAAGTCCGACTGAAAAATCCGATGAATTTGTGAGACTCTGGATCTACAGTCATCACATATTCAGCAAATTCAAGAGGAGAGACTTAATCGATTGGGGTAATGAATTGAAGGTGACTGGGTTCAGTATGCCTGGTAAGCCGGGCGTGATCTGCGTGGAGGGTTACAGTCAAAATGTTGAAGAGTATTGGTACCGTGTTCGCAGAATGAGTTGGAAGAAAATTGCCGTAAAAGAGAAAGAACAATTCCATTTGGGTGACAAAGATTTGAAAGAATTTCAAAAATTTTCTTCTTTTGAAGAAATGGTCTTTGATGCTAGGGCGGGAAAAGGGCGGGAATATCACATGGACCTGGGAAAATTCTATGAGTTTTTACAAGAAAGAGACCTCGGATGGATTTTTAGCTTGTATTTTGGTGTTGAGGGCAAGTCGACTACAAACTAAATTGATAAATGCTGATTGTGGTTTTATCTTTTTGTTTTTCTGCAATGTCTGAGATTGTAAATACAACTTTGAATGAACATCATTAAGAATAATGCACAACTACTTCACAATGAAACGATAAAATACATTAAAAAGAACTGCACCTGATTTGGCTTTCAAATCTTTTCTCCATCATTGGCACTGATTTCACAAGTATAGGGGAAATTTGTTCACCGAGTATCCACAGAAAATACTGAATAAATTTCAACTAATTTGGCATAAGGCTTAACCCTGAAAGGTGAAAGAAACCATTTCTCATGGGAGTGAACCTTTTATAAGATATACATCAGTACTAAAAATGGATAAATAACGGATCAGAATACACATCGGATTTATGATATGGGGTCTGCATTTGAGCCAAACACTATAACTCACCAAAGACAGAATTTAAAAAGGCCTATATATATATATATATATATATATAAATTTTTAAGTACATAAAAGTAATCTATGGACACATGTTTCTGGCTCAGAGCCGTCATCAGCATGGCTAACTTAGACAAGGATCAAACCTTCGAAATTGATGTCTATAGTCTGACGTTTTACCTCCGGACTATGACGCCTTGCCTGGTTTTTATCACCTAAATATTTTAAAAGTATTTTTATGTAATTGTTTTTATTGGTGATGGTAGCGTGTGTTACTTTGCTTACTGCTATTTTGATTGTTCACTTCCTAAGTGATACAGATTAATGCAGAAGATTGTATTATTAGTCGCCCTTAACTTTAGAGGACATTTTTTTATTAATTTTATACATACATAAATGTAATCTATGGACACGTGTTTCTGGCTTATATATATATATATATATATCTATATATATATATATATATATATATATGTGATTTTATGAAGGCTTACCAAAGCATTCCTTTCAAGACACCAATGATCACCATTAAAGATATTTTTTCTTACAAATACTATTTATTCAAATTAAATGTTTTTTCCTACACGTGTTTCACTACCAAGCAGTTACTTGCTTGGCAGATCATCAGGGAAATTAAATGTCTGGAAAACACGTGTAGGAAAAAACATTTAATTTGAATAAATAGTATTTGTAAGAAAAAATATCTTTAATGGTGATCATTGGTGTCTTGAAAGGAATGCTTTGGTAAGCCTTCATAAAATCACATATAAATGCTCTGTACTCTGTAATCGAGTATCATCGAGCTTGTTTTTTATTGGAACAACCCCGGTCTTCACTGAATGATCTATTTTATAAGTGAAAAATCTAAATATATATATATATATATATATAAGAACTGCCTAAAAACCATCCAAATCAAGTCTCTTCTGCCAGTATGACACAAGTAATTTGGTTTGTAACGTTAGATCGAAAGTTGAAATATGGAAATTGGTTATTATCAATTGATCGGTTGTAAAACATGGTGTCTGCATTTTTACCGAATAGCATTTAAAAAGGATATATTTTTTATTAAAAACTGTGTTCTGCGGCTACGGTAATCAAATGACATCCCGTAGCTGCAATCAGTCCTCCATATGCTAGTCCCAGGCCATCTGGCCTTGTCATGCGCAAGTTGTCGTAGGCAATGAAGTTGTTTCGCTATATATATATATATATTTATATATATATATAAGAAAATGTATTTTATTTTTGAAACAACAGCAAATGTTTGTAGTTAGAAATTTTAAACTTTATAATAGGACATTTAAGAAAAGAAAAAAAAAGTTGAAGAAATATAAAAAATTTTTCACAAGCTTTCAAGTTTGAAGTTATTGTCCCTGGGGAACACCGGCTTTTCATTGGAAATAAAGTTCATTTGCAATGCAAGACACCAGAAAAAGAAAACAGAAGAAAAAACAATTTTTGAAAGTAAATTTATATTTTAAATTATAAAAAATAAAACTATTTTCCATGAGATTGTTTTGTATTACTTTTTTTTTTTTTTTTTTTTTTTTTTAATGATTTGATAGATTTATTCATTTCTCTTCATACTATTGTGAAAGCGAATTCCATTGTGTTTTGTTCTACTCGGCGTTGTCCAGGAGAAATAAATGTAAGATTACAGTATTACATTTAGAAGAGATAGCTCCGGTAAATGAATTACATTATTTTTTTTTTTCAACACATTCAAACAGGAGAGAGGAATCGCCTGGGCAGGGGAGAAAGAGGGGGAGCGAGACAGAAAAATGGGGGATACGGCTAGAGAAAGAGAGAGAGATAGAAGTTTTAATATAATTTTGTTTTTTATGTTCCCGGACAATGCCGGATCGCCCTGCTAGTTAATTTCTAGATGGTAGGAATCGTTGTCGCACATTTTGGAAATAACCGATTTCATGCGTTGATGTTAATCCATTAATAAAAAAAATAGTTAATGCAGATAATCCAAAAGGAGATGAATTTTTAAAAAATCTATTGAAGACTTCAAAATGAAAACAACATTTTTTTTAAAATAATAAAAAGCCTAAATCACAGCTTATAGTTTGAAGACTAGAAGAAATCGAAATGTGTCTATGGCGTGCGTTGTGGTAGACCCGGTAACCAGTGGGCCAAATGGATGGAATAGTCATCTGTAGAAAAAGCTATGGATAAGCCAAGGCCGGAGTCTATGATAGCAACATCAATGACATGTTCTTGTCCAGAGTGAAGCATTTGAAGGGGTTTTGATATATCGATGTTTTGCCATTGAACATCAGTCGATAAGTGGTAGACAGCTATTATTCCTGGGGAGAGACAAAAAGAAAAAAAAATGGAAGAAATAAAGTTAAATTATACTTTTTTAATCTGGAAAAATATTAAGTATTTCAGCAACAACTCATTTTTTATTGACATTGACATTTTTTTTAACATTATTTTTATTGACATTTTTTTTAACATTATTTTTGACATTTTTTTTTACATTATTTTTGACATTTTTTTTTAACATTTTTATTGACATTTTTTAGACATTAAACATTATTTTTTTTATTGACATTGAGATTGTTTAAACATTTTTTTTTATCAATCATTGACATTTTTTAACATTATTAGTTTTTATTGACATTGACAATTTTTTAAAGATTTTTTATTGACATTCTTTTTTCTTCGGACTATTGTCCTTATCAATGGTGATATTTATAGTTTTACTAAATTTCGACCGATGTAGCCTCTAACCTTCTTCAGATTCATTATTCATTTACAGTGATATTTTTCCAATAACGATTAGGTAAGAAAAATTTCAAATATTAAATATATCACAATTAGCTTCTTTTTTTTTCGAATAAAGAAATATTTTTTTGAACAATCATGTTAATGTAGAACAAATATTTAAAGAATAAACTCGATGAATCCAGAAATAATAATAAAAGAATGAATCTACAAAAACATTTTTCAGGTCTACTTGATAAAATATTTAAGACAATCTGATCTATTTATTATCTATATTATATAGTCGCTGATTTTTTGGTTGATTATTTAAAAATGTTTCATATCACCAATGAAATAAGTATTTAAAATAAACTCTATTATATTGCCAATAACATGGTACAACAATAACAAATGAAAATATTAAGTATTTCAGCAACAACTCATTTTTTTATTGACAAACATTTTTTTTTTATTGACAGTGACATTTTTTTAACATTTTTTATTGACATTGACAAACATTTTATTGACATTGTTTAAACATTTTTTTTATCAATCATTGACATTTTTTTTTATTGACATTTTTTAAACCTTATTTTTTATTGACATTGACAAACATTTTTTTTTTATTGACATTGACATTTTTTTAACATTCTTTTTTCTTTGGACTATTGTCCTTATCGATGGTGATACTTATAGTTTTACTAAATTTCGACCGATGTAGCCTCCAACTTCTTCAGATTCATTATACCCTCAACAAACCCGACTAGCAGCAAAATCCCACCCCTTCACTTTATAGGTACCTAGATGCCGGAAAGTTTTCTACTCTGATAACTTCTTTCCTCAAACAGCTTGTCTTTGGAATTCCCTTCCTGCTTTCCTGAGCATACCAACATGCAGAAATTTAAATGTAAGGTAAACAAACATCTTGCTGCCAAACTCCCAACTCGGTTAGATCTCCTATAAATCTGGCCCCTAATCACAGTAGGCCCTTACGTCACAGTAGCAAATGTGACCCCTTGTTTGGGGGGTGAATAAAAATTTTTCAAATATTTTTTTAGTCTAAGGGCAGATAACTCGTGTGACACTAGTGCAAATCATCATCATCATCATCTTCCTTATCATCATCATCCTCCGGTTTTGGCATTTAAGGTGATGCGAGTGTCCCAGATTCCGAGGTGGGCAATGTCTCACGCCTGTGCCAATACGATCCGATCCATAGAGTTTATACCAGTCATGTTGCAAGCAGTCAAGTCACTTTGTACGCACTCAAACCAGGTCTTCCTTGGTCTTCCATGCACCGTCGTGCCTGGGGTATCCATGCGTGTTATTGAGTTGATGCAGGCGGTGACACGCTGTACATGGCCAAACCACCAGAGACGCTGAATTCCACCAATACCAAGCGTCTGATAGAGTATGGCTGAAAAGATTCCTTCCTCTAGTTTGCTGCCGCATATGCACCTGATCATGGCACGCTCATTATACTGAAGCCGTTGCAAATCAAAAGCGTTTGGGCCCAAGTCTCGCTGCCACGTCAAATGGCGGAGCAAACACAAGCCGAAAAGACATTACCCCAAGTCCTAAAAGAGATGTGCCTAGATGTAAGGACTGACAGCAGCTTCATTACATCTAGGCACGTCTCTTTCAGGACTCGGGGCCAAGGTCTTTTCGGACAGTGTTTCACTCCACCATTTTGCATGGCAGTGAGACTTGGGCCCCCAACTGAAAGTAATAAAATGGTCTGTACTCACCTGATTTAAGCCCAATGGCCAAAATTGGACCCCAAACTCCGATACATTCAGGAGTTCGATATAGATCACTATATACAGAGAATTTAGAAAATTCTCTACCATTCAAACTGACTGCCAAGATATCCTTGTCTGAAAAACAAAATGGACATTCATTCTTGAAATTTCAAACTGAACACGTTACGTAATCCATTGGATTACTTTCATATCGCATTTAAAGCTACGGTATTGTTTCAACCATAAGTGTGTGTGTGTGTGTGTGGGGGGGGGGTTATGGTTGAAAGAAAGGATTTTGTATCGGTTCTTCCGTAAGTCGATCTGTATTTTGACGAAATCAAGAAAAATTTGTAAAGTTTGCACCATTACTTTCTCGGTAGAAATTTACTGGATATTTTTGGGGGTCAACATCAAAACGGATTTTGAAAATACTGTACCCGATGTGAACAGCACGTCGTTTTTGCATCTGAACTACCATTGATTCTCTCCTTCCACTTTCTCCCCAGTCTCTCACTGGAAGTCTTCCACATTCTCTAAGTGCACTCCTAAGGGGACTATGAGGACATAAGCCTCTTTAAAACTTCAAATATATCCTATTTTTATGAAATTTAAATCTTATGTATAAAATGCGCCCTCAATCACCCTCTCCCCTGAAATTTAACGTAGAATGATAGCCCATTTTTGAACCATTCTAGCTTTTTAGGGCGGTTAACCCCAAAAATGTGCTATGGGAGATAAATTCTGTGCATTTTTTATTTGTTGGGGGGGGGTCATGCTGAAAAGTTAGTAAAAAAAAAATTTTTAGAATGACTACCATTAACCCTTAGTCCTAATGGCAAGCCCAACCCCTAAAAAAACATTCCTTAACCCTAATTGAGCAGCAAGCCCCCAAATAAAAAACACGTAATCACATAAAAAATATCTCCTGCCCCCCAAAACATGAACAGAATTTATCTCCTCTAGCAGAAAAAAAAAATGGTTTACTGCCCTAAAACGCTAAAATGGCCCAGAAATGAGTGACCATTATTGTGACCTAAATTGGGAGCTGTTTACATTAGTTTTAAATTTCTGCATGTCAGTACCGTCGGGGAAACAGGGGGCAGGGAGGGAGTTCCAGAGTCCAGCAGCACGAGGAAAGAAGCTTTTGGAGTAGAAAGCTCTTCGGCATCTGGGGACCTCCACAGTGAATGGATGGGATTTGGCAGATTGTCGGGTTGGTCTAGTGAATTTACGTCGTTGGGGCACTAGAGCAGCAAGTTCATCAGAGCACAATCCATTGAAGTACTTTTAAAACAGGCACAAGGAAGCAAAATTGCGGCGATGTGATATATATATATATATATATATATATATATATATATACCTAGATCTATCTATCTCTCCCATATATATATATATATATATATATAATAAAGAACACCTCTCTGTCTTTGTGCATTTCTGTCCCTAAAAACGAAGACATACTAGGGAGTGTACCTTAAATGTAAGTATGCACATGGATCAACCTAAATTGGGAGCTGTGCAGCACGAGCCTCGGGGGCAGAGGCAAAGATGTTTTTTATTGGGTGTCTGGTTTAGGTTTGTTTTTTTTATTTTGTAAATTCATGGGGAGGGCAAAGTGGGTGCTTGTTTGGTGCCAATAAGCTCACACAACCAGTCCATTAGTCGTGAGTTGGTTAATGGGGTCTCTTTCCATGCGCGACATGGCACATACAGTTACCCACAATAATATGCAACTGTTGACGGAGCAGCCGTTCTTAGCGCTACCTAAGAGTTAGGGCTCCTAACTACCAGTCTGAAACAGCAGCCAGACAAGCTGTCTAACCTGTACCCTCAACCTGTCGGAACAAAAGTGATTCAGACTAATCATGTAGGACTAAGTGATGAAAAAACTTTCCCCAAGTTGCTCAGATAGAGAGAAAGAGAGACAGCGTTCATTGCCCTAGTCAGGAAACAATGCCAAGCCGTAGGTGTCTTTAGAGGCGTCCCAGTGCTTGTACCTTTACGCCTGGCTAATAGACAGAGAAGGAGTGCGAAGGCCGACGATAGGCAGAGCCCATCTACTCCTTAATATATTTATTGAACAAAAGTTATGTTACCGATTTCTGTTAGTCAGCTTTTATTTGTTGGTGGTAAACTCCAAAATCATTAGCTAATCATCATGAAGTTTGGAACACAGCTGCCAGGCATAAAGGTGGGTAATGTTGGCTATATTCAGTTTCATGTTTTATGCAAAGGGGGACTGGAAGCTCTTTGTGAAAATACAGATACCTCAGATTTTGATGAAATCTAAACCATAGGTATTAGTAGCAATACACATCGACCAGAAAACTGTTTGGATAATCACAGATTTCAGGGTAGTTCTATTAAAATAGTCGTATCTTAAAAACTAAAGCACTTTAAGTGCTCAAAATACCATCATTTTGTTAGGAAATGAATATCCTTTCGGGTGCATTCATGAATAATAATAATATACATTATATATTTTTAAGAGTTTTGAGCAAATAAAGACAAAAAAATGTTAACGCTATTTTCAGCAATTTACGTCACTTCCCCCCCCCCCCCATTCGTTTAAAAGTCTCGTACCACTGCTCTGTGCGGAATTTCGTCCTGAAATTTGGAAACTAATCAGGGAAAGCATCACTTTTAATGTTTGTCGGTGTACGAAGTAATTCGGCTCATTCATTTTTTTTTAATTTTAAAAATAAACCTTCAACACGACGTCGGTTGAACATTTTTGAAAAATACATTTCCGTTGCCCAATTAGTAAGTAAATCAATCTTTTTACTTTTTTATTCATTAAAATTATAATTGTATATATGTGTTCTCTTTTGGTAGTAATAATATTTCATGACCCTATCCGAAAAAAAACCAAAACGTTTTCTATTTATAGTTTGAAAAACTGACTGTAGTAGTAGTAGTAGCAGCAGCAGTAATAGCAGCTATAAACATGAGGCGATTTTTGTTTATTTTCATTGTAGAACGAATTTTAAAAATTTGAAAATATGAATATAGAAAATGTTACATTTTTCGTACCCAACTAGTAAATAAATTAATCTTTTATCTTTTATGCATTAAAATTATAATTGTATGTTGTTTTGTCTTTCCGTAGTAGTAATTTTAAATTACCTTATCCGAATAAATATTGTCCTTTTTTTGAGCGAAAGTCAACAATGGCTGCTAGTATTGCTGATATAACATCAGCAGCAGCTAACTAGTCTTGTAAAGCTTTGTAAAAATAAGACAAAAATATTTTTGTGCTTAAAAAAGTTAATCCTATTTGGTTCTTTTATAAAAAATACTTCAAGAAATACTGGTTTTCACTCAACTTTCGAACTTCTAGTAGTAATGACTTTCTAGTCGCCAATTTAAAAAAAAAATAAGATTCTACTTTTTTAGGCGATTACGTGTGAACACCCTTAAAGTCTTGGCGGAAAACTTTTTTAAAAGAATAATAATTTAGAATTTCGAGTGGATGATCAGTTTCGCATATAAATTTAATGTAAAATAATCTCCGATTTTCCGAACATTCTTGCCTTTTAGTGAAATTTATAAAATAAATAATTACTCTACCATTAACTCTAGGTGCGACTAACAAGCCCACCTCCTAAAAATGCCTTCTTGAACGTATCGTACCATTAACCTTAGATATGAGTGGCAAGCCACCCCCTAAAAAACTCCCTTAACCCTAACACGAAGTCTGAATGGCAACCTCCATCTAAAACAAAACCCCTTCCTTAACCTTATCACTAACACTAAGTCTGAGTGGCAAGCCATAATCCTACAAAAAGCCCATTAAAACCACACATAATCGTCTAAAAAAAAAAAGAAAAAAAAAAAAACAAGAAAAACGCACATGATTTATCTCCCATAGAAAAAATAATTAACTGTCCTAAAACGCTAGAATGGCCTTGAAATGGGGGAATAATTTATATTTAATTTATGTGAAACTGATCCCCACTTTAAATTCTAAAATAATTCTTTTTGTTTCTTTCTTTCTGCCAAGTTTTTCAGGGTGTTAACATGTAATTGGCTAAATAAAAAAAGTAGAATCTCATATTTTGGGGAGGCAAGGGGGTGAGTTAGCGGAAGGTGTTAATCTACAATAATGGCAAAGAAATCTTGCAATATATTCATTTTTAAACAGTCCTAGTATTAGATTTTAGTTTCTTGTACATAAAATGTATTACAATTCAACTTTGAGTTTTCTAACTTCTTTCTTTTAATGGATACATGGTATTTTTAAGGTATTGCAGCATATTTATGTGCACTTAGTGCAGATTACTTGGAAACCATTAATTTCTGGAGATTTTCAGTGGCACATTCTGATTCCTTGTACAAAAATACACTTATATGGTAAATTTCATTGCTTAATCTTGTGTTTTAACAAAGATATAACATTTTTACTGAAAAATGAGTGTAAAAAATGTGACGAAACGCATATGGTCTTAAAGAGGGGAAAATATCCAATTGTGCGAGGCACAAAATATCATAACTTCCTTATTTTTAGTCAGATTTAAAAAATTTAAAAGATTCTTTCTTAGATCATCAAGATATTCATCTTAGATATTCGCTAGTTTAGCATATTCCAATGCGCAAAAATATTTTGCAGTATAAATTAATGTAAATATTGCAGTAAAATTTTAACAAATGTAATATTTTTAGTTTTTTTTTTTCTTTAAAAAAAAAACTAGTGAATACAAAATCCAATTTCTTTCATGACGTTATATAATGTCACTCAACGTTTTAAAAAAAGCTGGTTATGAAAGTCTTCCAGTCATTAAGAACAGGTTTAAAAAATCTCAAAAATAAATATCCTTCGTCTATCGGCAACAGAGGCAGTGTGTATTAAAAGCTTCTTTTTTTATTTAGATATTTTCACTATTAAATTGAACAGTGAAATCAATTTACAAATTTTAATATGAAAACCCAACTATTTGCTTTTAATAAAAATTTAAAAAATTATTTCTTGTGTACAATTGAAAAAAACAATTATCTCCCTTAGTTCGTACTCAAATCAGAGTCCAGTGTTTAACTTAAAAAATCAATCAATGCCACAATGGGGAGCACATTCGTACAACTTTGTTGTTTTGCTATAAACAATCTTCAAGAATATAGTGATTTATAATTGGTATAGGGAAAATATAAAAATTGGATAGACAGACAATATGTCTTTTCTTTATACAGACTAGCAAAGAAATGCTCTCCCTGCCGGTCGCATTTTTTGATAGGCTGCCACGTCTCTTCCTCCTGTGACTGAAGAGTTCCACAGTTAATCGATCAGGTTCAGTGAATTGTTTAAGTGAGTTAATTTGAAAGGCTTTCATAAGTTCAGTCATTTCTCTCAGTCAGTAACGATTAAGATTGCAGGCCTCAGGTTTGCGGTTTCGATTCCCAGTGTCGGCGTCAATTTTCTTTATTGTTTATACATGTACAATAAGTTTCTTACGTTTACAAAAATTTCCGCTGACGGACGGACAGATAGGCAGAGAAAGTCTGCCGCGTTCTTGGGTGGTGAGACATTTAAAGTTAAAAGAAAAAAAAAAAAAAATTTTGTCTCTGAATATTTTTTGTTTAAAAAGAGGAAAAAAAAATGGGGGGGGGGGGGGAATGCGGGATTTTTCCCGCAAAAAAAAAAAAAAAAAAAAAAAAAAAAAATGGACGTGGGGGTGAAATCCCCCCCCCCCCCTAAAAAAAATCGAAAAACAGTTATTCATTTGTAACTGGAAGAAGTGAAAAAAAAAACGATTTCTTTATCTATTTAAAATTTGATAGGATTATAACACTTTCCCTTTAGCTCATATGGTAGAGCGTCGGGCGGGCGGTCAGTGTCAAGGTTGCGAGTTCGAATCGTGGCCTGGGCGCCAAAATTATTCATTGTTTATTTCTGACTTTGAAATTACGTTTACAAAAATTCTCCATCTATTTTTGCTAGGCTGCCGCGTTCTTGGGACATTGATTTTCTTTGTTTCGGACCAAAAATATTTTTAGTTAAAAGTAAAAAGAAAATTTAAAAATTTGTCTCTCACTCAAAGAAATATTTTTTGTTTATAAGGAAAAAATCGAGCGCGAATGCAGACCCCAATTTTGACATAGCAATGAATGATCTTAAAACGAAGCTAAGTAAAAAAAAACTGAAAAAAATCATTTCTCTAGCATAAGTAGTTAAATCAAAATGTTATTTTTAACTTGTTTCATTGGCGCAGTCAATAGCGTATCGGACAAATTCGTCCTAATTACCATTTGACGTTAAGGTTATGAGTTCAAATCACGACCTCGACGTTGAAACTATTTATTGTTTATTTTGTCGTTAAGATGTGCCCTAATGTAGTTGTTATGTTTCTGACTTAGAAATTAATTAAATAGTAATTACCCCCCCTCCCCCCCCCCCCCCCGCTTACGTTTACAAAAATCTTCGCCGCCAGACAGAGAACCTCTTCGTTATATTATAAGTGGACTAGCAAAAATAGACGACCGTTAGGGAGACTATTTTTGCTAGGCTGCCGCTTTCTTGGGTGGTGAGATATTCGGACCATAAATATTTTAAGTTAAAAAAAAAAAAAAATTTGTCTCCCAATATTTTTTTTTTGAAAAGGCAAAAAAAAAAAAAAATTTTTCTCGCCAAAAAAAAATAAAAATTGGGTGTGGGGGGATTCCAAAGCTTGATACACTCATCCAATTCATAAAAAAATGCCATTATAATGGACAGCTTTGATACAATCATTTAATTCATAAAAAAGTGCCATTATAATGGACAGCTTTGATACACTCATCCAATTAATTAAAAAATGCCTTTTTAATGAACAGCTTTGATACACTCATCCAATTAATTTTAAAAATGCCATTATAATCCACAGCTTTGATATACTCATCCAATTAATTTTAAAAATGCCATTATAATGGACAGCTTTGATACACTCATCCAATTAATTAAAAAATGCCCTTTTAATGGACAGCTTTGATACACTCATCCAATTAATTAAAAAATGCCATTATAATCCACAGCTTTGATACACTCATCCAATTCATTAAAAAATGCCATTATAATGGACAGCTTTGAAACACTCATCCAATTCATTAAAAAATGCCCTTTTAATGGACAGCTTAATGAGTGTATCAACTCATCCAATTCATAAAAAAATGCCATTATAATGGACAGCTTTGATACACTCATCCAATTCATTAAAAAATGCCATTATAATGGACAGTTTTGATACACTCATCCAATTCATTAAAAAATGCCCTTTTAATGGACAGATTTGATACACTCATCCAATTAATTAAAAAATGCCATTATAATGGACAGCTTTGATACACTCATCCAATTAATTTTAAAAATGCCATTATAATGGACAGCTTTGATACACTCATCCAATTAATTTATAAAATGCCATTATAATTGATACATAAAAAATGCCATTATAATGGACAGCTTTGATACACTCATCCAATTCATTAAAAAATGCCATTATAATGGACAGCTTTGATACAATCATTTAATTCATAAAAAAGTGCCATTATAATGGACAGCTTTGATACACTCATCCAATTCATTAAAAAATGCCCTTTTAATGGACAGCTTTGATACACTCATCCAATTAATTAAATAATGCCCTTTTAATGGACAGCTTTGATACACTCATCCAATTCATAAAAAAATGCCATTATAATGGACAGCTTTGATACACTTATCCAATTAATTTTAAAAATGCCATTATAATGGACAGTTTTGATACACTCATCCAATTCATTAAAAAATGCCATTATAATGGACAGCTTTGATACACTCATCCAATTCATTAAAAAATGCCCTTTTAATGGACAGCTTTGATACACTCATCAAATTTATTAAAAAATGCCATTATAATGGACAGCTTTGATACACTCATCCAATTAATTAAAAAATGCCATTATAATGGACAGCTTTGATATACTCATCCAATTAATTTTAAAAATGCCATTATAATGGACAGCTTTGATACACTCATCAAATTCATTAAAAAAATGCCATTATAATGGACAGCTTTGATACAATCATTTAATTCATAAAAAAGTGCCATTATAATGGACAGCTTTGATACACTCATCCAATTCATTAAAAATGCCATTATAATGCACAGCTTTGATACACTCATCCAATTAATTTTAAAAATGCCATTATAATGGACAGCTTTGATACACTCATCCAATTCATTAACAAATGTCATTATAATGGACAGCTTTGATACACTCATCCAATTCATTAACAAATGTCATTATAATGGACAGCTTTGATACAATCATCCAATTCATTAACAAATGCCATTATAATGGACAGCTTTGATACACTCATCCAATTCATTAAAAAATGCCATTATAATGGACAGTTTTGATACACTCATCCAATTCATTAAAAAATGCCATTATAATGGACAGCTTTGATACACTCATCCAATTCATTAAAAAATGCCATTATAATGGACAGCTTTGATACACTCATCCAATTAATTTTTAAAATGCCATTATAATGGACAGCTTTGATACACTCATCCAATTCATTAAAAAAATTCCATTATAATGGACAGCTTTGATACACTAATCCAATTCATTAAAAAATGCTATTATAATGGACAGCTTTGATACACTCATCCAATTCATTAAAAAATGCCCTTTTAATGGACAGCTTTGATACGCTCATCCAATTTTGATACATAGCAATGAATGATCTTAAAACGAGGCTAAGTAAAAAAAACTGAAAAAAATCATTTCTCTAGCATAAGTAGTTAAATCAAAATGTTATTTTTAACTTGTTTCATTGGCGCAGTCAATAGCGTATCAGACAAATTCGTCCTAATTACCATTTGACGTTAAGGTTACGAGTTCAAATCACGACCTCGACGTTGAAACTATTTATTGTTTATTTTGTCGTTAAGATGTGCCCTAATGTAGTTTTTATGTTTCTGACTTGGAAATAAATTAAATAGTAATTACCCCCCCCCCCCCCCCGCTTACGTTTACAAAAATCTTCGCCGCCAGACAGCCAGACAGAGAACCTCTTCGTTATATTATAAGTGGACTAGCAAAAATAGACGACCGTTAGGGAAACTATTTTTGCTAGGCTGCCGCTTTCTTGGGTGGTGAGATATTCGGACCATAAATATTTTAAGTTAAAAAAAAAAAAAATTTGTCTCCCAATATTTTTTATTTAAAAATGTAAAAAAAAAAAAAATTTTTCTCGCCAAAAAAAAATAAAAATTGGGTGTGGGGGGATTCCAAAGCTTGATACACTCATCCGATTCATAAAAAAATGCCATTATAATGGACAGCTTTGATACACTCATCCAATTCATTAAAAAATGCCATTATAATGGACAGCTTTGATACACTCATCCAATTCATTAAAAAATGCCATTATAATGGACAGCTTTGATACAATCATTTAATTCATAAAAAAGTGCCATTATAATGGACAGCTTTGATACACTCATCCAATTAATTAAAAAATGCCATTATAATGGACAGTTTTGATACACTCATCCAATTCATTAAAAAATGCCCTTTTAATGGACAGCTTTGATACACTCATCCAATTAATTAAAAAATGCCATTATAATGGACAGCTTTGATACACTCATCCAATTAATTTTAAAAATGTCATTATAATGGACAGCTTTGATACACTTATCCAATTCATTAAAAAATGCCATTATAATGGACAGCTTTGATACACTCATCCAATTCATTAAAAAAATGCCATTATAATGGACAGCTTTGATACACTCATCCAATTCATTAAAAAAGTCCATTATAATAGACAGCTTTGATACACTCATCCAATTCATTAAAAATGACATTATAATTGACAGCTTTGATACACTAATCCAATTAATTAAAAAAATGCCATTATAATGGACAGCTTTGATACACTCATCCAATTCATTAAAAAATGCCATTATAATGGACAGCTTTGATACACTCATCCAATTCATAAAAAATGCCATTATAATGGACAGCTTTGATACACTCATCCAATTCATTAAAAAATGCCCTTTTAATGGACAGCTTTGATACACTCATCCAATTCATTAAAAAATGCCATTATAATGGACAGCTTTGATACACTCATCCAATTCATTAAAAAATGCCCTTTTAATGGACAGCTTTGATACACTCATCCAATTCATTAAAAAATTCCATTATAATGGACAGCTTTGATACACTCATCCAATTCATTAAAAAAATGTTATTATAATGGACAGCTTTGATACACTCATCCAATTAATTAAAAAAATGCCATTATAATGGACAGCTTTGATACACTCATCCAATCATAAAAATTAATATGCAATTCAATTTTGTTCATCATTATTCCAAGATTTTCAAATAAAATATAAGTTCAATACAAGCATTCAACATTTTGTTTTTAAATAAAAAAATTATTTCTTACTGGCTAAGCACACAATTCGATCTCCACAAATGCGGGTTTGTTGTATTGGTCCTGGTAAGGTGTGCGTTACTAATGGCAAAAGATATGGTTTATTACTTCGCGTCAATTCCCAAACGTAGATATGTCCGTCATTATCACCAGTGACAACCTACAATGATAAAAATTGACTAATCTGTCAATATATGAACATAAGAATGTGTAGTAGTGATTTTTTGTGTTGTTTTTTTCATCACAGTGAAATTTTAAAATAAGAATAAAAAAAAAGGTTATGTAAATATCTAGAAAAGTGAAGCAACATACAGGTGTGAACATTGATAAATTTGAGGTATGGCGGGGTCACGATCCCATCCCCTTCAGCGCCAAATCCTTCCAAGTTTCGGTTCTCCCAACCTTAGACACAAAAGTCCAAAGCAACATTTAGTAACATGTCATTTAGTTGCTTTCGAGGTGGGGGCCGTGTTTCCAAGAAACGTTTTGAAGCATGATCAATCTGCCCTTCGTAAGAGAGATTCAAGCAGGATTATCTGCGCCTAGACAGATCAGAGGATCATAACATGGAGGGAAATTCAAAATGGAGGATGCTACCGAAATCGACTTAGTGACAGACAATTAAATCTTCCTCGTTCATAGTAATTCCTCAAGTTGTAAAATTGTTAAATGAATCATTTGTGTTGTTCATCTCCATAGAATCGTTTTCATCCATTTATTTCTTCATATTTGTCTCACCACTCGCACACCTTTCACAACAGTTTGATTCATACATTTACATTTATTTTATACATTCATAATTAGAGGGGAGCTTTCAGCCATTATCTCTTAATATATTGACAGTTATTAATTGACCAATGACTCCTTTTATTTTTTTTGTTCCACAATAAATCGCAAGACAGTGAAAAAAAAACAAAAAACTAAAACTCACCTTATTTTCCCATATTGCTGTACATCTTACATGGGAACAACTGTGTCCAAGTAAATGGTAATGCCGTTCTAATTTTAAGTAACTGCTCAGATGAAAAACCCACTGACCATGAACAATGCTCTCTTGACTTCCAGTCACAAAATACTGACCCCACGAGCTAAAAAAGAAAACGATAATTTCGGACTTTGTTTCAAGAATGTATTTGAAGGAGTGAAATAGAAACTCTAAACCTTATCAGCAGCAAAAGTCAGCTGAAAAAAATCCAACTCTCGACTCGAGACTCCATTTTAAAAACCAGGGTTGCAGAATTGAAAGGTACATGGTCTGACTCAAACTCCTAGGATTCAAACAAATTCCAACTTTGATGAAATCTGATACACAACTGTGCTGCCATCGTCAAAATGATAATTATCATCTTGCCTAGACAGCCAGTTTACTCGGAATCACACGGAGACAAAGGAAGCAACAAAAACAAACGAATTCCATTCAAGAAAAAAAACTTTATTCCTTGTAAAACAGGTAAAACATCTGAAATAAAAAATAAACAAAAAGGTAACTCACTACGACGAAGACGAAGAAGAAGAAACAAGTATTCATAGATAAACGAAAGGAGAAGCAAGTGAACACAATAGGATAATTTACGACGTCGTAGGAAACCTGAGCGACGCCGGGAAAGAGTTGTAACTTTGTTACGACGGGGAGACATTGTTAATGAAAACCTGAGACGCATAATAAAGAGAGGAAAGGAGAGAATTAATTTACATACCAAAGTTATGTTAGCGGGGTGGAAGAATCGGCTATGCGAAGCATACGTCTGTTTCATTGAACGAATGCAGGAAAATGGTTGAAACAGTTGAAAAAACCGCCAAGGGAGATCAAGTCTCGAGCAAATCACGCTGACGAGAGTGGGTGATAATTGTTATTAGACTTAATAAATCGAAAATGAAAGATTCAAGTAGGATAAAGGTAGTTAAAATCCGCATAGGAGAACGCAGAATAAAAAAGGAAGGAAGAAAAGAAACATGTCGTAGCGAGAATAGAGACGTAAACATGAGAAAAGGCGGTGAAGGGATGAATCTGTCCCTGATGGAAAGAGGGGCCGGGTATGAAACATGACACAACCCTAACCCATCATTGATTGATAGTTTATGTCAAAAAGTCACTGTTGCGGTTCCCCAACGACACACGTCTCTGCAACACGTCGCGCCTTTATTAGTGGTGAGCGAAAAGATATTTTACGCATCTCCTTTTAGTCTCGTTTGGCCCAAGATCACACAAAAAGGAGGGGCCCTCTCTGCCTTGTACCACAATAACAGCATTCCTTCAAATAAGAAGACATTTCAGTGCTTCTGCCGTTTCACAATGACATTAAAATATTTAAAGAAATATGTAAACTTTGTTATGTACTTATGTGTTAGCTGAAAATAAGATTGTACAGAAAAAATTACGAAAATTCATCCAGTATTTATTAAATTATAAGAAAAAGAAAAAAAAACGATTTTACGTATTAGACATTTTGTAACCAGTTTAAGCAAGGGAGATAACTCAATGATAAAATCGGGTGAATATACAATATGGCGACGACCGATTGAAATAGTTTGTTATTTTTTATTCAATAAATACTGGATGAATTTGCGTAATTTTTGGTGTACAGTCTTGTTTTAAGCTACCATGTAAGTACATAACAAAGTTTATACATTTCTTTGGCTATTTTTTTTTTAAAGAGAGGCCTAACATGTCATTGTAGAACAGCAGAAGCACTGACTTTTCCTTTGTTAGAAAATGCAAATGAGAGAAACAACTGCGGATTAAATAAAGAGCTTTTGCCCTTACCTGATCGACGTAATAGCAGTCGGTTGATTATAACAAGCCGATCGTAAAGGCTTGGATTGATACATTGTGAAATGAAGATTCCGATCATCTGATCCAGAAATCACCGTGAAAATATCGCTTTTCCCATCTTTCAAGTTTGCTGTAAAACAATAACATATTTTAAATGGTTTATGCGAAACATGATGCACGACACAAAGGTTTGCTGTAAAACAATAACATATTTTAAATGGTTTATGCGAAACATGATGCACGACACAAAGGTTCGCTGTAAAACAATAACATATTTTAAATGGTTTATTTAAAACATGATGAACGACACAAAGGTTTGCTGTAAAACAATAACATATTTTAAATGGTTTATTTAAAACATGATGCACGACACAAAGGTTTGCTGTAAAACAATAACATATTTTAAATGGTTTATGTGAAACATGATGCACGACACAAAAAAGGATTATGCATCGTATTTACAAAATGGTAGGTCATCTCGTTCCATCAGCAATTGGTAGATACAACAGTAATTCAAAGACTAGTGAATAATGATACGCTGAAGCAATTTAATGGTCGTCTGTACATTATCGCTTTCCACTTCTTTTTGAAAAGATGACATCGCCCAATCACCAAAAGTGCAATGCAAAAAAAAAGTAATTTAAAAACATTTTTATCTAATGTCGCTGTCGTGTCGAACATGAAACTCTTAACTTAAATACACCTTCTTGGTCTTCGGACGGGGATCAAAGAGTAATTTTTGTCCTGTGCAAATATGGTCCAATAATATCGTGGGTCTGCGTTTATGTCAGACGTCCATTGAATAGAAAGACGTCACAAACTCCTACAAGCGTTTTAGAAATAACCCCCCCCCCCCATAAGGATATATATTCTGAAACTACATTAACCAGAGTAGTTAGATAAGTATGTTCCAGTTTGAACAATACTGTGGGGTCTGCGTTTCCGCCGGACGTCCATGAAATGAAAATATTTTTAAACACATCAGCGATATACAACAGATGAAGGATACAACTGTGGAATTTCCACAGGTCCCGCTATTATTATTATTATTTTATTATTATTTATTTTATTATTATAATTATTATTATTATAATTATTATTATAATTGTTATTATTATAATTATTATTATAATTGTTACTATTATTATTACTATTTTTATTATTACTATTTTTATTATTATAATTACTATTTTATTATTATTATTATTACTATTTTTATTATTATTATTACTATTTTTATTATTATTATAATCATTATCATTACTATTTTTATTATCATTATAATTATTAAAATTACTATTTTTATTATAATTGTTATTATTATTATTTGTACTCACTAGGAGTTCTCACACAGGTCATCGTCAGTGATTGCTCACCGACAACAACCAGTGGTATTTCCTGGAGTCTGAGTGACAACAAATCTCCTAAAGTTATTATAATTATTATTACTATTATTATAATTGTTATTATTATTACTATTATAATTGTTATTATTATTACTACTATTATTATTATAATTGTTATTATTACTACTATTATTATTATAATTGTTATTATTGTTATAATAATTATTATTTGTACTCACTAGGAGTTCTCACGCAGATCATCATCAGTGATTGCTCACCGACAACAATCAGTGGTATCTCCTGGAGTCTGAGTGACAACAAGCCTCTTCAGATTTCCAGTATTCTTCACCTCTTTTCGATTATTATAATTATTATTGTTGTTATTATTATAATTATTATTATAATTATTATTGTTGTTATTATAATTATTATTATTATTAAAGTAGTCTCAACTTTTGGATGTTTTTAGTCAGAATCGAAATTATGTGTTTGCTCCACCCAGTGCACAGCTTAGAAGTAGATATTTCAAACATCGTTAATGGTGGCTGCTGATTTTGTTGTTGTTTGTACTGTAGTACTAATGCTACGACACAACAGTCTTTGTGATTAGTGTTAAACGTGATCCCCACATCAACGAGAAAATTCACCTGTCGAAAGAAAAAAGTCTCCACCAGTTAACGAATAAATGGAAATGTGAATTGGAAACGTACAAAATTATTGCATTTTTGTTAATTTTCGTTTTAATTTAGTACGCATATTTTTCGGTTTTAAATTTGTAGTTTCATGTAGAATTTGGTATATTCGGACTACTGTTCTCATCTTGGGTGTTTTTATCACAATGTTTCGGCCTGGGGGCATAAACAACAAAATAGAAGTGTCGAAACCTGGGTAACATCTTTCTTGTAAAATTCCTCTCTCAGTTTTAAAGTTATTGCTCCTGGGCAACACCGAGTTTCTTTTCTTCCCCTCAACACACATTTGTTTTAATGTATTCCCGGGCAACACTAAATTTCTTGTCTATCCCCTCTCCTCTTAACATAGTAATGAAATATTTGTTTGAATGTATTCCAGGGTAACACCGAGTTCATGCTCCGCCTCTCTCCCGGGTATCTTGAATGCGAAAGAATAAGCGTTTCTCAATGTGCTGCAATTTCTTTATGATAACATTAAAAAGTTGATCTAATGTCGACTTCCCTGACCAATTTTCTTCCAGTTGCCCCTCAAAATAATGAATTTTTAAAAAAAATGTGCCTAGAGGCAATGCCGAAAAAGAATATATCAGCTTTGTGGGTGTCTTGTGTAGTTTTTTTACTTTCAGCTGGGCCCGCAGACAACCCTCCTTAATATAATAGATTATAAATTTTTTTTTTTTAATCAACATTAACTAACCCACAGAGATGACATTGACCAAAACGATGAAACTAATTTGAGGACACTTGCAGTGTTAAAGAAATTGTTAGAGTAAAGAGGGACTGAGAGATTGGCCGAGATGATCATGTGATAGGTTAGAGAAAAGGAATTTTGAAGTAGTAAGTTAGTTTAGTTAAAACAGTTGACAAGGCACAAAGCTAGGTGACCGGTAGACAAAAGGGACTTCGTTCCCCATGGCCACCTGAAGAAGAGAATGAACAGTGTAAAGTCCTAGAAAAACATAAGAACGGATTGATCGATGATCGAACTGAGTTAATATATAAATCTTGTAGAAATTCAACACTATGCAGATTCCAGCCACAAAGATGACATCCAAGATGGCGACGCAGTTCATAATAAAGATACTAATATGCATTACGAGAAGAGAACACAAAACCAAATAAATTTAAAGATCTTTTCTTTATTTTTGTCTTTTTTTTATTTATTTTAAACAAATAATTCAATTACGGCCATCATGAAATGGTCAAAATACAATAGATATTTTAGATGTCCGTAAAAACAACAACCTTACACTGTAATTAAATTTCATGATAATTCTGATCATGATGTAAAATCATAAAATCATCCACAAAAAATAAAATAAATTTCATTTTTTTTTTTTTAAACTTGTATTCATCTTAAACAAGGGGGCACATTGCCACTGAGACGTAAGGGGCTACTGTGATTAGGGGCCGGATTTATAGGGGGTATCCTAAGTGAGTAGTTGTGCACAAGATGTTTGTTCACATTACGTTTAAATGTCTGCATGTTCGTACAGTCGTGGAAACAGGGAGGGAATTCCAAAGGCAAATAGTCTACTTCCGCAATACTTTTTCATTTCTCCTATTGGTAACGTTTACATAGCAAGAACTAAATTTGTTTGTTGCTCTCTTAAGAGATATTTGATTAAATATGTGAAGACATTGTTGGCTCAGAATTATCAGAGAATAACCTCTCCTGGCATAGATCCAAGTTATCTCTCTTGAACCCTTACTAGCCAACAAGAGAATGCAATCTTCCTGAAACCGCTTCGCATAAAATAAAGAGAGCTTTCTGTTTTTTTAACAAAGACGTTAATGCACGGAGTATTGTTGTCACAGCTGGGCTGGTGTGTGAAACAATGATTGTAGCCGACGCAATCTGCACTTTAGGGTGCACTGGAGTGCATCTTGGGGGACTCTACATAGAAACAAGTGGAGATCTAAGAACTAGTACATATTTTCGACTGTCCAAACATTGACCAGAGTTGGCTCCGGAACGGCGGGAGAAACAGCTTAGGTTGTCATTGGCAATTACCGCTACACAATGAATTACATTTCCCATGTGTATACCAAGCCCCTTTTATCGCGAATACTAGGAAGATATCAACACGAAAAACATACGTGTGTCAGTACTATGTGGGTGGGCACGCGTGAGGCCGAAGCTTAAGATGGCCATCCAAAAGCTGTCATCATTAATTAGGGCAGAAGCCCTTCCCCCATGGTAGAGAGAGAAAGAGAATAAGTCTTTTACGATAACAGGAAAGAAAACAGCCCAAATGGAGAAATAGATGGGAGAGGGAGAGGGATTAGAGAAGAGGGGGGAGAGAGAAAGGGAGAGTAAGTCAGTATACCCCACCCGGGCCCCAAGAGAGAGGGAATGGAGAAATAGGTTGGAGAAAGAAAGGGTGTGATAATATGCCTCCTTGGGAAAGGAAAAGGGTTTTTTGTGTTGAGTGAACGATCAGTTAGAGCCACGCTCTTGGCCGGGTGAGACGTGTCGACGTTCGCCGGCCAGTGGCGAGCAATCCCCCCCCACCGTTCAGTAGACAAGTTACAACTTAATTAACAACTTGGAAATCGTAAATAGAGTTTCATGCACAGAGAGACGAGATAGTTAGTAAACAAAGCCATTATCGAAAAGCAGACTTTAATTCGCCGTTTTAAAAACAGTTGTTATCGTATTAATAATTAATTGAATACAAAAGGAAACCGCTGAGTTTGTTGAATTATTCCTGTTGTCTATTTGCTCTGCTTGTGTAACTTTGCCTTCACAGCGGACCAACGAAGATCATCATCATCGGACCGAGTGGAGTTTCAACCCATCTTTCTTTTTCTGCCGCTACGACATCACGAGCCAAAGAGGGTGTTCACAGTCTAGAAGGATTCCTGCGCCGAGGACCAGACGTGTGAGTACCAAGATAGAAACACGAGTGGACCACCTAAGTTACAAGTGGTTCAGTGACGCCGGATCAGAGTGAGGTATCTGTTTTACTCGGCACTGCGACCTATGTTTACATTTGATGCCGTCACCAAGGATCGTGTGGGGTCCCGTTACAGGTGCACCAACCACTAGTCTCTCCCTGTTGGACAGACTAAGCTCCAGCCCAACTGCTGCAATGTTGCATCCCTGTGTTTGTTTTACAAGTACTTGCACAGAATGTGCTCCAATGAACTTACTGCACTTGTACCCCCTCTTAATGTAAATACTCCCGACAAACCAGACTGACAGCAAAATCCCACCCCTTCACTGAAGAGATCCACAGATGCAAGAAAACTTTCTCCTCTAATAGCTTCTTTCCTCGTACCACTTGCTTTTGGAATTACTGCCCTGCTCCCCCGACTGTACCAACATGCTGAAAATTAAATGTAATGTGAACAAACATCTTGCTGCACAACCCCCCACTTAGGATGCCCTCTATAAATCTGGCCTCTAATTAGGGGTGGGACGTAATGGGTGAAAATTTCATTAGGGGTGGGACGTAATGGGTGAAAATTTCAGATTGATGCGAGTAGTATTTTTTGTGTTCATTTATACATAAATAACACTAAACAATCAAACATTTTGAAAATTTTGCAACATTCAGAAGGTGCAGGCCACTAGTTTTTGGCTATTTTACATTCATGAAAACCCTTTCACAGCCTGAAAATGGTCCAAAATTCAAGTACTATATCAGATTTAACCATCTATATCCATTCATAGCTTTTGAGGATGTTTAGGACCTGCAATGTCGCATGAAACCACTTTTTCACCGAAAAATGATGGATTTTGAGTCCCGTGGAGCCCTAACGGCTATTTTTTACCTGCACCTGAATTTTGCAAAATGTTTGATTGTTTTGTGTTATTTATGTATAAATGAACACAAAAAAATACCACTCGCATGAATCTGAAATTTTCACCCATTACGTCCCACCCCTAATATAATCACAGTAGCTCAGTGGTAATATGCCTTGTTCGCAGTACTTTAAAGTAAAAAATAAAAAATAAATAAATTTTTAAAATCCCCTTTCTGCAGTTAACGATAATAACATTTCGAGTGGACATATCGTTTAATTCTTCACGAGCATCGCTTTTTTGTGCATCTTCATAAATAGTGCAAGTTTATTCATAAATAGTGCAAGTTTATTTATAAATAGTGCAAGTTTATTCATAAATATTATCAGGTGCACAAAAAGGGTATGAATTCAAAGAGTACTTACAGTCATCAATAACTGTCAAGGCTGTAACTGTGCTAAGATGCCCATGCAGAAATGTGTAGGTCTGTAGTTTAGTGCCCGCATTTACCCAACAGAAAACGGCTCCATTTTCATGCCCAGTCAACAAAAAGTTGCCTAGAAAATAAACAAGAGAAAACAAAAAGTTGCCTAGAAAATAAACAAGAGAAAACAAAAAGTTGCCTAGAAAATAAACAAGAGAAAACAAAAAGTTGCCTAGAAAATAAACAAGAGAAAACAAAAAGTTGCCTAGAAAATAAACAAGAGAAAACATTCCAAATCTCATTTGTATTAGTCAGACGACCATTCACATCTTGGCTGTTATTTTCACGATTCAGTCGGTGGAACATCCGACCATTTTCAGGTGCATCTTTTTGAACTTTTTATTGAATACAGCATTTTAAACTGAACGCTATTTAATCCATGGGGGTAGATTGTTCTTGTTTCGTCAGTCATGGCAAGGTAGAAATATTAATTATTATGTTATTCTTAGTCTTTTATTATATAAAGGAGAGTTGTCTGCGTGTGTTCAGCTAAAAGTCAAAATCTACACAAGACACACCCACAAAGCTGGTATATTCTTATTCGGTGTTGCCTCGAAAAATATCTAGAATTAAAAAAAAATTCATTCTTTGGGGAGGGGGTCAATATTTTCACCAATTTTTTATGTATTTATGTAGTAATTTGGAAAGAAATTGCAGAGTAATTCCTCAAGATTTTGAGAAACACTAATTCCCCGGATTTTATTTAACATTTCTTACGGTTCTCAAGGTGGGGGTAGAGAGGGACCAAAAACTTGGAATTGCCTGGAAGCAAGAATTTCCATGTGTTTTGTTAGTGTTGCATACCAGACAAGAAACTCGATGTTGCCTGGAAGCAATGAGATAATAATACAGTATTACATTTGGTAAGTGGTTAAAGTGTTAAAAGATCTCAATATCCTTGATAGAGCAAGTGTGGTTTAATGCCGCATTGCTCGGGAGAAAGCACTTTAATGTTTTGTTATGGGGTTGTAGACTAGAAAAGAAGCTTGGCATTGCCCAGGGGCCATAATAGTAATAATACAGTATTACATTTGGTAAGTGGTATATCTTATGGCAAAGTGCTCAATACCCGAAATAGAGCAGGCGTGTTTAAATGTTACATTGCCTGTGAGAAAGAACTTCAATATGTTTTGTTATAGTGTTGTATGCTAAACAAGAAACTCTGTGTTGCCCGGGAAAAATAAAACTAAGTTTACAGTATTAAATTTGATAAGTGGCATATGTTAATTCAAAAGTGCTCAATATCCTAGATAGAGCAGGTGTCTTTAAACTAGTGATGGGACGATTCCAAATTTTTTCCCAATTTCAATATAATTACGGATTCTGTTCTAAATTCCCTATTCTGATACTTTCGAAAAATAAAACAAAAAACTGAGGAATATCTGCTTGATGTACGTACCTGTCACGGGCTGAATATATTCTATACCAAAAAGCACGTATATTAATCAATTAGTTTTTTTTTTTATAAAAGAAAATTAAATTTTAGCGATTTCCGAAGACGAAGTGCAAACATGACAGCCATTTTGGGATTATTCAAAGGGGGATAACCGTAAATGAATTATGGTTATCTCCCTTTTAATAAATCAAAATGGCTATTATATTTGCACTTCCTCTTTGTAAATCGCTCAAATTTAATTTTCTTTTATATAAAAAAAAACGGCTCTTGTAGAGATCGAATACACGAGCGAAATTTATTTTAGAAGAGTGCTAATGGTGTAAGGGGCAGTAACTCTATTTTTTATTACGCAATGTCTCCGAAAATGGAAAATATCCATTTTCTACATAAGAAGTCATGCAAATTCAATTAATAGAACATTTTTCGAAGACCCGATCTATACAATATCTGCAATAATTTAATATTATAAACTATAAAAAAATAAAAAATCTGTTAATCCAAACAATAGGACTGTTCGTTTTGCTGGTTTTGAAATGAAAAAAAAAAAAATACTGTTGATTTTCCCAAATTCTATTTTCTTCAATAAATGTTCTATCAATATATACTGTTGATTTTCTCAAATTGTTATTTCTTCGAAAAATGTTCTATCAATTGAATTTGCATGACTTCCTATTTAAAAAATGGATATTTTCCATTTTCGGAGACATTGCGTACTAAAAAAAGAGAGTTATCTGCCCCTTACACCATTGGAACTCTTCTAAAATAAATTTCGCTCGTGTATTCGATCTCTACAAGAGCCAAAAGAAACTACTTGATTAATTTACGTGATTTTTGGTATAGGATTTATTCAACCCATGACAGACGTACATCAAACAGATATTCCTCAGTTTGTTTGTTTTTTTCGAAAGTATCCGCTAAACTGGAGTTGCACCTTCTGAATTTATAGAAAATGCCCTTTTGGAGCCATCTCGACCTCATATAAGGCCAGATTTTGTTCCTTCAATAAACGGTTGAGACAAAAATTCCAGGAAAGTAATTCTAACATCGTCTTCTCTCGCCCCATTTCTTGCTACAATTCTCAACTCATGCAAACGCACACACACTGTCGTACGCATACGCACACTAAAGGCGACACACACACACACGCACTCTTTGAACCCCCTTTCAATGTCGTCTGCTGATTTACGCTGATTGAAAACAAATGTATAAACTTGACCACTTAAATACTTCTAACATTTCCCAGTGAACTTTCTAATACGAAAACAAATGAACATTGACTCTTATTTAATAACTTTCAATGAAATATAATTTATTTAATCAAGTGAATAAGTTTTGATTACGATTTTTCTGACCCTTAAATTATCGACTCAGGCTTCTTTGATATCGCAACTAATGAATCTCCCTTGTTTTGCAAGGACTCTCAAAATACTGAACAATTATTCTATGTTTTCCTATCTATGTAGACTTCCATTAAAAAAAAAATGGTTCTTCCCTCCAAAAGTGAACCCTAAAAAGGGTCATCGAAAGAGCTACGAACTATCATTTTCCTTATATACTCGGTTGTCAGACCTAGTTTTCATTTCGGCGTTTCATGTGTACGCTGAAAATTAGTGTTTTTGATGTGTTTTTTTTTTTTTTTTTACTAAAACATGAATAAAGTTGATTCTTTACTTTCACGATGACAGTAAAATGTCTAAAGAAATGTATAAACTTTGTTATGTACTTACGTGCTGGCTGAAAAATCAGATTTTACAGAAAAAAATGACGCAAATTCATCCAGTATTTATTAAATTATAAGAAAAAGAAGAACGATCTTACGTATCGGTAGACATTTATACTTACTTTTTAGGCAAGGGAGATAACTCAATTTTTTTTTCGGGAAAACTCAAAATGGCAACCGACAAAGAAAATCGTTTTTTTTATTTTTACTTTAATAAACACTGGATGAATTTGCGTAATTTTTGGTGTACAGTCGTCTTTTCGGCTACCACGTAAGTACATAACAAAGTTTATACATTTATTTAGCTATTTTTTTTAAGAGAGGCCTAAGATGTGGGAGCGAAAGTAAAGAAGCACCAAGTTTTTAAAAAAAATAAGTTGGGGGGGGGGGCTACCCAATTTAACTCTAAATAATTTAGGTGACTGAAATAGGAATTAAGCGAAAATATGAACGGGACTTTACATACTTACCATGAAATTTGACGCAAGTCGCTTTCCCATAAAATGAACTTTCCGTAACCGTACGACGTAAACATGGCCAACTCGAAATTAAACCAGTTCGACGGTAAGCAAGGTAAACCTCCCGCCAAAATTGCCATGGAAGTCGGCTACTAACCAAACTGTCCATCTTTATACTTGAATTGTTGTCAGCAAGACAAGAAAACGTGAGCTTTTCAGTTGCCGAAGAATGAGTCTTATTTATTTTGGTTTTGGGGTGGTCGCCTTTGTCCTTCTTTGTGGTGAACCCGGCGAGACTGAGAAAGCGGTCGTTTATATCGACCAGTCCGGTCATGTCGGCCAGTAATGGCACCGATATTTCAGTCAGGCAGAATGTCGACCACATCTTCACATTCCGTCTCAATTCGTACACAATCCGATGCCAAAACTTGCAAACCCGAGCCGCCCGAAAGAAACTCTTGCCATCAAGTTTTTTGAAAATGATGCGAAGCACTTCCTCTGGTAGATTTGTTATCTCCGTCATGGTCGGAAAATGTTGAATGATAAACACGCAAAAAACAGTTAACATCAAGAAAAAACGAAAGAAAAATATATGTCTGTCATATTCGTCGGATTCAGCTAATTATGTGGACATTACATTTTTCCTGTCTGCTTTGAAACTGGACAATTCCTTGCATCACGTTTCCAACAACAAAAAAAGGAGAATCCGGCTCAGTACGTAAACAGTCAGCACAGACTTAGCTCCCTTTGTTCTCCCCCCCCCCTCTCTATCTCTCGCACATACATTATTTATTGCTGTTCCTATTTACTTGCCTCCCCATTAGGGCAAAGTTAGACACAAGGTCAGATTTTAAAGTGGAGTAAATCCAGCTCCCCCCAAAAAGGGGCACTCTGGATTAGAATAAAAATAAATATTGCCTCAGTCAAGAAAAGCCTTCTCCTTCACTGACAGGACAGAAAAGATGTATTTACTTCCTTCTCACCACAGAAGGTGGGGAGAATCAAGAAGGAGCCCTTTGGCATTTAAAAAATTGCCTGGGTAGCCTCATCGGCATTTCCCGGTTGGCGTGCCTCAGACAGTAAGCAATAAACTTACTCCACCCCAAAGAGGTGTGTGGGGTGGGGGGGTTTAAGGCTTGGCAGGGTGGACCTCCTAGAACTACCCAGGACCAATACCTCAGGCCGACAGATAAAAGGCCACCGAAATGGTCCAGTTCCCGCCGGACTCATTGTCGAAGAATTAATCTTCGACTGGTATTTACGAGTCCGAAGTGTCTAAGCAACTGAATTGCCGAGAGACCGCTTCGATGACAGAAAAGTCTAAGTATAGCATCAGATTTCTTGCTGTTATACAACTCTATAGAGTCCCTATTTACTTGGCTGCGCGAAGCTCTACAGAAATAAATATAGAAATGCTTAGATCAATTTCTATATTTGATTAATATAGAAAAAACGAAAACGTTTCACGAAAGAAAAGCAACAATTCTTTTATATCAACATCAACAACGACGAAAGGTTTATTGAAAGGGGGAGAAGTAAAAAGTCTGCTGCCACTTGGTTGATGAATATATCTTCAGTGAAGATAGCATCACAGGATGTCGGTGACGAAGGCAGAGGAGAAGATGAGGCGATCCGTCTTGGATGGTGCCGTCTGCCGATCGTCTGGAATCTCTAAAGGGGCTGAAGTAGTTTTTTAGGGAACTAAGGATATCAATGCGCCTTGTAAGCTGATTGGCCAACATTTGGCCAAACCACCTCACAGGGACACCGATACGCATTAAGAAGTGAACATCATTTATGCCTGCTACATTGACGAAGTTTACCCAAATGAAAATACTTAAAATCGTTTCTGCGCATACACTCGCCTGGATTAATAAACACAAATAAAATCATTTTGATCCAGTCAAATGCATTTCTTGAATTTATCAAATTTGCCATTTTGATCCACCCTGAGTGCCAGATTTTCCTTCAATAAAGAAGTTGAGCCAAAATCCACAACAGAGCTAACATCTACATTTCGCCAACTTCCCTTGCCCCTCTGTCGGGCCTTGTGTGACTTGTGTATCTGTATATCTGTTTCTCGCCTCTACGTAACTTACAGATTTTCTTTTTATTGACTATTAGTTGATTATTTATTGAACTCAAAAATCTAATAGCGTAAAGTACTAAAACAAACTTTTTAAAATTTCTATTTAAAAAATAGTTTAATTACGAAATTAAATTCACCACAATGCATTTCTGTTTCTTCGTAAACGTCAACCATTGTAATCTTTTGTTAATAGTTGAAACAAGAATGAATGACTTTGCGATCATTCGAAATTTAAAAGGAATTTGGAAGCATTGAAACTGTCGAATAGAAAGTTATTTCTGGCTTTAGCAAATCTTAATATCGAAACTTTTAGAAGCTATTTACATCAATAATTTTAGGAAAAAAGATTTAAGCCACATTACCTTAACAAAATCAGTTATTTCTTTATAAAATTTGATTCAATTAATAAATTTAATAATTCAACTTGAAAGTTAAATCCCATTTAAAAAAAATAATTTTGTAAAAAAATAATTTTGTAAAAAAAGAAATGGTATAATTTTTAAAAAATAGCAAAACACAAATGAAAGTAAAAAGACTACCGGCCAACACTGAGTAGGTATGGGTTTTAATTTTTTTACGGAATTTTGAAAAGGAAAAATCTTTGGAAAATTTTGGGTTATATTTTTTTTATATGTACCGGTGATTTGCTTATAAGTATCATCAGGGCTTTACAGAGCCCTCCAAAAAGAAGCACGCTCCTGGAGCACGCTCTTTTTTGCTGGAGCGAAGGAGAAGAGGACTCATTTTATATTCAGCGTGAGCAACTCCATTTGGGATTAAAGAGTGTGGTGGTTTTATCGCTCCTCGCTCCAAAAGTATTTGATTTTTTTTTTAAACATTAGTTTTTTATTCAGCAATAAAAAGGAAAAGAAAAGAAAGTCTCAACTAAACTCTTTGAGTTATTTTTTTTAAAATTATATCTCTGGTAAATGTATATGAGATAGGGAGAGAGAGAGAGAGAGAGAGAGAGAGAGGGGGGGGGGAAGAACGAGAGTTACTCATGAAGCAGAACATTTGAACTTCTCAGGTTTTTACATCTACATGTTACATTTTTGATGGGACAGTTTTCTTAAGGCAGGAGACAATTTGGCAACAAATGTCTTCAAATACGCCAGTGAGTCTATAGATGTCTTCGAAGTTATTTTCTTATAGATTTGAACTTTTTTTGTATTAATGACAAGGATTTTTATTGCTGATTAAATTATAAGCCAATTTTTCTTTTAATTCGTGTTTTTAAATAAAGAATTTTAGGTTCAATTATACTATAGGGGCCGTTGGATTTTCTCGTCCATTTCGATCGGTATTCACCTAAACCGATTTTTGAAGTAAAATGGTACATTTTGTCCTGACAAAAAATTATAATTTATTTTTTAGCATATATCAAATTGAACTTTTATGCCACATTTTTACCCGTCATCTTTTTGCCAAAATGTTGTTATTCTTAAATTCATGACTAGTATGTTTTAACCTTTTCATGTTTGCTTTTAAATTCCATTAAAACTTGCTTTTGTAAATAGAATGTTCCAAGTTTTTTTTTTGTGTAATAAAATGTTAAAGCGGTAAAAATATCTTTAGTCCAAGGAAAAAATATATTTAGTCCAAGGAAAAAACAATAAAAACCAACATGGCCGCCAGCGATTAAAACCTGGAATTAAAGTTAGATTCTCAACATTTAAAAAAATAAATGAGAATTTTATTTCAGGACCAAAAATACAATTAAGACCAATAATTTGGGTAAATACCAAGCGAAATGAGCGGGAAAAAAACAGCGGTACCTATTCTACAATTAAACTGATGTTTAGACTTAATTAAATTAAAGAAAATGTCTTAAATTTTAACTTAAAACAGCAAATAATTAGACTTTCTGACTAATTTGGGTTTTTTAGAACCGAAAGTAGATTAGATATCTTTCTTTATCTTAAAAAATCTATTATCGAATATTAAAATTGTGAATAGTTTGTTTTTGTTAGAGATTTCAAATATAGACGTTTCACCTTTTTTATTCGAATTTTCCTGACCTAGGAAAACTTGCTCCAGTTAATTTTTCGAGGGAGGAAAATTTGACCCGATATTTTTTCAACTCTCAAGGTCTAGGCCAGATATTTTGTATGAAATTTTAAGACATTAAATGGATGTCTGAATTGTTTATTGACAATTTATTGATATTTTTTGGCCAACTTATAAAAAATATTTTTTTATTCAATCTTTAAAAAATAAACTTCATTGTTTTTTTTTCACCCCAAATTGTACTATTGAAAAAAAAATGGATAAATCGATTTGTTTGAAAGAACTTGCGCGTTTCTCTGTTATAAATAATAATATACATTATACGATATAGTTACGTTCGTAAAACAAACAAATATTAAACAACAACACGACGATTAATGTTGCCCTGGCTGTCTCTCCTCTCCTAGAGAAATGTTTTCTTTAAAAAGAAAATAATCACTAATAATGTTTAAAAGTAAAATTTTATTTACGTAAAACAAATCTAAATTCCCTTCCAAAATAAATAGAAAAAATATAGCGTCAAATTTTCCTCCACTAAAAAAATAGGTTGTTAATGTAATGAAAATTAAAATTGTTTTTAAATACTTCAGGGATTTTTCTATTCCTATTTTATACCTCAGGAAACGAAAATTTACGTATAATCCTATGCTTCGTCCGACATGTTTTTCTGTAACCCTTAGCACATCTCAAAATATTAGCGATATTTTGTCAAATATTATCTTATGGTCTTACACTTAAAGTGACATCCCCACCCATATTGACGAGATCCTTTGACGCCCACCCCTGTCCTTCGACCACTCATTGGCAGAATGGAACGTTTATGAAATAAAGTACATTTTCATTATTGACCGCTGAAAAAGAGCCGCTCCTTTTTTATAGGAGTTTGAGCTGGAGCGGTTCCTTTTTGAAAATGGGGAGCGTGAGAGGAGCCAGCTCCAATTTTGGGCGTTGGAGCAGAAGCGGGAGCAGCTCCAAAAGTATTGGAGCGCGTAAAGCCCTGAGTGTCATTGTGTTTTTTTCCTCTCCTATGCTACCAACATATCCACCTGCGATTCTTTCTGTAAGTAGATGTTTCTCTAGAACTAAGTTTTTTTGATTTTCTGTAAGACGTGTTGCTATGAAGAGACTTTTGGACCAACTTTATAAAATAAAATAAAGTATTTCCAAACTGTTTTGGAAACGATCGTACGCCATAATTGACTTGATGTTCTAATTCTTGAAACAGTCAAAGTAATGCTTTGATTTATTAAATGTTTATATATATATATATATATATATATATATATATATATATATATATATATATAAACTACTTGCCGTTATAATTCAAAAATGAGCACAACAGTAAAGTCATAATTTGTAAAGACACTAAAACTGAAGATGATTTGACGATTCAAATCGAAAGTACTTGCAAAAAAGAAAAAAGAATGGAACAAGAAACCCATGGATCATATTTACATCAATTTGACCGGAACATTAGATGGACAATTCGGAAAATTGAAAAAATAAAAAAAAGTCGCATCAAACAAAACCACTCCGTGTTATTTAATGTTTGCCTAAACATATATATATATATATATATATATATATATATTATACATATATATATATATATATATATATATATATATAAAAATTGTATCAGCTCTGTTTTATCATTATTACTTTTTTTCTTTGTTTCTTTATGAAAAAACATTGGAAATATTAAAATGGCCGTCTAATAATGTTTCATTGTTCGATTGCTTAATGCAGAGGCAACTAATAATCGATAGATAAAATGCCATTTTTCAAAACCACGATACAAATATCAGGAAGTTTCATTGGATGTCCTGCTGGCCGGAGGAGGCAGAGAGCAGACTCAAGGCGTTTCTATGAATAGTGCCGACGGAGAGGTGCTCGTGAAGCCATGTCAATTCACGGTGGTTTCATGTCTGTGTATATATATATAAAATATAGTAATCTGCAGAACGCTGTTTCGTGGCTCATCAATGTGGCATTGATTTAGTCAATATATGAAAAATAGTGAATTTGTATCGAGTTACAGATTTATGTGACTTTTAAAAGTTGTTCAGAGTAAACACAGACCTTAAGCTCGTATTATAAAACCACTTAACACAAATCAATGGACCCACTAAATGGTTTAAAGAAACCCTGGTTACTATGGCGTTTGTACAGGGGTTTGTCAGACTCTGACATGAGGATACTTTTTACTTGAAGTAAACCCTGACCAAATATTTAAAAAAATGGTGTTTTGTCTCCTCAAGCAATCCAGCACGCCTCCCGAATTGTGGACGAGGGCACCCCCTCTATTAATAGAGCGCAGCTTCGAATAATGAATTAAAAGCCGTTGACAATAAGGAAATGAATGATAAAAAATATAAATAAAAACAAAAATAAATACTGGCAGACCGGGACCCAGGATAAAAAGGGCCCATCAACCCGTTTATACACCAGGCGGGAAGATGTAAGCAATGGGGTAAACCTTCTTGCTTCTGGAAATGGTGCTCTAGCCAATACAGTGGCCAACCAGGTGCGTGCGTGGTCCCCCTCTGTATGTGACTCGATGTGCCGAGTATAAAATGCAATAAATTTGGGCAATTTGGGGCATTTTTGACCCCCCTTTGACCTCCTGGGGGCGCGAACCAGAATTTTCTGAGGTCAAGGATGCTCATTTTATATTCAGAACAATTGCCTCTACATTTTGGCCACGTTTCAGAAAATTTGAATGGATGGATCAAACGTTATGGGAGAAAAGGGTAATTTTTTGCCATTTTGGGGGCTTTTGACCCTCTTGGGGCGCGAACCAGATTTTTTCCAAGGTCAGCGATACTTATTTTCTATTAGGAACAATTACCTCCACATTTTGGCCAAGTTTCAGAGAAATTGAATGGATGGATGAAAAGTTATGGGGCAAAAAATGTCATTTTTTGCCATTTCAGGGCCTTTTGACCCCCTGGGGGGGGGGGGCGGGGGGGGGGGGGCTAACCAGATTTTTTCAAAAATCGGAGAATGTCACTTTCTAACCTGACCAAAGTTACAACTTCATGCAAAATTTCAGAGAAATTCAATGGATGGTTGCGGAGAAAAATCTGGACGGACATGCCTCAAAACATAAGTCCCCCGATTTTATAAATCGGGGGACCAAAAAAAGAAACATAAGAGGCTTAAAAGGCCAACCATGGACTGTTGCACAAAAGAAGATGCTATTGTTTTGCTACCACTACTGAAAGTTTGAAAAGTGGAGCAAAACATCCAATGAGATTCTAGCTGATAAGATCCAATAATCTACTCTCCTCGAAGAAAAAAAATATATATATATTGTGAGCATTTTCTCATTTATGCAAACATTGTTAAAAATAACAGAATTCGTCTGTTTAATTATGCATTTTTTATGATTAATTTGGCACGGTCTAATTTTTTAAATTCTCTTCTTTATCCAACTTGTTTGTTCATTTGCTTTTGACAGCTGAGGATGATTCGACGAAGAATCGAAAATGTTTGTGAAACCTATGGAACATTTATTAATTTTTTAAATTTTAATACAAAAAAGACCATCAGAAAAATTGAAAATTTTTTTTTAAAAAGTATAATTAAACAGACGAATTCTGTTATTTTTTACAATATTTGCATATATATATATATATATATATATTTATATATATATATATATATATAGAGAGAGAGAGAGTAAGATATAAATAATATCTTTAACCAGTAAACTATCAGGATAAAAACAAAGCTCAATAAATGTATAGAGCAATAATATTAATTTAATGACATGAAAAAATGAGAAATTAATCAGATTTTATTAAAGTTCAAAAACAAGGAGTGATATTGCATCCTTAGCTCATGAGTTTTCAAAGAAAATCTTCTCCTCAGAGGACCATTACCGCAATGACATTACTGCAAGTAATAAAAATTAAGCTTTGAAAATATATAAAAATATATTTTAAAAATACATAAAGATACATCAAATATATTGGCCTAAAAACAGTTTTTTTTTTGTTAAACTTATACAGTTCATCCAAGTCAAAGTTTAAAAGAATTTCGAGAAAAATGTCAACGAAGTCGATTAAAACCAATCCAGGTGGTGATTGGTAGTCCAAAATGAAAAAGTTATCCAGGCGGGAAATTTGCTTGCTATCGATGCAGTAGATGACAATGAAGAATGTATTCAGAGTGTATGCAAATTTATAATAACACCATGGAAAAAGCAAAATCACACAAAAAGTTCAGAAGACTTACTCGGTGTTGAATATTATAATGTCATATATATATATATATATATATATATATATATATATTGTTGTTTTTAATATTGGAAATTTATTTCTAACATTTAGGTATGTTATGCATTAAACTGCTTTTTTTTGTTTGCACGGATGATATTACTAAAAAAGCAATTCATTCGAACAACATGACATAAATGCTGGTATACCTCAGGGATCGATCCTTGGACCTTTATTGTTTCTGATTTTTATAAACGACCTCCCTGATGACATTTTGTCTAAGATGGATATATTTGCTGACGACATCACGCTCTAATCTCGTCATGTGAGCAAAACAGACGTGCACATATTCGAGGCAATGGCTGAATCCTTAGAAAGTGACCTCCAGTCTGTAGTAGAATGGGGTCATAAATGGATGGTAACATTTAACCTCTTCAACCACCGATTACCATGGCTAATAACACCCTACCTGAGAGTCCAACGTTTAAACTCGTCGGCCTAACATTCACAGGTAACATCAATTGGAACAAATACATAGAAAATATTGCCGCGGTGACTGTAGGAGAGTATTTTGCAGTCTAAATCCATCCATATACACACGTACGATAACATAAAAATAAACTTTTCAAAAACGGTCATTCAGACATGAATTCTGAAACCAAACCAAATCAAGAAAGAAGACCTTTGCATTCATTTCATATTAATCAGATGATTCTATTATTGGCATTGGTTTCCCCGATATCTTTCTAGTTAGAATTATTTCTAGAAATACATCGGGTACTTACAAGGAGGGACCATGTGAAGGTTGCCAACATCGTAAGTGACAGTGTTTCTGTGGAACGAACTGGATTCGAGCCTGGCACACCCAGGTTGTCAGTCCGTGTCGTTAACCACTTAGCCACCGTCACAGACTTTTGTACATATAAAGAGATCATTATCTTTTCAGATAAAGCTTTTGTAAAATTAATAAATAATTTGACTGATCTTATTTCGATGGTATGGCCATGTTGAAAGAATGGATGAGAATTCTTGGGTTAGTAGATGTAGAACAGTTAAGGTAGCCGATCCAGTTCACGGGGGAAGGCCAAGCAAAAGATGGGAGGAAGTGATATGAATGGACTTGAGAGAAAGTTGAATCTTGTTTCCTTGATAGTTGGAAAATTGCCTCTGTCGTACCAGTCTTCAAGAATTCTGGAGATAGAACTGATCCTCTGAACTACCGCCCAAACAGTCTACTCCCAATCTTTGAATCATTAATCAATCTAGTGATAGTCCGGCACCTAGTAAATGCTAAACTTCTTTCTGATCATCAATACGGATTTAGACAAGCACGATCTACTGCAGATATCCTAATGGTCATCTCTGGACGCATATACCATACACTGGACAAGGTAGGTGAAGCTAGGGCGGTAGCTCTCGATATATCCAAGGCCTTTGACAAGGTCTGGCATGAAGGGCTTCTCCTAAAACTGCACTCATATGGTATTACTGGACAAATATTTAATATTATTAAATCCTCAATAGTGCTTCAGCATGATAACGTGAAACATCACACAGCAAAACTCACTCAGGAAAAGGTCATGAGTTTCAATTGGGAAGTTTTGCCTCATCCGCCTTATTCACCTGACATTGCTCCATCCGACTACCATCTTTTCCGGTCGTTGCAGCATCACTTAAACAATAAAATTTATGAAAATGACGACCAACTCAAAAATGACCTAAATTTGTTTTTCTCTCAAAAATTAGAGAATTTTTTTGAAGACATCAAGAATCGAGTTGATCGTTGGACAGAAGTCATAGAAAATGAGGGAAATTATTGTAAAGATTAAAATTGCCCTAATTGGACAAAAACGACATCACTTTCTTTCCAACCTGATACAAACAACAAATTTTGTAAAAATTATCAAAATTGTTTCTCTGAACATCATTTTGTTCATAAAGTATTTGATTTTGTAAAATGTTGAATTTGCTTTCTGATTGTATTATGTAATTATATTTTCTGTAATCAAGTAGTCAATATAAACAAATTGACTCATGATTTTTTAAATATCAAAAATGTGTCTAATTCATGGTGAATAAAGTGATTTTTTGTGAATTTAGTTCTTTTATATTTTTGTACTTTTTACATTTGATATTTGAAGAATAGTATGGAGGACAAGGGCCTATTAGTCAATATGGCTAACACAAAGGTAATGATTGCTGGTCACAACCTGAACTCCATAAGATCAGGAAGGTTCCCTTGTGTAGTACAGGGAGAAACTCCATCTTCTGCCCTGTCTGTTCTTACTGGGCCCACAAAAGATGTAATCAGTGGCCTACTCCGACCTGATAAGCAATACAGGTGTCCTCGCTGTGTGGGCACAGCTACACCAATGGACGGCAGGCCAGTGAAAGAGATCGCGGTTGGGGATAGCAAACTGGAAGCTGTAGCTGAGTTCTGCTACCTGGGCGACTCCCTTTCAGCCGATGGTGGTTGTGAGACTGCTGCTATTACCCGATGCAAATCTGCCTGGAAGGTCTTTTAGAGAACTCCTGCCCATCTTAAGAAATAAGCATCTGGACGTTACAACTAGAGGACAAGTGTACACCAGCTGTGTGAGGAGTTTCATGCTTTATGGCTCCGAGACATGGGCTGCATCGGCGAGCACTCTCAAAAGACTACAGCGCAACGAAAGGGCCATGATTAGATGGATCTGCCATGTCAAGCCAGAAGACGGTACTCAACTCGAGACTCTTCTCTCTAAGCTTGGCAGAAAAGAAATATCTGATGTCCTTCGGCTGGGTAGGATGAGATGGCTTGGCCATGTCGAGCGAAGCTCCAGCTGGATCTCCCGTGTCAGAGACATGTCCATCGCATCAAGTCGGCAGGCTGGAAGACCAGAGCTCTCTTAGGGATGAGCTGTGTAAATGCAACCGTGCAGCCCTGGGGATTGTGAACTTTGATCCTCGTGACCGCCGAGCCTGGAGAGGAAGACTTTAATTAAGACTGACAGACACGTCCCACCTTCTTATAGAGGACTAATACAAAGGCCTGTTAAAAATAAATCGGATGATGATGATGAAAAAGACCAAAAAAATGATCAAAAGGGAGAAAAGTGCACATGTATCTAATCAGTCATTTACCCCTTTGCAATTTTTTTTCTGTCATTAGTACTGCATCTAATCACCAAAAAGGACCTGAAAATGGTCGAAAAGAGGGCAAAGTGCATGTTTGTAATTCTATTTGTCAATCATTTGCTCCTTGGTAATCTTTTTTGTTTGTTTGTTTGTTCCTTTTCAATCATTAGTAGTGTCTAACCACTGAAAAGTACTTAAAAATGATCGTAAAGTACTGAAACGGGACAGAGTGCATATACAGTACCACTTTGCAAATTATATCTAGTCAATCGTTTGACCCTTGATGATGTTTTATGGTCCTTTCTTGGCACTTTTCAGTCATTAGTGTGGCATCTAATGACTGAAAAAGCCCTAAAAATAAAGGGAAAAGAGGATGAATGTGTTAAGAAAATTCATTTTAATTAGAGAAATCGTTGGAAAAAATTAGCGAAATTGAGCTAAAAATGAGTGGAAAGGAGCTAAAAATTAAGGAAAAAAACTCGAAATGCTGTATGGAAGAGATGCGGAAATAATGATTTTAAATTCATAGTTAAAGGGCTCAAATGGCAAACGATGAAGACATTAATTGACAGCAATTAATTCTTCCAAAATGGTAACCCATTTAGTAATGGCCAAGATATGCCTTGCTTAACTTCAATTTACAACAAAACACCTTGTCTTAACAACGTAATGAAAATAAAGAATAATAATGTGAAAAAAAATCCTCTCAAAATGACGTCACTTCCGGAAGAATGACTTGGCAATTTTAACAGAATTTTCCATTCAAAGTATGGTTTAAAAACAAGCTGGTTTCTGAATGAAATGTATTTAATTAATTGTATGAATAATCTTTATTAATATCACTTTATCGAAAAATATTGTAAATACATATGTAAATTTGAGAATAGCAGTTATAAGTGTATATTTGTAAATATGATTTTATTAGAAGTTTAAAAGAAATTAATTATGGAAATTGCAAAACCCGCCTGTTGTCTGAGCATGTTTTGGTAACAGTAAGTTCTAGGAGGTCCACCCTCCCAGGCTTCGCCTCCCCTCTTTGGGGAGGAGTAAGTTTATTGCTTACTGTCTGAGGCGCCCCTACCGGGGAATGCCGACGAGGCTGCCCAGGCAATTTTAAAATGGCCAGAGTGCTCACCTCTCGGGCGCTGGCTTTTAACCCCACTTGCTCGACCCGATCCTGGGTCACATCTTACTTGTGGGAGTAAGATAAAACTGGCCTTGTGCCTAACTCCGCGAGGAGTAAATAAACATATTAAGTAAGATTCTTAACACTTTGGGTATTCGAATCGCAGTCTTGTCTTGAAATTTCTTTCTACTTTATTTGTATGTTATTTAATCTAAATCAAGTAATTAAAAGTTTCCCAATCTAATTCTAAGGTATACAAAGATTATCAACGCTGACTTTAAAAAATTAAGTGAATAGTAATTACCTGCACCCCCCCCCCCTCTCTTACATTTACAAAAATTCTTGCGACGGACAGACAGAATGACAGACAGGTGATGTATAACAGATTATATTTTTATTTTCTGAGCAATAAAAAAGTCAACAGAGGAAATCAATCGGTTAAATTGATGCTTAACAATTGATTACTGATTAACTTTCACCGAATAAAACATTTCTTATTAATGCGTTGGATATTGCCTTCACGGAGTTAGTACATTGCGTGGCTTTTTAACCAATTAAGGCTTTTTAACCGTAAGTAAATGTACCTTGTTTATAAAGAGGTCTTAGCGTTTCTTTTCCGCTTTCTTTGATGCTGCTTCCTACCAACTGATGGTTTTTCTCCTTACACGACGTAACTTGTAGACGTAATAAATTTCCAAAATATTTTGGTTCCTCTCCTCCATCAGTTGCTTTCGTACGTGATTGATAGACTCACGGTTGTTATTTGTCCAGTCTAAAGTAATGGATTTATTTGCGGGAACAACTATTTAAAAAGTAAATCTCAAAACTTGGAATATTAGTTAAAATTGTGTAACAGAGTCTTTCATCAAACACGAACGAGTCTTCGGTTAGGGTTAATCCTCTAGTTCCAAATATTCTTTCAAAAATTGATTTTTTGGTACTGGTTCGTCTTTTTCCATAGTCCGTTTTTCACTGACCATTTTTTTTTTTTCATATTCCGGTGTACACTTACCTATCAGGCTGCTAGAGAATTCCGGGGTTTTCGGAATTTTTTTTTCAAATATTTTACATTTTATATTTTACATGTGACAAGATTGAAAGTTAGTTCCCTCGAATATGGCAAATAAGCAAACATAGAATCATAACGCGTGTTCGTATTATTTCTTACATATATTCTAAACTATGACATGATGGCAGCAGTGAGTGACATGCAGCATAACAATCTGAGCAAGAAGAAAAGTGAATAGGAAAACATGATAAAATTGAGTAAATCACAATAAATAGGGGAAAAACTTTTGATAATAGTAATAGTACAGTATTATATTTGGTAAATGGTATAAGTTAATCCAAAATGCTCAATATCATAGATAGAGCCGGTGTGTTTACTAAACATTGCGTTGCCTAAGAGAAAGACTTTCAATATATTTTGTTATACTATTGTATACCAGAAAATATACTTTGTATTGCTCGGGAGTCAGTGCTCAATATCCTAGATAGAGCAGGTGTGTGCAATAATGCAGTAATACATTTTCAATGTGGTAGATGCTTGATGAGGGGAAGGCAAGAAAACGTTGCACGGGAATACACTAAAATAAATATAGGTTTCATTAGATTATTAAGGGGGATGAGAAAGATAAAGAACTCGGTGTTGCCCGGGAATAAATTAAAACAAATATAGATTTCATTATATTTTTTGAGGAAGTGGGCGTGAATGAAAGAAACTCGGTGTTGCCCGGGAGTAATAACTTTAAAACTGAAAGCTCAAGTGAATGGCTTATATTATTATTATTATTATTTTCAATACATCAAAAGAAAGAGGGAGGGGATATAGAAAAACGGAGAAGGGGGAAAAGAGACGGATTGAGAGAGGTAGAGAGATAGGAGTTCTAATATAAAGATGTTACACACAACCTTTTCTATTTTGTTTCTTTATCGCCCCGGGCAACGCCGGGTAGCCCTGCTAGTTATATATAAATAAAAATAATTTTTTGTTGACAGGAGGGATGTGACAAGATTGAGAGTTACTTCCTTTGAACTCTTAGCTAGTTAAAAGTGGAAGGAAGCTGGTCGACCGGGTAGGCTTCTGCTATCTGCGCTAATATGGAGACGAATGGGTTTTTTCGAAACTTTTGCCTCCACATGAATTCGCTCAGATAGCTGTCTACTAGTTCCCTGCTGGCGCCACTTTCGTTCTTCTTGCCGTACGCCTTCCAGGCAAGACGAACTTCTTTACAAGTGGAAGGAGGGTTTCGGCGTTCCTGTTCGCAACCGTCACAAAGAAAACCTTCTTTCTCTGCGGGGTCGTATCCACTGAAGACCCTGCCAACATTGTATTTCCGGCGATTAAACACGGACTCATCGATCTCAACGGTATGCCCTAGGCCTCCGATGCAACGCAGATACCGTTAGAAAATTTCTCCAGTCGGTCTGCATATTCGGCGATACGACGCCGCATTCTGTGCGTAGATTTTTGGTGCTTGCCATTTCCTGGGACCACAGGTAGATCAGCTTTCCGAGATCCATTCTGGATCGCGAAAAAAATGTGTCGCTTCTCACGGAATTCCAGGAGCGACAGTCGGTATTCGTACATCTCCACGAAAAGCCGTCCCTGGTAGCTTTCCTTTCAACCAAGCGACACATGTAGTGGCATGTTTTCTTTTTGCCCAACAACTTTCTTTCCTGACAGAAAGACACTGCTCCTTCACTGCGGTGCAAAGCTGTTCGTAATTCATTACTGTTTTTCTTTTCGTTTATACAAAAAAAAGTTCCTGACAAAAAATCCGTTTGTACTGGCCTGTCTGCGTCTTCGATCGATCTGAAGAACGCTTTATAATTGCTCGCTGATTGGCTAATCGTTCGGTATCTCTCCACCAATCGGCTCGTCATCTCTCGGGCGTTTGCGTAAGATAGCCGAACGCTTCCGATACGAAACTCGCGGAAACTGTGTCAAGATCGATATAAGTACCGCAATAATTAGTATACACAGAAAAAATCGGGTAGATTTTTTAATTACGTAACAATCAATTTTATCGTATTTCTCAATCGACGGGCAAAACCTGTTAGGAGAGTTACTTCCCCCTGTTTTACCTAATTATTCCGAAGTGTGGTCTGCCAAATAAAATTGATTTTTACGTTTAATTAAAATTCTACTCGATAATTTTCCCTAATTTTCTTCCTGTATACTAATTATTGCCTAATACGTAAGTATAAACAAGAGTTTTTATTTGGAATCGCGTTTAATTGCGTCTTCCAATTGCGACCTCATCTGGACAAGCACCATTTTTTTTAACTAAACTAAGTTTCGATAAAAGAATAATTTATTTGAGAGTAATACGGTATTACTAATACCCAAACCCATTTCTCTCTAAATAATGTAGGTGACTGAAATAGGAATTAATCTAATATGTTTACTAAATAAATAAAATAAAAACATAACAAATGCATTTTAAAAAACAATATTATAAAAAAGGGGGTATCGTTAACAGAAAAAAAACATGAAACAACGATCGTAAATTTATGGGGTATCTTTTACAATAATCAACACAACGAGAACGGGGTCTAAAAAAACAAATATACAACAAATAAATGTGACCGTAGCCCATAAAACTTATTTTCCGACTTACCTATGACATTTGTTTGTATTTTTAAGTAGTTTCAATGGCTTTTTATAAGATATCAAAATTTCTCTCCATTTTACGTTCACGAAAAGTTGGAAATTTGCCGACATTTTTTTCCCCCTTAGCCTCGCTTTGTTTTTTTTACTGGGACTCATAATCAAAGCGCACTTTTTCCAAAACTTTGATAGGTTAGTTTTTTTTTGGGGGGGGGGAGGGGGTGACTTTTAATGGAATTTACAATATATTTTAGTTTCGACGACTTAATTAAAAGTACTAGGTAAAGAAAAATAATGTTGGCAGCCATCTTGTCTTGCCAAATTTCCAACTTTCCGTGAACGTAAAATTTTGATATTTAATAAAAAGCCATTGAAACTACTTTAAAATACAAACAAATGTCATAGGTAAGTCGGAAATAAGTTTTATGGGCTACGGTCACATTTATTTGTTGTATATTTGTTTTTTGATCGTTCTCGTTGTGTTGATTATTGTAAAAGATACCCGATTTATGTAAGTTAAAAAAAAAATGACTTTTTATACACTTCAATTATTTTTTTTTTTACAAGAAAAATTTTCGCCTGCTTGTTTCCATTTCGTGTCTTTTGTGTACCCATTCGTATTCTCCGTATTTCGAGTCAAATGTCCCTTTTTGAAGTGACCGCATCTTCAGGGTAAACCTTGGACCGAGTTCTTTAAGTCCAGCTTTCTTTTCATTTCGAAAAATGTACCTGTGATGTCGGAAAAATATAAAGTCTCTCTGGTTGTGGAAAGTAACAACCCGCCTACCTTGAAATTGGGGGTCAAGTGGGAACAAGGCACCCAACACACGTCCGACACTGTGTCCGAGACGAGTATTAAAGTTATTTAGAATCAATTCAGGTCGATGATCGGTGAGAGAGCCGCATTTTCGGATCTCCGTATGGAGTTTCACGTTACTTACTTTGAAATGAATGGTCGGTCCCTCGGGTAAATGGCACAAGATCATCCCGTTGGGAGTCTTGTTGTTTTCGTTAACAATAATCAGGTCGGTGAAATCTTGCTTGATCGCTTGGGGGACAATCTTTTTAACGGGCAAATCTTTTCTGTAGTAATAGAAGGCATTTGGAATCACCTTTTTCAATTCTTGGCAAAACAGATAGGTTCTCAATTTCGGACGATTCGAAGTTGTGATAAGGATCTTCGGAATTGTCTCCCTACGAAAGTGTGATGAGATCTCGTCGATGGACTCGTCCATTTGCACTTCTTCATCATTTTCCTTAATCATTGTCTCATCGAAAACACGTTGGTTTTCAATAGTTTTAGGTACGCCCTTCGCTGGAAGTTCTTGTCCCTTCCTTTTCATGGCCTTTAATTTCTTTCGCTTTCCGATTTCAAGTTTTTTCTTTTCCATCATCATTTTGTGATACATTTTGGAGCGCAAGATTTTATTCTTGACTCGTTTATAATTCGGGACTTTACAAGAAAGTTTTTCATCATCACATTCCTTAACAGGGGGAAGAGATTCAGCTTTAACTTCCGCAGCCATGACGATTTCTTTAACACGTGCGACTGCGACGTCGTAAAAAGGGAGAAAACTTTTAAAAAGTCAGACTCAGAGAATGAACTTAACTTTGACCGACATTTACTCGACTATTATATTACAGGGCCCTACACGAATGCACTCGTTGTTTTGATATTTTTGTATAACAAAGAAATATTACTGATTTAAAATATTCCTTTGACGATGTTTTTAACAAGTAAATCTCTATTATAACGAAAATATTAATTTTAAGGAAAAAAGGGAGATTAAGTGTTGTGTTTTCTAGGTTATTTGATGTCGAATATAGTAATTTTAGTAAAAGATTTTATGCTTCAAATTCGTAATATTTCCGCATATTTTATTTATTTATTTATATTTTTTTAAAACAAAGTTAACCCCAAACAAGGCAGGCCGCCACTGTAGACGTAAGGGGCTACTGAGAAAAAGGGTGAGTTTTTTTTTTGGGGGGGGGGGGGGTCAACCTAAATTGGGAGCTGTGCAGCGAGATGTCTGTTTACGTTAGTTTTAAATTTCTGCATGTCAGTACCGTCAGGAAAACAGGGAGCAGGGAGGGAGTTCCAGAGTCCAGCAGCACGAGGAAAGAAGCTTTTGGAGTAGAAAGCTCTTCGGCATCTGGGGACCTCCACAGTGAATGGATGGGATTTGGCCGATTGTCTGAAGATTGATTTTTTAACCAAAAAACGTGATTGCATTAAGAAAGATTTTGTTTTAAAAAAAGTCCATTCAGAGTTTTTTAAAACTTTTTCACTTTTGTTCACCCCAAACAAGGCATCGTTGCCACTGAAGCGTGAGGGACTACTGTGATAGGCGCCAGATTTATTAGGGGGGGGGGGCAACCTTAGTGAAGCGTTGGACAGCAAGATATTTGTTCATATTACATTTGAATTTCTGCATGTTGGTACGGTTGTGGAAACAGGGATCAGGAAGGGAATTCTAAAGGCAAGCGGTCCGAGGAAAGAAGCTATTAAAGTCGAAAATCTTCCCGAATCTAGAGACCTCTACAGAGAAGAGGTGGGATTTTGCTGCTAGCCGGGTGAGTCAGGGGTATTCACGTTGGGGGAGGGATACAAGTGCAGCAAGTTTATCGGAGCACATTCTGGGGAAGTACTTGTCAAACAAGTACAGGGATCCAACACTGTGACGATGTGACAGTGATTAGAGCTTGGCAGACAGTGCAGGACTTGAAAATCGATAAGAAATCGAAAACTAAACAATACACTGATAGAAACGCATACAATAAATGTCAACAATCATGCGAAAATGTACTGTTCTATCAGTTTCTATCAGTATATTGTTTAGTTTTCGATTTTTTATCGATTTTCAAGTCCTGACCATGGGCGAGCCTCCATTTTGAATTTCTTTTCGAGCAGTCTACACCGACTGTTTTGAACAAGAAAACCACCTTTTAAAATAAGTTAAAACACAAATAAAATTATCCAGGCAGGTAGATGAGTAACTTGACTTTGCTAACTTTTATTTGTTGCACATTTGTTTGTTTTTTCACCTTTTTTTTCGTTCTGTTGATTGTAGTAAAAGATCCTTCCCCCTTTCCCTTAAAAATAGTGCCTTGTTTTCTTATTTAAATTTTTTTTTTTTTTTAACATAGTTCACCCCAAACAAGGCAGGCCGCCACTGTAGACGTAAGGGGCTACTTAGAAAAAAAAGGGGGGGAGTAGGTTTGGGGGGGGGGGGGTCAACCTAAATTGGAATCCGTACAGCGAGATGTCTGTTTACATTAGTTTTAAATTTCTGCATGTCAGTACTGTCGGGGAAACAGGGGGCAGGGAGGGAGTTCCAGAGGCCAGCAGCACGAGGAAAGAAGCTATTTGAGTAGAATGCTCTCCGGCATCTGGGGACCTCCACAGTGAATGAATGAGATTTAGTAGAATGTCGAGTTAGTCTAGTGAATTTACATCGAGGGGGCACCAGAGTAGCCAACTCATCGGAGCACAATCCATTGAAGTATTTATAAAACAAACACAAGGATGCCACATTGCAGCGATGAGACAGGGGCTGGAGCTTAGCTGACAGTGAGGGACCTATTAGGTTGACGACTCTTTTTTGGACTTTGTCAAGGAGGGAGAGACTAGTAGATGATGCACCAGCCTAGATGTGGCAACAATACTCCATGCATGGGCAGATGGTGGCTTTGTAGAGATACAGGATAATGTCAGGTGTAAGGAGTCCACTAGCACGGTAGAGGGAGCCAACCTTCTTTGCGGCAGCCTTGGCAATGTCTTCAATGTATGTGTTCCAATTCATGTTACCTGTGAAGGTTAGGCCAAGGGGTTTGAATGATGAACTCTCAGGTAGGGTGTTATTTGCCATGACAATCGGTGGTTGGAGAGGCTTCTTGTAGTTGTTGAAGGAAAGGAGCTTACTCTTTGCGGCATTAAAAGTCACCAACAATTTATGGCCCCAATCCACTACAGCCTGGAGGTCATTTTCTAAGGATTCAGCCATTGCCTCAGATATGATCGCGTCTGTTTTGCCAACATGGCGAGAGTAAAGCGTGGTGTCGTCAGCAAATAAACCAATCTCAGACACTATGTCATCAGGGAGATCGTTTATATAGATCAGGAACAACAAAGGTCCAAGAATAGATCCCTGGGGCACACCAGCATTTATGTCATGTTGCTTAGATGAACGGCCACCGAGGACAACCTGGATTTTTCTTTTGTTTAGGAAGGATCTAATTATATTAGGTAATTGCCCAGTAATACCGTATGAGCGTATTTTCAGGAGAAGCCCTTTATGCCAAACCTTGTCAAAGGCCTTGGATATATCAAGCGCTACTGCTCTAGCTTCTCCTGCCTTGTCGTGTGCATGATACATGCGCTCAGAGATGACCGTTAGGATGTTTGCAGTAGATCGTGCTTGTCTAACTCCATACTGGCGGTCAGAAAGAAGTTTAGCATTATCTAAGTGCCATACTATCGCTAGATTGATTAATGATTCAAAGATTTTAGCAAAGATCGGCAGTAGACTGATTGGGTGGTAGTTTTGAGGATCGGTTCTATTCCCAGAATTCTTGTAGACTGGTACCACAGAGGTAATTTTCAGCTATCGGGGAAGCAAGATTCAGCTAGGCATTTATTGTAGAGTTTGGAGAGGACAGGGGCCAGTTCAGCAGAGCATTTCTTTATTACTATTACAGGTATGAGATCAGGCCCACAAGCTTTGGAGGTGTCACGGTTTTTTATGATGTTTCTGACCTGGGATGGGGTGATGACCAGGTTATCAAGTGTGGCTTCGGTCCGCAATGGGAATTTGGGGAGGGAGTGGTTATCTGAGTCCAAAGTGGAGTTAGAAGCGAAACGCTGGGCAAGTAGTTCAGCCTTATCAGTGGCTGTGCAAACGACATCATTGTGGTTTGATAGTGGAGGAATCGTTGATTGACCATTGTTCACTACACTATTGTAGATTTTCCAGAAATCACGAGTACCTAGTTTCTGTGACTGGATGCCTTTTTTTTGTTAACTCATTATACCTTCTCTTTACTTTGCCTATCACGACCTTACAATTATTTCTTGACTCTATAAATTGATGTCTATTAGTAGCTGACTTATGGCGGCCGAATTTACGGAATGCTTGTTGCCTCTCAGCAATGGCAGCTGCACATTCTGAGATGAACCATTGGGGAGAGTGGGGCTTGCTAAAGAATTTTCGCATGGGGACATAGGCTTCAATGCCTGCTTTGACCCATTCAGTTAATTCATTTGCAGGGAGTGAGAAGGTTTCCCTCCATGTGATCTCTGATTGACTCAAAATCAGCCTGCTTGTAGTATCTCATTATTTTGAGCAACGGTTCATCAGCTTTTGGACGACTTTTTAGCGTGATATGTATCATTAGCACAATGTGATCAGCATTCCCGAGTGGGCTATGAGCTTTTGTCACACAAGCCTCGGGCATTGAGGTCAAGAACAGGTCTAGAAGTTAGGCTTGCTTGTCTACTCAATCGGGGATGCGGGTTGGAAAATCGTCAGTCTGAGAGAGGGAGTGAGCTAAAGAGAAATTAGACGTAGAGTTGCTGGCTGCGTCAGTAAGGCTGGAGAATCCCAACCAGTCATGGTGGTGGGCATTAAATAGATGTATTTGGGCATTCGAGTCAATTGAGAGTGCTCTATCTATGCTTTCAGAGACAGAGTTTAGCAGAGTACAGTCCTGGGTTGAAGGGGAACAGTATAAGAAATATAAGTAACTGACGCTGTGATGTAAAGTCAATCTAAAGCACATGTAGTCTTGTTCATCTGATTCTAACCTATATTCTCTAGTCAAGGGGAGGGTGTTCCGAACATAAACTCCTAGCCCGCGCATATGTTTGTCAGGTTCTTTACGGTAGAGTGGGAGGTAGTCAGTCATGTCAAAGTGGTGAGAGGAGATTGAGGATTGGAAGTTAGTTTCACTTAGAGCTAGGATATCCGGGGAGTTTGTCAGGAGAAAGGTTTCTACGTCGTTGATGTTGGTTCTAAGTCCCCGGATATTTGTGAATGCGAGCCTCAAGGGCGGAGGTGAAAGTGTTTTTTGTTGGGTGTCTGGTTTAGGTTTGATTTTATTTCTTTGTAATGGCATGTTTGATTTGATTATAGAGTGGATTGGCCAAGGTGGGTACTTGTTTGGTGCCAATAAGCTCACACAACCAGTCCATTAGTCACAACCTGGTCTATGGGTGTTGTGGCCTCGGGAAAGCCCACCGGAGATAATTGCAGGGTCCCTTTCCAAGCGCGACATGGCACATACAAGTACCCACGGTATTATGCAACTGATGATGGAGCAGCTGTTCTTGGCGCTACCCAAGAGTTTGGGCTCCTGTCCTGTCAGTCGGAAACAGCAGCCAGACAAGCTGTCTAACCTGTACCCTCAACCTTTCGGAACAAGAGAGACCCAAACTGGTCATGTAAGACTTACTAACGAAAAAACTTTCCCCAAGTTGCCCAAATAGAGAGAAAGACAACGGCGTTCATTGTCCTAGTAAGGAAACAAGGCTAGGCACTGAGTGTTTAGAGGCGTCCCAGCGCTGTTACCTCTGCGCCTGACTAATAAACAAAGAAGGAGTTCAAGGGCCGGCGATAGGCAGAACCTATCTACTCCTTAAGCAATTGTAGGTTTGCAAACCGGATATTTTGTTTGAAATTCCAACTCTAGGAAGGTTGTCGATCAGGACTAAGGAGGCCTCCCTCCCCAACGGTTTGTTGCCACGGCGTAAGTAGTTGGTAGCAAGGTTTTATTGTCAGAGATTTCCTTCTATTAGATGGATGGCCTTACAAGGTTTTACGGGTCCAACACACCGAGAGGAGAAAATAGCCTGCACCCGTGTACTAGTCAGGTATTTCCTAGCACCCTCAGGTTTAAAAAAAAAAAAAAACAAACTTCCATATATATATATATATATATGCATATATATATATATATATATATATATATATATATATATATATATATATATATATTGTGTGTATTTAGGCAGCATATTTTCATTTAGGCAAACACGGAGTGGTTTTGTTTGATGCGACTTTTTTTTATTTTTTCAATTTTCCAAATTGTCCATCTAATGTTTCGGTCAAATTGATGTAAATATGATCCATGGGTTTCTTGTTCCATTCTTTTTTTCTTTTTTGCAAGTACTTTCGATTTGAATCATCAAATCATTTTCAGGCGGTATTAGTTTTAGTGTCTTTACAAATTATGACTTTACTGTTGTGCTCATTTTTGAATTATAACGGCAAGTAGTTTATAACTTGAAAAAGCGTTTGTAAAGTTGAAATGTACACGAGAGCGTGATGGCGTTCTACACATACAAGAGATTTAAAAGTTTGACTGTTTAAACCATTAAAAAATTGATGACGTTAAAGAAAGTGCATACAATTACAAACGCATAACTACCTAATGGCTAAGAATTTGGTAATGTTAATTATTATGCTAGACACTTTAAAATGTTGCGACTAGTTTCATATATATATATATATATATATATATATATATATATATATATATATATATAATATGTATATATGTAGATAGAATAAGTTCATTGTATACTACAGAGGGAACAGAAAGTTGAAGATAGGTTTCCCTCTCGCAAGTAAGTACAAATAAGAGAAATAAGAAAGAGAGTCAAAACTTCAGGCCAGCGTGGGATTTCAAGAATTTCTTCAGATAGAAATCAATAGACAGGCAATAAGACAGTCGATATCAATAATTAAACACATTTAAGTCAAATAAGACACATTAGAATTTGGAGATAATAGTATGTGATTAGCCAAAGAGTATGGAATCAAAAAAATAAAGAATAAATAAAAAAAAGTACTTATCTTTCCATCGGATTAACATTGGAAAGTATCGGGTCGGTCGGTCAGTCGTCCGCTTGGCCTCAAATGACTGCAGAAGGAGGAGAGTTACCTTTTTGAGGAAGGAATTTTTTTCAAGCAGTTTGAAGACATTCTTTTTTTTCTTACCATAGTTAGGACGACTTTTTTTATTTTATTGTTCGCATATCATTGGCCGAGTATTTAGGGATTGTTTATTTATCTCTTCTCCCGTTATTCCGTAAATAAATATATCTTGTATATATCTTAACTTGGTGTTTGAATCGTCTTTTATCTGTTCATTATTCTTCCTTGTCTCCAATTGGAGAATCCTCTTCATTCTGTTGGTAATATTGGAACCTGGGGACTTATGAGCCACTTCCGGACATTTACAAAAATATTTATCATTGTCACGCGCTCGCCGCCGTGGTCCCGACGAATGTTGTGTGTGACAAGATATATGTATAAATTAAATTTTCAACACATTGCCGATATTTTAAATAGGATGACCCCCCTAGAGTAAATGTGGTATTGTGGTGACTAAAATGATTCTTGCTAAGAGTAAGATAGATAGGGTAAGATAGAGGATGACCAACGACCCTCACTTTCCCACATTTTTGATGGCCTTGTGCCATGGTATATGTTATAATTTTTTAGCAAATAAATAATTGAAAGTGAAGTATCTATTCTGATGCTACACTTTATGTTTTCTGTCCTCGGTCAGTGAAGGAGAAATCCTTCTAGACTGAAGCAATTTTAATTTTTCTCCCAATATAGAGTGCCCCTTCTTGGGGAGCTGGATTCCCCATATCAAAAATCGACCTTGTGTTTAACTCTGTCTCCGTAGGGAGACAAGTAAATGGGAGGAGACGTGATTAATAACATACTTAACTCCCCCCCCCCTCAAAAAAAAAAAGAAAAATGAGATTCTCCTTTTTTAGGCGATTACGTGTGAACACCCTAAAAAACTTGACAGAAAGAAGAAAAAAAAACAAAAAGAATTATTTTAGAATTTAGAGTGGGGGATCATTTTTGTAGAGAAATTCAATTTAAAATGATCCTCATTTCTGGGCCATTCTAAATTTTTAGGGTTAATTTTTTTTACCACTAACCCTAAGTCTGACTGGAAAGTTCATAAAACCACACATAATCGTTTAAAAAAGTAGCCTCCTCCCTAAATAAAATGCACAGAATTTATCTCCCATAGCAATTTTTTATTAACTACCCTAAAACGCTAGAAATAGCCCATTTTATGTTAAATTTACATGTGAAACTGATCCCCTGGTCTAAATTCTAAAATAATTGATATTTTTTCTTCTTCCTGACAAGTTTTTCAGGGTGTTCAAAAAAAGTAGAATCTCATTTTTGTTTAGGGGTGGGGGGTTTAACTGAGGATTTTCATCTACAATAATACTATAATAATAAAAATAACAAGCCGCGCATGCGTGGTCCCCCTCTGTATGTGACTCGATGTGGTGAGTGTAAAATGCAATAAATTTGGGCAATTTGGGGCATTTTTTGACCCCCCTTTGGCCCCCTGGGTGTGCAAACCAGAATTTTTCTGAGGTCAAGGATGCTCATTTTATATCCAGAACAATTGCCTCTACATTTTGGCCAAGTTTCAGAAAAAATTGAATGGATGGATCAAACGTTATGGGAGAAAAGGGTAATTTTTTGCCATTTTGGGGGCTTTTGACCCCCTGAGGGTGTGAACCAGATTTTTCCAACGTCAGCGATACTTATTTTCTATTAGGAACAATTGCCTCCATATTTTGGCCAAGTTTCAGAGAAATTGAATGGATGGATGTAAAGTTATGGGGCAAAAAAATGTCATTTTTTGCCATTTTGGAGTCTTTTGACCCCCTGGGGGGCTAACCAGATTTTTTTCAAAAATCGGAGAATGTCACTTTCTAACCTGACCAAAGTTACAACTTCATGCAAAATTTCAGAGAAATTCAATGGATGGTTGCGGAGAAAAATCCGGACGGACAGACGGACGGACGGATGGAAATGCCTCAAAACATAGGTCACCCGATTTTATAAATCGGGGGACCAATAATAATAATAATAATAATAAGTTCTTATATAATAAAAGAATCCACTTAACTTCTACAAAGAAAACAATTCAAACTTTCACATTAAATAATAAAATATAAGTTTAAATATCAAACAAAAATTAATAAAAAACATGTTTTTTAATTCATAAAGCACATTTCAAATTTGTTTCAAATAGTTTTTTCAAAAATATGCACTTGCATTTTTATGTTAGCAAGCAAATTTTAACTGTCTTTCACGTAGTCTGAAAGCTGTGTATTTGTGTCTTGTCAGTGGAAGTAGAATGAACTGAACTGCCAAACGGTTTCAAGAATCATTTTTATTATTAGTTTTTGATTTTATTGCCTTCTCCACCCCCATCCACCTTTTATATATCTAGAAATTTTTTTACAACCAGTTAACAGACACAGAAACTCAAAATCAAAGAAGAACTAATGCCAAAGTGTGGTCTTGCATAGAGCCGTGAAAATATTTAAATTCACAAATTAATTTGAAACTAAGTCTTTGAAAATGTTCTAAGTTTTTTTTCACACTTTTTGGCCACCTTTTGTCAGGTTTTCCAATGCTGAAGGACTGGACAAAAGCCCAGCGGAGAAGCGCCCACATTTCATTTTTTTTTTTACACATGTAAAATAAATGTACATCGTATTTTTGATGTAATAACAGTTTAATTAGAGTTTAATTTTACTTGTTAGTTTAAAAACAAGAAATATTTTTCATTTTATCATTTTATCATTTTATCAATTTATCATTTTATCATTTTATCAATTTATCAATTTTATCATTTTATCAATTTATCATTTTATCATTTTATCATTTTATCAATTTATCATTTTATCAATTTATCATTTTATCATTTTATCATTTTATCAATTTATCATTTTATCATTTTATCATTTTATCAATTTATCATTTTATCATTTTATCAATTTATCATTTTATCAATTTATCATTTTATCATTTTATCATTTTATCAATTTATCATTTTATCATTTTATCATTTTATCAATTTATCATTTTATCATTTTATCAATTTATCATTTTATCATTTTATCAATTTATCATTTTATCATTTTATCAATTTATCATTTTATCATTTTATCAATTTATCATTTTATCATTTTATCAATTTATCATTTTATCATTTTATCATTTTATCAATTTATCATTTTATCATTTTATCAATTTATCATTTTATCATTTTATCATTTTATCATTTTATCAATTTATCATTTTATCAATTTATCATTTTATCATTTTATCAATTTATCAATTTATCATTTTATCATTTTATCATTTTATCAATTTATCATTTTATCATTTTATCATTTTATCAATTTTATCATTTTATCATTTTATCATTTTATCAATTTATCATTTTATCATTTTATCAATTTATCATTTTATCATTTTATCATTTTATCATTTTATCAATTTATCATTTTATCATTTTATCAATTTATCATTTTATCATTTTATCATTTTATCAATTTATCATTTTATCATTTTATCAATTTATCATTTTATCAATTTATCATTTTATCATTTTATCAATTTATCATTTTATCATTTTATCATTTTATCAATTTATCATTTTATCAATTTATCATTTTATCATTTTATCATTTTATCATTTTATCAATTTATCATTTTATCATTTTATCAATTTATCATTTTATCATTTTATCAATTTATCATTTTATCATTTTATCATTTTATCAATTTATCATTTTATCATTTTATCATTTTATCATTTTATCAATTTATCATTTTATCATTTTATCAATTTATCATTTTATCATTTTATCAATTTATCAATTTATCATTGTATCATTTTATCATTTTATCAATTTATCAATTTATCATTTTATCAATTTATCATTTTATCATTTTATCAATTTATCAATTTATCATTTTATCAATTTATCATTTTATCATTTTATCAATTTATCAATTTATCATTTTATCATTTTATCATTTTATCAATTTATCAATTTATCATTTTATCATTTTATCATTTTATCAATTTATCATTTTATCATTTTATCAATTTATCATTTTATCATTTTATCATTTTATCAATTTATCATTTTATCATTTTATCATTTTATCATTTTATCAATTTATCATTTTATCATTTTATCAATTTATCATTTTATCATTTTATCAATTTATCAATTTATCATTTTATCATTTTATCAATTTATCATTTTATCATTTTATCATTTTATCAATTTTATCATTTTATCATTTTATCATTTTATCAATTTATCATTTTATCAATTTATCATTTTATCATTTTATCATTTTATCATTTTATCAATTTATCATTTTATCATTTTATCAATTTATCATTTTATCATTTTATCAATTTATCATTTTATCAATTTATCATTTTATCATTTTATCAATTTATCATTTTATCATTTTATCATTTTATCAATTTATCATTTTATCATTTTATCAATTTATCATTTTATCATTTTATCATTTTATCAATTTATCATTTTATCATTTTATCAATTTATCATTTTATCATTTTATCAATTTATCATTTTATCATTTTATCAATTTATCATTTTATCATTTTATCAATTTATCATTTTATCATTTTATCATTTTATCAATTTATCATTTTATCATTTTATCATTTTATCAATTTATCAATTTATCATTTTATCATTTTATCAATTTATCAATTTATCATTTTATCAATTTATCAATTTATCATTTTATCATTTTATCATTTTATCAATTTATCAATTTATCATTTTATCAATTTATCATTTTATCATTTTATCAATTTATCATTTTATCATTTTATCAATTTATCATTTTATCATTTTATCATTTTATCAATTTATCATTTTATCATTTTATCAATTTATCAATTTATCATTTTATCATTTTATCATTTTATCATTTTATCATTTTATCAATTTATCAATTTATCATTTTATCATTTTATCAATTTATCATTTTATCATTTTATCAATTTATCATTTTATCATTTTATCATTTTATCAATTTATCATTTTATCATTTTATCAATTTATCATTTTATCATTTTATCATTTTATCATTTTATCAATTTATCATTTTATCATTTTATCATTTTATCAATTTATCAATTTATCATTTTATCATTTTATCAATTTATCATTTTATCATTTTATCAATTTATCATTTTATCATTTTATCATTTTATCATTTTATCAATTTATCATTTTATCATTTTATCAATTTATCAATTTATCATTTTATCATTTTATCATTTTATCAATTTATCAATTTATCATTTTATCATTTTATCAATTTATCATTTTATCATTTTATCATTTTATCATTTTATCAATTTATCAATTTATCATTTTATCAATTTATCATTTTATCATTTTATCATTTTATCAATTTATCATTTTATCATTTTATCATTTTATCAATTTATCATTTTATCATTTTATCATTTTATCAATTTATCATTTTATCATTTTATCATTTTATCAATTTATCATTTTATCAATTTATCAATTTATCATTTTATCATTTTAATATTTTATCATTTTATCAATTTATCATTTTATCATTTTATCATTTTATCAATTTATCAATTTATCATTTTATCATTTTATCATTTTATCAATTTATCATTTTATCATTTTATCATTTTATCATTTTATCAATTTATCAATTTATCATTTTATCATTTTATCATTTTATCAATTTATCATTTTATCATTTTATCATTTTATCATTTTATCATTAGTACCAGCAATGGAAAATGAAGTTAAAAATATTTTTTTTAAAAGAATTGTTTTTGGAATCTGAAATTAGGCTTAAAATTTTTCCGATTCTGATACCGATTTAGATAACCCCCAAAAGTTCTGATTTTTCCGATTCTGGATTCCGATTAAGCATCCCAACATTAGCTGCATACACAATTGTGATTTAATCAAAGACAATTCATTAAAAATAATCAAGAAAACGGGATATAAAAAATACAAGATAAATAATAAAAGTGTTTTGCTTATCAAAAAAGAAGTCACATAGAAGCAAAATCACGTAAATATTTATAGAGTGATTTTTTGTTTTAGTAAAGTTTGCGTTTGGTTTGTCCGTGGTATATCAGCCCATTGGTGGTTATTTAATGTTGTATGTTATAAAAGTCATACAAAAATGTGTATATGTTTATAAATAGAAAACTTCATTTTTTCCCTTTAAATTCATTAAATAGATTTTACTTAACTGGTTCAAGTCAGTGAAATGTTAAAAAAAAAAATAAGCATAAATAAAGTTCAAACGATTAAACATTGACTAAAAATTGTCACCATCTTGGAAAAACAAGAAAGCAGAGTTTAAATGGTATAACTATTAAGAAAATATTTGAACTCATAGCTCATCTCGTCTAAACGGATAGTCAACTCCATACTCATTTTTCAAACCTGTTAAAACTTGATACGGTCGTTTAGTTAAGTAAGTCTGCAGCATTCGGATAATATCCCGCCTTGCGATTTCGTATTCTGGTAAAACCATTGCTCTTTCGTAGAAATCAACCATTTTGTGAAGAACGACTTCCCAAGGTGTAGGAGTCCATTTTAGCAGTTTCACTGCCTTAGACGTGTCCATAGGACCAAGCTTAACTGAAGGAAAAAGATACACGGAATTTGAAGTAAGTGGTTCAATAATAATGTTGAGGCTGGTTAAGTTCAGAGCATTTCTCATGTCTGACAAGACGTCCTTCAGGGTGGGAGTCTCTGTCAAGGCCAAATTGTACACCTCGTTTTGGACGTCTTCTCCACCAAACATGTACTGGACAATGACGTCGGCAATGTCCTCGACATAGACGAGGCTCATCGGCTTGTTAATGAAAACGTCCGGAACGGAAACGGGTCTCTCGAGATATTTCCGAAGTCGCATCCAACTCTGGTAGATCCACCATCGATATGTATTGTCCCTGGGTCCAATAACATCAGAGAGTCGGTAAATGATGTAAGGAATTTTATTGTCATCTTTTTGAGATGCAAGAACTTCTTCGCATTGCAGTTTCCTGTTTCCGTAATCATCTTTTTCATTGTATTCGTTGATTAGTGCTTCATTTGTGGGACGGATAGCATCTGTTTCTCTTGTGGGTTGGGTGTGGTTTTTAATGCAGACTTCGTACACAGAATCAGTACTAATAAGCACATAGAACCCAATCTTGTTCTTGAGAACGGTCATTACGTCAGACACGGCCACTGGATGGTATGCACTAAAGTCAATGACGGCATCAAAAAAAATGGTTGGGACCGATGTCAAGAAATGGTTCATGTCGTTACATTTGTGAAGAGACTGCATTCGATCGCATCTGCAAAACAAAATAGAGATTCATATTTCTACGTGCGATTGTTGCATGAAAAGAATTGGTCACGGAAGTTATTTATAAGATTTAAAATTCACTTTTTGAATATGGCGTTACACATTAGACTAACAACAGTATAAAAAAGATGAAGATAGATGATTTAAAATGATTTTTGAATGAATCTCAGCATCTCTAAGGGATGCTGTACATTGATCTGTCACACTTAAGTTTGAAATAGCATTTTTCAGATATGTCCACACATCTCTACGAGAGGTTGTTGACCAGTTTGTCAGTCTGTCACACTTTTAAGCCCGAAACAGTATTTTTATCAATACATGTGCAGATTGAATGGGCATATCTTAAGGACATTCTTGATTTTTCTTCCATGCACAGGTTACATAAAAATCGTTCCAGGAACACTTGCCTGATTTCCAGTGATTCCATTGGCTTCCATGCATCATCATCATCATCATCATCATCATCATCATCATCATCATCATCATCATCATCATCATCATCATCATCATATTTGATTTAACGTCCGTTTTACATGCTGGCATGCATTGGACGGGTTTATAAAATAGACTTCCATACTAACCTATCTCTGGTCAGGTCTTTATTTATCTTTCTTTTTCTCAAGTCCATTTTTATCACTTTCTCCCATATTTTCCTTGGCCTTCCCTTGTGAACTAAACCGGCTACCTTAACAGTTCTACATCTACTAACCCAAGAACTCTCATCCATTCTTTCAACATGGCCATACCATCAGAGTCTCCTGTTCTGCACACATCTCCCTATACTATCCAGATTTAATCTTCCGCTGAGGTCATCAGAACTAAGTCTGTCTTTAAAACTCACATCACACATTCATCGTATCATTCTTATACCATTTCTCTCCATGCCACATATGTCTTCAACTCTCACTGGCTCAAATTTAAATCTCATTGTGCATGTTTTAGGACATATTGCAGAGCTTGCTATATTAATCACTATTTAAAAGAAAATCTTTTTATGGAAGTCGCTCCAGACAAAACATGAAGCCATTTGATGTAAGGAGCTAACAAGAACGAAAAATGATTATTGTAAAGACAGGAGATGCCTATTGGCCTTAGTCTTGAAAAGACCAAAGTTATAGGTAGGAGGAAAACAATCAGCAGGAAGAGAGTTCCACAAGCCCACAGTTCTTGGAAAGAAGCTACTGGAATAGGAAACTGTATTACAATGAGGTATCAAAACAGTGAATTGATGGAGACCACTAGACCAACGGGTCAAACGAGCTGGAACAAATGAAGCGGGGAATAGATCACACAATTAGAGCTACTTGACATTGTCTGGGGTCCTAATTTTCGTAAATTACGTAGATTACAGAAAACAAAAATAAAAGTAAAACTAAACAATCTGCATAATTTTTAATGTTTACGTTTATTTTAAGACGAAATCAGAGTAAAACTAATCATGGCCCGAGTGAGATTCAAATTAAAAACCTTTGTAAGTTTCGTACAGTAACTGATTGAGCAACCAGCGGGGAAATTAGAAAATGGTAACGCTACATAAACCAGAACAGGTGGCTGCTGCTTTTTTGGGGCTCGAGTTCTTTCTTTCTTCGTTTCCACTCTCTTTATTTTCTCCTCTCTTTCTCCCCCTCCCTTTCCTATCTTTCTTTAAAGTCAAATATTGGTCCGCCGCTTATCAAAAAGGGAGAGTAATAGCCAATGGAAGTGCTTAAAATATGATTTACTACTGGCGAATCTAACAAAAGTTGTCATTAAATTTGTTTCCGGTGTTATGGGTGACAATGGGAGAACTTCTAAGTATGACGGTAAAAGCTCCTCAGCCTTTCTTTATTTATGACTAATACAAAATAAAATATTGATCAGAATTAAATATTAAAATCGAACAGAAATAAAATTTTAAAATTTTTTTAGAACACAAAAAAAAATAAAAAATGTTTTTAGAACACAAAAAGAAAAGAAAAAATTTTTTAGAACACAAAAAAATAAATAAATAAATTTTTGTAGAACACAGACCAATGTTTGCCTTATATAATTAACAAAACAGATTTAATTATGTATCTTGTAGTAAAAAAGCTATTAATTACGAAAATACTTGTTTCTTGACAAGAACAATGAACACCATCTCTCTTTCTCTCTATCTCAACAACTTGGGGAAAATTCCTTGTCACTATGTCTCGCATGACTATCTGGGCCGCTCTTGTTCCGACAGGTTGAGGGTACAGGATTAACAGCCCTAATCTTAGGTATCGCTAAGAGTGGCTGCTCTATCAACAATTGTATAATTCTGTAGTGCCATGTTGCACATGGAAAGGGACCCTGCACTTATCTTCGGTGGGCTTTCTCGAGGCCACAACCCCCATGGATCAAGACTCACTAATAGTCTACTTGTGTGAGCTCACTGGCAGCAAACAACCCTAACCCTAACCCACTTTGCCCACCCCACTCTATTAAAAAACTAAAAATGACAATACAAAAAGAAAGCAACAAATTCGAACGAGACGCCCATAAAAAACAACACATCCGTCCCCTCCCTCCAAATATCCGAGGGTATAGAACTAACATCAATGACATAGAATCCTTTCTCCTAGTAAACTCCCCAGATATCCTAGCACTAAGTGAAACAAGCCCACACTCCTCAATCTCCTCAAATCGTTATGACATGACTATACCTCCTATTCTGCCCTAAAGACTCTGACAAACATATGCATAGACTTGGAGTTTATATTCAAAACAAGAGAACATAGTCTAAAATCAGATGATCAAACCTACATGTGCTTTAGATTAACCTTAAAATACAGCGTCAGTTATTTATATTTCATATACCGTTCTCCTTCAATCAAGGATTGAACTCTCCTGAACTTTATCGCTGATAACATAAATGCAACACACTCACTAAATCCTAGCGCCCAAATACATGTATTTGGGGATTTTAATGTCCACCATCGTGATTGGCTTGGATTCTCAAGCTATACAGATGCAGTTGGTAACTGCACATATTGTTTCTCCATTGCACACTCGCTCTCGTTTACAGTCATTTTCTCGACCCGCCTCCCAGATCGTGAAGACCAGCAAGCCTCACTTCTCGACCTGTTCTTGACCTTGCTGATCGAGGTTTGTGTGACGAATGCCCATAGCCCGCTTGAGAATGTCGATCACCTTGTGGCAATAATTGATATTACCCTTAAGTCTCGTCTCAAAGCCGATCAGCCGTTTCTCAAAATGACGAGATACTTCAAACAGGCTGATTGGGAATTAATCAGATACGCCCCATGGAATGAAACTTTTTTCTCTCCCTGCTGATCAATGCGAAAATGAGGCAACCGAATGGGTCAAAGTAGCCATTGAAGCACGGAAATTCTATAGCAAGGCCCACTCCCCCCAATGGTTCACCTCGAATTGTGCAGCTGCTATTGCTCACAAGCAGCAAGCATTCCGTCAATTCAACCGCCATAAGTCAACTAAAAATAAACAGAGATTTGTAGCATAAAGAAATCATTGTAAGAATATTGTAATAGTCGCAGTTAGGAGAAGGTATACTGAGATGACCAGAAAAAGAACTAGGAACTCGTGATTTCTGGAAAATCTATAATAGTATGTTGAACAATGGAGAATCAACTATTCCCCCACTATCTAATCACAATTATGTCATTTGAACGGCCACTGATAAGGCTGAACTACTTGCCCAACAGTTCGCCTTGAACTCCACTTTAGACTCTGCAAATCACTCCCTCCCAAATTTCCTATCGCGGACTGAAGCCACACTTAATGACTTGATCATCACTCCTTCCTATATCTGAGATATCATAAAAAACCTTGACACCTCCAAAGCATGTGAGCCTGATCTTATCCCAGTAATAGTAATAAAGAGATGCTCTTCTGAGATAGCCCCTGTCCTCTCAAAACTTGCCGAATCTTGCTTCCCTGATAGTTTGAAAATTGCCTCTGTGGTACCAGTGTTCAAGAATACTCGTGATAGAACTGACCCTCAGAATTATCGCCTCATCTGTCTACTCCCGCTCTTCGCTAAAATCTTTGAATCTTTAATCAATCTAGCGATAGTCTGCTATCTCATTAATGCCAAACATCTGACGTACCTGTCAAAATACACGTAAATTAATCAAGTAGTTTTTTTTTTAAAAAGAAAATTAAATTTTAGCGATTTACAAAGAGGAAGTGCAAACATGACAGCCATTTTGATTTATTCAAAGGGAGATAAGCGTAATTAATTTACGGTTATTCCCCTTTCAATAATCACCAAAATGGCTATTATATTTGCACTTCGTCTTCGTAAATCGCTAAAATTTAATTTAAAAAACAAACAAGAAACAAACTACTTGATTAATTTACGTGCTTTTTGGTATAGGATATATTCCGCCCGTGGCAGGTACGTACATCAAACAGATATTCCTCATTTTTTTTGTTTTTTGTTTGGGATCAAGAGAAGAATAGGGACCCCAGATCATTAACACAAGACGCGGGACATATTTTGGAAGTCACCGGTTGACCTCGCAATACACGTGGTCTCTATTTACAAAACACTTGTAAATAGATCTTTTATTTATGTTAATAAATGCAGTATATTTCGGAATTTTTTTTCGTGTTGTGTATTTTAAGAAAAAGTGGATACTTTTTTTTCTTTTCGTAGGGAGGCGAGTAACTAGCGAAGTTTTATTTATTTGTTTATAATTGTTGCTTAAAGAAAAAAAGGAAAAAACTTCACGAGGGCAGAAATGGGGGGGGGGTATGAAATATTTATCACCGTACTTAAGTAATCTTTCGTTTTGTAGGGAAAAATCAAGCTTCCCAAAAAGGGGCACTCTGGATCTTACCTCAGTTTAGAAGGATTTTTCCATACTACACATTGCTCCTAGCCTGAGGAGGCAAAACGGATGATTACGCAAGTTATTTTAATAAATAAACGAAATATATACGCTTTTTAAAAAATCGGCTGACTTGTAATCTTTCGTTTTGCCTCCCCACGAGGGCGGAGTTAGACTTCAAAAATCAGTTTCTAAACGGAAGCAATTTAAAATTTATGAAGTTTTTTCTTTTTTTTTCTGTAAGCAACAATTATAAACAAATAAATAAAATTCGCTAGTTACTCGCCTCCCTACGAAAAGAAAAAAAAGTATCCACTTTTTCTTAAAATACACAACACGAAATATAGAATTGCGTTTAAAATTTGTTTTTTATTTAGTAAATAAAAGTAAAAAAAAAAAATGATAAATTGTTTTGTTTATTGCAAAACGACAGATTACAAGTCAGCCGATTTTTAAAAAAGCGTATACATGTTAAAAGAAAAAAAACCCGAGTTGTTTTGTAAATAGTGACACAAAAACATGTTTTAAAAGAAAACATGTTTATTTATGAACTCTCTGCCTTAAAATAAATATTAACATGTTAAAAGAAAAAAAAAATTCCGAAATATACTGCATTTATTAACATAAATAAAAGATCTATTTACAAGTGTTTTGTAAATAGAGACCACGTGTATTGCGAGGTCAACCGGTGACTTCCAAAATATGTCCCGCGTCTTGTGTTAATGATCTGGGGTCCCTATTCTTCTCTTGATCCTTTGTTTGTTTTTTTTCAAAAGTATCCGCTAAACTGGATAAGCACCAATTTTTTAATCTTGCAAATGAAAAGAAAATTGAAAAATTGGATACTGGGCTATTCTGAAAAAATAATTTAAAAAGTAGGCTAATTTTTATTAACGATTAACTTTAAATTCTATGGTAGGACAGTGCTATAATAATCAGAGTGGATTTGCATCGCCACGCCAGCCGACGTCATCAACATTTTATTTTCAGACATTCAACAAGTTTGTCAGTTTCACTAATCACTGTTAATAGATATATATCATTTGAAAAAATAACATGCAAGTTTATATTATTTTGTAACTTTTTCATTAATAAATAACCATTTTCTTTCAAATTTGAATCCTATTTAATTATTAATAAATAATTGTTTTAGCTTTTTTTTTTACATTGAATAATAAAAGTGTCAGTTTAGTCATTGAATTTACTTTTTCGCACTTAGAATGTGCTTTTAGCTTTAATTAAAAATAATTAATTTAAGATTATTATTACGATACGTTTAAGAATAATTCTAGTTATGCAATTGCTAAACCTTTTAATTATCATGCAAACAAAAACAAAAAAATTGATACATTTGACGCAGTTGGTTCAAAACAAAATTTGAACAAAATTTTACAAAAGTTTTACTTCAAATTCTACGGAAAAACATTGGTATATACATAAACAGACGGTAGTTGCCCATGACGTCATCACTAATTATATTATATATCTTCTATATATAATTAAAAATAATAAAACGAAATATTATTGCAATTATTGTCTTGCATACTTTTCTGAATGTCGGTAGCTAGTTTGTTTTACACTTTACCGGATGGATTTTAATTTAACTATCACTTTTTTTTGTTGATAATTATGCAATTTTTAGTAAAAAGTAGATACATTTTTTTTTTAATGCAGTATCTTGCGACTTTAATTTATTAATTATCTTTGAAATAGTTCCAGAAAATTGATATTCACCTTTCAAGAGATTTTACAAACTACTTTCTTAAAATTTAAAATTTCACTCAATTTTTGTTTTTTTTAGCTGCCGTGAGAACATTTTTTATTCTAAAAAAATTTTCACACGTAAAAATACATTTTTTTCTTTTAGAGATTAACTTTAGGCTTTTATCTTTGAAACACAATCAAATTTTAACGGAAACGAATATAACATTTTATGCTAAGTCCGTTTAAATACCATAGTCAGTATAAACCACGCCCACCTTTGCACATTCCTAACACATTTTCTAACTGTCCTTTTACATAGCTTGTTGCACTTTGCTCTTTTTTGCCAATAAATTTGATTTTGTTATGGTAATGTTTTAAGCTCTATTTTATCTTTTTAATCACTAACCCTAATTACGAGTGGCAAGGTCGTAAAACTACACGTAATCGTCTTAAAACACAAAAAAAACGCATGGGATTCATCTCCCATAGCAAACAAAAAAATTGGTTAATGTCCTAAAACGCTAGAATTACCCAGGAATAGGGGGATTATTTTACGTTAAATTTATATGCGAAACTGAACCCTCACTTTGAAATAATTGTTTTTTGTTTGTTTATTCACACGTAATCGCCTAAAAAAGTAGAATCTATTTTTTTTTAGAAAGTGATTTAGCACAGGATGTGGTGCTTGTATAATAAAAGTCCGAAAAAAAGTTTTTTTTGTCTTTTAGTGTTGGAGAGGTAAATAAGGGGCAGGTAACTCTTACCACGAATTTTAAGCAAGATTTTCCAGTAATCAAAACTGATGGCTTTAATTAGCGTTGCACATGTGACTACTGTGCAAGGAGAACGTCGATTAGACATAAAAGTGTTAGGGTTAGGGTTTAGGATTAGGTTTAGGGTTAGAAAAATATTGTTCGAAAGCTAGAGCTGTTGTGAAGAGTTACCTGCCCCTTATTTACCTCTCAAACAGTAAAAGACAAAAACAAACTTTTTTTCGGACTTTTATTATACAAGCACCCAGGATGTTAATTTACAATACCCTTCTTTTTTTCAACTATTAACAAAAGATTAAAATGGTTGACTTGTTTATGAAGAAACCGAAATGCATTGTGGTAAACTTAATTTTGTAAATAAAATTATTTTATTAAATAGGAATTTTTGAAATGTTCTTTTCAGTACTTGACGCTATTACAATTGTTGTTTTGGCACATGTTCGTCTTTTCTCACAGTCCGTTTTTCACAACTTTTTACTGACCAGTTTTTTTTTCTTTTTTCGGTGTACACTTACCTATCAGGCTGCTAGAGAATTCCGGGGTTTTTGGAAATTTAAAAAAAATATTTTACATTTTAGGAGGGGGGATCAGTTTCTAATGTAAATTCAACGTAGACTGATCCCCCTCTTTTTGACCATCTCAATTTTTAAAAAAATCGTTTTCGGAAATAAATTTTTTAAAATTGAGATTTTAAGACGGGGGATCAGTTTTCAATGTAAATTCAACGTAGACTGATCCCCCTCTCAAATTTTTAAAATTATTCTTCTGCTTACAATTACCTATCATGTCGCGATAGAATTCCGGGGTTTTTGGAAAGAAATTTTAAAAAATAAGATTTTAAGACGGGGGATCAGTCTTGTTCGCCTTTTACTAGGTACGTGCAAAATTAATGGCCGCTTGCACTGACCCTCGTTGTAGGGAACATGAACATGAAGAGGGCTTACTTGCGAAATGTCCTCGGGTTTGCTTGTCCTGTGCGCTGCGAGTGAAAGAAAGAAAGAAGGAAAGAAATCCAACATGGCGTCCCTGACTGTTTATTACATACAGTTCACGCAAAATCTCGCAAAGTCTCGTTGCACGTATGGAAATTAGGTGTGACTGGATATTATAAAAAGCGAGTCTCGTACCGTCTCAGACGAAACGGAGTGTGCGAAGCGAGTGCACGTGTCAAGTAGTGAGAGCTGCTTTGGAGGTTAACAGTGTTTTGCGACTTTCGTTATTACTACAAGCTATCTCGGCGATGGACAAATTCGACTTGAGATTAATACCCGAGTTCGACGGCTCCCCCTCCGGACCCTCTGTAGTCGAGTGGTGGGAGAAAGCCGAGCGCGTCTGCAGACTTTGCAATATAAAGGATCCTGCACTGGTCATCCCGCTGAGGCTGACCAAAGGAGCATATTCGGTGTATCAGCAGCTCGGAGACGAACCAGGCCTGGAGGAAATTAGGCAGGCGCTATACGCAGCCTTTGCTGTGGACCCTTTCGTCGCTTGGCGGCAGTTCACCGAACGGCGGCTTGGGCTAGATGAGACTGTGGACGTCTACCTGGCCGATTTGAGGAGGCTAGCCGCGCCGTTCGGTGGAACAAGCGAGCGAATACTGGGATGCGCTTTTCTGACTGGACTCCCAGACGGCACCAGCAGACTGCTGCGAGCATCGTCCAGACTCAGTGAGATTGGGCTTGACGAGTTGTTGGCCAGAGCCCGAAACATTTTGAAAGAGGACACAGAGCCGGTTTCGGCAGCTGCGGAAGCGTCTTCACCACCAACAGAAGACGTGAGATGCTACAAATGTGGCGGGCCAAATCATTTTTCAAAAGACTGCCGAAGCCGAAGCGGTGCAAAGGACGCGCCCGATCGAGGAACGTTAAAACGCGTGCGTTGTTACCGGTGCAACAAGCTGGGTCACGTGGCAAGAGGTTGTCCGGGAAACGGGCAAGGGGAGTAAGCTATAGCGCCAGTCTTCTCCCCAGATCGTCGCCAAATAAGGCGCTACCCACAGTGAGCGTGCGCGTAAACGGGCGTGAGCGCTTCGCGCTCGTAGACACCGGGTGCATGCAGACCCTCGTGCGCAAAGCATGCTGTGACGCATGGGATAAGGAAAGGATCCCGGTATTGACGGTTGGTGGTGGCTCGATTGCCTCTTGTGGCGTTTGCATCATTCGCGCAGGTGTCGGCGATGGGCCCACAGTAACCGCACGAGCCTTGGTTATAAACGGTGACCTGCTCGGTTACGACCTGCTCCTGGGAATGGACGTCATCAAGGAATTGGGAGGTGTACGCATTGATGGTGAGGGTAGGGCACATTTTGCAAAAGCGGGCCTTGCTCTGAGTGCAGCTATGAAGCTGGAACAGCCTGATTTTTGTGCGGAATTCGACCAGCGCACAAAGTCCTGGACAGTCTCCTGGAAGTGGTCGGAGGAGCAGCCACCCGAGAAATTATGCAATAAGGTGCCAGAATACAAAATTCCCCCCGGAGCTCGTGCAGAATACGACAAGGAACTACAAACTTGGATTAGTAATGGATGGCTAGTTCCGTATTCAGAGAAGGAATTGGGTCCTCCAAAGTGCCTGATCCCGTTAATGGCGGTTATCCAACAGAATAAGCAGAAGGTGAGGCCGGTGCTCGACTATCGAGAATTGAATGAGCACGTGGACCCTTTTACAACTCGCGCGGACGTATGCACTGAAAAGTTGAGGGAATGGCGGCAAGCGGGATCTTATGTATCTGTACTGGATCTTCACAAAGCATACCTTCAAGTGCGTGTACACAAATCACTATGGCCCTATCAAACGGTGCTCATCAAGGGGAAAAGGTATTGCCTAACCCGCATGGGATTTGGACTTAATGTGGCGCCATCAATTATGCAAATTATTGTTGACACCATTCTGACTAAAGATGAGCGCATTCAGCGGGCAACGTCTGCATATATTGATGACGTGTACGTGGACGAGGAAATTGTATCTACGGCGCGCGTGAGGGAGCATCTCTACAACTTTGGCCTTCTCAGCAAGGAACCGGAAAGGCTACGGGATGGCGCACGGGTACTTGGCTTGCAGGTCTGGGAGGAAGATGACGTTCTCTATTGGAAACGAGGAAATGAAACCCCGGACATGCCTTGTATTGTTACACGACGAAACGTATTTTCCTTGTGCGGAAAGCTAGTTGGACACCTTCCTGTGGGCGGCTGGACTCGTGTTGCGGTGGCATTTATTAAGCGAAGAGCCTCCGACGTCACCACTGGATGGGATGACGAAACTCATGACGTCCCTCTCAATACAATGCTCAAAGAAGTCCTCACCAGGGTGCACAAGGAAGACCCAACGCGAGGCAGATGGTGCGTCGACAGCCAGAACCTTAGTGTATGGGTTGATGCAAGCTCTCTCGCCATTGGCGTATCGGTGGTCCATGATGGAATGGTGGTGGAAGACGCTTGCTGGTTACGCCCAGAAAAGGACTCCCAGCACATAAACCTGGCAGAACTTGATGCAGTTATCAAGGGGATAAACTTGGCAATCCTTTGGAAGACGACCACCCTGCGACTATTCACGGATTCTGCTTGCGTCCATAAGTGGATTTCAGATACTCTCACCGGGAGGGCCAGAATACGAACCAAAGCCACAAGCGAGATGCTCATCCGATGGCGGCTCGACACGATCATGAAGCTGGTGAACGAATATGCGCTGTCAATAGAGGTGTCCCTGGTCAAATCCAGCCTGAACAAAGCAGATTGTTTGACGAGAGTACCTCAAAGATGGCTTGATGCCATAAGAAAGACTATTGAACCCATGCAGCCCGCCTGCGCCGCTTCCATGAGCCCCATTCGATCTAATCACATCAAAGAAGTCCACCAACAAACCGGGCACCCTGGGGTCAAGCGGACCCTATATTTCGCTAAGTTGGTTGAACCAGGAGTACAAAAGGCAGAGGTCAGGAAAGTGGTCAAAGATTGTGTAGCATGCCAATCCATTGATCCAGCACCCGTTCGCTGGGAGAAAGGAAAGCTGGGAGTGGAAAGCCATTGGAACCGGCTGGCGATGGATATTACTCACCACAACGGTGAGGATTTCCTGACTCTCATTGATTGCGGTCCATCCAGGTTTGCGATATGGCGCATGCTGCGCAGGCAGGATGCAGCCAGCATCATCCGTCAGTTAAACAATATTTTTCTTGAACGTGGCCCCCCAACGGAGATATTAACCGACAATGGCGCTGCATTCACTAGTGAGCAGTTCAGAAAGTTTGCTGATGGCTGGGGAGTACACCTGAGGTTTCGATGCGCCCACGTACCGAGTGGAAATGGGGTCATCGAGCGGAATCACAGAACCGTCAAAACCATTGTGGCCAGGACGGGCTGCACGGTATTTGAGGCAGTCTACCTGTATAACGTAACCCCAAAGGATAATGTTTCACCCTCTACAGCGCCGGCTGACACCTTGCACAGGTATCACGTCAGGGTGAAAGGCATAGAGACTAACCCGCTGCCCGAACTGGAAGTAACCAAAGAGAAACTGAAAAAAGGGGATGTCGTCTGGATTAAGAACCCGCGCGGCAAGTGTATGACGAAATACGGAGTTGGACGCGTCACCGAGGTAATCAGCCCACAGGCAGTGCGAGTCGACGGTATGCCCCGTCACATTAGAGACCTACGGTTAGCAACGCAACCATCACTGGACGACAAGAGCGAGTCGGAGTCAGAGAGCAGTGAGGCATCGCTCTGGCTTGCAGCAGCCCCATCGGACAGTGACTCGGATATCAGCAGTATCCCAGCGGACGCGATGTTTCTCGACCCTCAGACCGCAGACGAGAGCACAAGCGAAGATGAGGCTTGCGTTGTCCCCCTCCGAAGAAGCAACCGGCGAAGGCGATCAAGGCCTCCCTGCCATCTCTGTGATCATGAGATCAGGGGGGAGTGTAGGGAACATGAACATGAAGAGGGCTTACTTGCGAAACGTCCTCGGCTTTGCTTGTCCTGTGCGCTGCGAGTGAAAGAAAGAAAGAAGGAAAGAAATCCAACATGGCGTCCCTGAATGTTTATTACATACAGTTCACGCAAAATCTCGCAAAGTCTCGTTGCACGTATGGAAATTAGGTGTGACTGGATATTATAAAAAGCGAGTCTCGTACCGTCTCAGACGAAACGGAGTGTGCGAAGCGAGTGCACATGTCGAGTAGTGAGAGCTGCTTTGGAGGTTAACAGTGTTTTGCGACTTTCGTTATTACTACAAAAGTGTTTTTTCTTAATTTTTTAAAGCAGTTTTCGTTTAACTTTTGATTGTGTTTGAAAGATAAAAGCCTAATGTTATTATATAAAAGGAAACAAATGTATATTTACGTTTGAAAAAAAAATTAGAATTAAAAATGTTGTCAAAAACCCCTATAAACGTTAAAAATTGATCAAAACTACAAATTCAATAAAACACGTTTTAAATTCGTTGGAAAGATAAATATCAATTTTTTGGAACTATTTCAAAGAAAATTATTAAATTTAGTTTTAAGAGAGTGAATTAAAAAAAATTGACCTTCATTTTTCTACTAAAACTTGTCGAATTATCCAAAATAAAAAATAAAAGATACGTCACGGACGCATTTTGTTGTTTTATGTAAGTGTAAACAAAATTTGGCGACCAAATCTGAAAGTATGGAAGCCCTGAACTGCAGTAATATTTATTTTTATTTAAAAAAATTTATATGGAAGTTATGCTTTATAGAAATTGAAAAATGATTAGACCTTAATTTCTTTATTTTTTAAGGTTACGAAAAATATGTCTACATTAAATTGACAAGTATGGAAGACACGAATTTATTATTTTTTTGAACAGAAGGTTTTTTAATAATTTTCCCTTATTTTTATTTTTATGTACTGGTACAGATTAGGACCCAAGCTAACTCTGACCCTAAACCTGTTACATGTCTGGAGTTTGGTTTCAGCATTTGCCAATTTTTTTTTCATGTTAGATATTCTAGCATGCCACTTTTGTTTTGTACTGTTGAATTTTCTTTTTAGGAAGGAAAGTTCTTTTTTTACTTTTGCTAGTTTTGTTAACAAAAGTTTATTAGTTGGAGAAGTAGAGGCAGAAGCAATGGATGCAGTTGTTGATTTAGTATAAATCCGAGAGGTGTTAGTTGTAGTCGAGAGGATACATGCATGGGCTTCAGTTTTGCACACGTTTTTGAAGGCGGTTAAATGTAAATTATGCCTTTTCTTCAATTTACAAATCATAGAACTGGTTATTGGTGGGTAACCATTTCGTCTGTTTTCCACAGTAGCCCATTCTTGTATTCTATTCTGTGAAAAATCCTTATCGATAAATTTCTTTACTATGTGCCCAACTAAAACTGGATGAGAATTCTGAACTTAGGATACTGCTCCTGGATATATGATATGATAGCATAGACATCTAAAAATTAAAAGAAAATGTAATGATAAGAAAGTTAATTAATTAAATTTTTCTGTAATGAAAAAAAAAAGAAAATCTTATTTAATTATAATATTTTCGAATGTACAGAATTAAGATTTTAATTATTTTATCTACAAAGATTTATATTTAATGTTATAACTTTAAAAAAAAATTAACTTTTTTTTTTAAACTGAAGAGTGGGGTCAAAATGATTTTAACAGTTTGGGGATCCCCCCCCCCCCCATTACAAATGTTTTATAAATAATAAAATAATTTATTCGCAACTGTTTAAGTCTTAAAATCTCAATTTTTTGAAATTTCTTTCCAAAAAACCCGGAATTCTCTCGCGACATGTTAGGTAATTGTACACCAAAAAAGATTTTTTTAAAAATTGAGATGGTCAAAAAGAGGGGGATCAGTCTACGTTGAATTAACATTGGAAACTGATCCCCCCTCCTAAAATGTAAAATATTTTTTTTTAATTTCCAAAAACCCCGGAATTCTCTAGCAGCCTGATAGGTAAGTGTACACCGAAAAAAGAAAAAAAAACTGGTCAGTAAAAAGTTGTGAAAAACGGACTGTGAGAAAAGACGAACATGTGCCGTTGTTTTCAATAAATAATAGATTTATTCGAATAATAAAAATATTAAAGCGTGAATTATGTAGAGGCGAAAAACACAAACACACGAGTTGTCACACAATTTTATTGATATCGAAATGAATTGAAATTTGGCACCGCAATTTCTCATGCACTAAAAAAAGATTGATGCTGTTGATAACAAAAATGTCAAACATCATCAACTCGGACATCGTCACTAAAGTGTTAGTTTTTTGTTGTTGTAGAATTTGGTATATTCGGACTACTGTCCTCATCTTGGGTGTTTTTATCACAACGTTTCGGCCGATGTAACCTCCGACCTTCTTCAGGTGTACCTTGTCGAACTCGGGGATCTGGACATAATTTCGAACGGAACCCTTTATTTAATCTACGTTCCATCTGCCATAACTGGGAAGAAGTCTTCAGTAATTCACAATTCTTCGTATCGCCTGCACTGAGGATTGAACCTTCAACCTTCAGATGACTGCCACTTAGATGGCAGATGAAACGAGAGCATGCTACCCCCGTTAATTTAATAAAGGATTCCGTTCGAAATTTCGTCAAGATTCCCGAGTTCGACAGAAAGATCCCCGACAAGGTACACCTGAAGAAGGTCGGAGCTTACATCGGCCGAAACGTTGTGATAAAAACACCCAAGATGAGAACAGTAGTCCGAATATACCAATTTATACAAATTATCAACCCTCATCTAAAAAATTCCGAAACATTTTTTTTATATAAAAGAATTAGAAGTCGTTTGGGTTATTAGTTTTAGTCGAAAATGCTGAGGTCAGCGTTACTTTCCCATGCATTGGTTTTAGTGGTTTTATTACCGTAGATGTCGTACGAATGGCTTGATTCGCGTGTCTGAGTCCCAATACCAGTTTCCCCGATTGACGATCATGACAGAATGTCCTGCGTCTAAGAGACGAGTTACTGTCGCGGCACCAATAAAACCATTTCCACCAAACACAAGAATCGTACGGGAACCTTTCGCTTTGCTGTTGTTGGTATCATCACGTCGGGCTGAGTAAGAATTCACGTTCAAACACCAAAGTAGCAGTAAAGCAAAGAAAAAACGATGATACCTAACCAAAAAGGAGACCATTTTAAATTGATAAATATAATAAGTTTGTTTCACTTTAAGAAAAGTGTCAAACTTCGAAGTTCTATTTGTATATGTTTTCCGGTGCTTGCTCAACAAGCCAACCAGCCAAATAGATTCAAGGGAGGTAATTTAATTCTAGTGGATCAAGGGAGATAACCCTAGTTATATATATCCATCAATTTGAGTGTTCATAAAGTCCTGCAGCAATTAAAAAACAATGAATAACTGTTATTGCACAAACGTTAATGATGCCGATTCTGGAACTTTGAATATTTCATAATTGTTGCCATGACGCAAAGTAATGTTATATTTTTCGAACAAATATATCCTTATTTGCTTGCCTTTCCAAGAGGGCAATGTTAGACACAAGGTCGGTTTTTAATGTGGGGAAAATCAATCTTTTTTTAAAAAAAAGATCATTCTGGACTGGGAACAAAAATTAAAATTGCCCAAGTCTAGAAGGATTTCTCCTCCTCTGACCAGGGACAGAACAGATACTGCACTTTGAATAATTTCTTTGCACAAAATAAATTTATAGAAACTAGGCATTGTGCCCTAAAGTGTGGGGAGTCAGAGAGAGTGTTGTTCGGATCGAGGGTCGTGTTCCCCCGATTATAAACGTGTAAAGTTGAATCAAGCAATTGTTGCATGCGAAGACAGAGTAATAATTAACAAACAAAAATGAAGTAGTTCAAATAACGTTTCTTGAACGTGTGTGTACGTGGAATGATGAAGTGTGTGGTGTATGCATGTGTGTCGATGGAAAAACAGTTCTTGAAAAGGTATAAGAAGAAATGAGTCCGGCGTAGGAAAAGTCTTTGAAAGCCGTAACACAAAGAAAACGAGTTGAGAACTCTTACCGTTGTTTGACCACGTGTGTTGGTAGTTGTTTATGCCGATACCATTTGGAGAGAAAAGCGTTAGACGAAGCGCTAGTGTATTAGCGTCGTTCTGTCGACCAGAGAAGAGAGAGAGAGATGGAGCGCTGGTGCCAGCACACTTCTGCCGATGCTGGTCGGTGAAAAAGAGCCACCTGTCGGTGAAAAAGCGCCACCTAACGGCCAACCGGTGTAGTTATGTTTTGAAAGGAGGAGGTAACTGCTACAAGGACTCCCCCCCAGATTGAAAAATATTGAAAATATTATTCAATATGTACAGTAGTAGATGAGAAGCATTCTTTGTGGGTATGTCTGTTTTGCTGTTGAAGATTAGAAAAAGTAGTGTGCACGCTACTTATTTCTGTTTTTCTATCTGTATTGAATGATTGATCGCAAGTGCGTCTGCGGAATTGAGTGTTTGTAACGCATGTGGATCTGCGTGTTGTTTGCATGCAATTGGGTCTGCATCAAGTTTGAGCGCAAGTGAGTCTGCGGTCGAAAAATGCTGAGTGCAAGCGAATTTGCACTTGTTGGTGGCATTGTTCATGTTGATTAGTCTGCGTGATGCAGAGCTGATGAACAAACGTTGAATTGTCAGTGTTGTCCGGGAATGTTTGGTGCTTGGGTCTGCGCGGTTGTTGATGAGTGAGCACAAGTGAATCTGTGCGGTATTGATGAGTGAGCACAAGTGAATCTGTGCGGTATTGATGAGTGAGCACAAGTGAGTCTGTGCAGTTGTTGATGAATGAGCACAAGTGAATCTGTGCGATGTTGATGAATGAGCACAAGTGAGTCTGTGCAGGTGTTGATGAATAAGCACAAGTGGGTCTGTGCAATTGATTGATGAATGAGCACAAGTGAGTCTGTGCAGTTGATGAATGAGCACAAGTGAGTCTGTGCAGTTGTTGATGTTGTTCATGTTAATTAGTCCGTGTTGTGGAGCTGATGAACAAACATCTAGTTGTTGAGATTGGTGGTACACAATGGTCAAAATCAGATGCACAAATGTCTGCAAGTGAGTTAGCAGGTCCAGGTACAAGTGGGTCTGTACTGGTGTTGGTGCGCGTCGTTCGAGTTGATGTGTCCCCAGTTGATCAACGAACGTCCAGTTGTTGAGTATTTAGTCGTGCTTGTGCAGTTGTACTCATTTTGAACTGGTGTGATTTCTTCCATAGTGTCGTCAGTGATGTCCGGAAATGTTTGGTGCTTGATGAATGTCCGGGAAAATGTGGTTGTTCATCTTGTGTTGAAGATTGTTGGTAGGCCTTGAAGGATGATGTTGATGCTTGCTGAGCCTGACTTTTTACAACCAGTATTAAGTCATGGGGCTTGGTGATGTTCGACATCGTGTGTTGTCTGTTTTGTAGTTTTCTTTTCTTTTATATATATATTTCCAACACGTGGGTAGAAGAGAAAAAGAAGAAAAAAAATGGAGTCGTAATTTGTTTCACACGAGGAATGACGTTTTGTTTTCGTTTTAGTTTGTTTGAATGTTAGTTTCCACGTAGAGAAAGAATGGCGGCTTCTCTTTCTCGTTGAAAAGAAAGAAAAAAAAAAAATTCGTATTTTCTTCTTTTTTTTTTTTTTTAAATTTTCATTTCCACGTGGTTAGGGAAAAAGATGGCAGCTTCCTTTTTTGCTTGTTATTGAAACAGAGAAAATAAGTTCGTATTTTCTTTTTTTGTTGTTTGAATTTTCATTTCCACGTGATCAGAAAAAATGGCGGCATTTCTTTGAATTTTTTTATCAACACGTGGTCATGGCAAGGGGTGGCGGCATTTTTTGAATTTCCTTTTTTTCTTTCAATACGTGGTCACGAAAAAGATGGGCAGCGTGAGCGTTTGTTTTCTTTTGTTTTCTTTCTATCTCCACGTGTTCAAAACAAAAGAAAATGGCGTCTTGTAAGGTCCTTTTGTTCGTCGAAAAAGAAAAAAAAAGGATTGGCAAAAGTTTGTCTTTTTCTTTGTATATAATTTTCCGACACGTGGGTCGAGAAAGAGTAGAAGAAAAAAAATGAAATTGTAATTTGTTTTATACTCGGAGAGAGCCGAGAAATGTTTGTTTTTCTTTGTTTGGGTATTTCCGCGTGGCCAGGAAAAATGGAGACGGTGGCTTCTTTTTTTTGTTTGTTTGTATATTTCTACCACGTGGGTAGAAAAAAAAAGGAAAAAGATGAGTGCGTAATTCGTTTCACCACGAAAGAAAAAAAACGAGAAATGATATATATATTTTTTTTTTTGTTCTAGTACGAAATTAATTACTCCGCCACGTACAACAAAGCTTGCACGTCGGGTCACCAATGTTCAGATCGAGGGTCGTGTTCCCCCGATTATAAACGTGTAAAGTTGAATCAAGCAATTGTTGCATGCGAAGACAGAGTAATAATTAACAAACAAAAATGAAGTAGTTCAAATAACGTTTCTTGAACGTGTGTGTACGTGGAATGATGAAGTGTGTGGTGTATGCATGTGTGTCGATGGAAAAACAGTTCTTGAAAAGGTATAAGAAGAAATGAGTCCGGCGTAGGAAAAGTCTTTGAAAGCCGTAACACAAAGAAAACGAGTTGAGAACTCTTACCGTTGTTTGACCACGTGTGTTGGTAGTTGTTTATGCCGATACCATTTGGAGAGAAAAGCGTTAGACGAAGCGCTAGTGTATTAGCGTCGTTCTGTCGACCAGAGAAGAGAGAGAGAGATGGAGCGCTGGTGCCAGCACACTTCTGCCGATGCTGGTCGGTGAAAAAGAGCCACCTGTCGGTGAAAAAGCGCCACCTAACGGCCAACCGGTGTAGTTATGTTTTGAAAGGAGGAGGTAACTGCTACAGTGTGTAGTCTTCCACTGTTGTCTATCCTACTTTTAACTCGACAGATTTATGACCCGTTCAAACAAACATGGTTCCTTTCATTCTTTCAACAATTTGCCAATCACTTTCAACAATTTACCAATCACTTTCAACAATTTGCCAATCACTTTCGACAATTTGCCAATCACTTTCAACAATTTGCCAATCACTTTCAACAATTTGCCAATCACTTTCAACAATTTACCAATCACTTTCAACAATTTGCCAATCACTTTCAACAATTTGCCAATCACTTTCAACAATTTGCCAATCACTTTCAACAATTTGCCAATCACTTTCAACAATTTGCCAATCACTTTCAACAATTTTCCAATCACTTTCAACACTTTAGCAATCACTTTCAACACTTTACCAATCACTTTCAACAATTTGCCAATCACTTTCAACAATTTGCCAATCACTTTCAACAATTTACCAATCACTTTCAACAATTTGCCAATCACTTTCAACAATTTGCCAATCACTTTCGACAATTTGCCAATCACTTTCAACAATTTGCCAATCACTTTCAACAATTTGCCAATCACTTTCAACAATTTACCAATCACTTTCAACAATTTGCCAATCACTTTCAACAATTTACCAATCACTTTCAACAATTTGCCAATCACTTTCAACAATTTGCCAATCACTTTCAACAATTTGCCAATCACTTTCAACAATTTGCCAATCACTTTCAACAATTTATCAATCACTTTCAACAATTTTCCAATCACTTTCAACACTTTAGCAATCACTTTCAACACTTTACCAATCACTTTCAACAATTTACCAATCACTTTCAACAATTTACCAATTTCAACAATTTACCAATCGCTTTCAACATTTTAGCAATCACTTTCAACAATTTACCAATCACTTTCAACAATTTACCAATCACTTTCAACAATTTGCTAATCATTTTCAACAATTTACCAATCACTTTCAACAATTTACCAATCACTTTCAACAATTTTCCAATCACTTTCAACACTTTAGCAATCACTTTCAACACTTTACCAATCACTTTCAACAATTTACCAATCACTTTCAACAATTTACCAATTTCAACAATTTACCAATCGCTTTCAACACTTTAGCAATCACTTTCAACAATTTACCAATCACTTTCAACTATTTACCAATCACTTTCAACAATTTGCTAATCACTTTCAACAATTTACCAATCACTTCCAACAATTTACCAATCACTGCGGCACCATTTTTACTCTATGGATGCCCAACTGCTCGGGATCAGTGCACGCCGTAATCTCATTGACACCGAGATACTGTGGCGAACCAAAAATGCAATCTGAACGGTACTAGAAGGCAAATGGCATTAATTTCTACTCCCTTTCTTTCTCTGCGTTGTTTGGATACGCTTTCTTTGATCACTTTCTAGAAACAAACGAAGTTCGCGCAAAAACATGTCAGCAGTGTAATCCGGCCAATCAGAAACCGACACGTCGATAAGAAATGCAAACTTCCTGACCCCTATAAAAGAAATGAGGAGGGCTCGTATAACTCTTTTTTTCATCCAGACCATCGATGAAGTAACACACGAGGAGTTCCCCATCCACTCTACCCCACCCCCGGCTTGGTCGAGGGGGAGGTAAAAAGAACGAACGCTCCAAAAAGTATGTACGTTTTTCTTCCTCGCGCGCAAAAACAAAGAACCCTTATTCACACACACATTATCGCATTGCCACAGATACACATCCACACACCCACACGCTCTATGACTCACGCACTAAACTTTACAAAGAACAGTTTACTCATTAAAACGAACTCTTCTAATCTATGTAAATTGATAGCTGTACGAATGTCTTACTTGCAATAAATGGTTTGTTAATTAATAATATTTTCCTTCTTTCATTCACAAAAGACCATACATGTGGAGTGGACACTTGCTCACTGGTGACCTCTGATATATCCATATTCATTTCATTTCCAGTTTTATTTTGCTACGTATGTTAAGTTTAAACCTTTGACATATACATACCAACGTAGTCGATTGATATGGGCACATCAATCTATATATAGCACACTTCTACTTATATCTTAGATTATCCATTAACTCAAATAGGTCACAAATGTGTAAGTAAACCAAAATATTGTTTTTGACTAATTTCTTAACTTAAATAATTTGTGACGTCAATAATGACCTTTATCTAAATAATTTGTGACGTCAATAATGACCTTTATCTAAATAATTTGTAACGTCATAAGTGACCTTTATCTAAATAATTTGTGACGTTAATAATGACCTTTATCTAAATAATTTGTGACGTCAATAATGACCTTTATCTAAATAATTTATGACGTCAATAGTGACTTTTATCTAAATAATATAAGGATTAAGCCATTTAGTTTTGCACGGCTTTTCTATTATAAGTAAACATCTCCCTGGCTATTGTTCGTGGCAACGCTATGTCAGTAACGGCGGCGTCACTTCCGTTCTAATCGTCATCTGTTGACTCTCTCTTTCTTTCTCTCCCCCTCTCTATTTACCTATGTATGTATCTGTCTCTTTGCTACTCTTTCTTTCTCTCCCCCTCTCTATCTACCTATGTCTGTATCTGTCTCTTTGCTTCTCTTTCTCTCACATTATTGTTTTATAAATAATTGGACTTGTTTTGGTTTGTCTTCACAATGGCAGCCATGATTGTTTATTTATCGTTGGTTTGAAATTGTATTTCTTGTCCTGGAATAAAATGTTATCTATGTAGTAAACAAGCCACGTGGAAACCATAATTGGTACCCCCCCGAACGTTCCGTAGCATGCCACCATATTGGTACATCCGACATTCGGTGGGGCCATAGTACAAGCGACATCAACAACAGTAGCAGCATGCAACACGACTACAACAAGCCGCCATTACGATTTTGAATCCGTGCTTAACTTATAAGCTCAGCGCTGATTGGTGCAAGCATTTAACTTCCTTTCTGGCTTGCCCAATCAGAGGCTATCTCTCAGGCGAACTGAGTACACAGCCGAAGTTGATAAAAGGAAGCGTTCACGAGACTCTTCCTCTTTCTGGCCAGGAGACCTCACAGTGAGCTGACTCATTCCACGGGGCTCCTACCTACCCCCAAACTTCTCTCTTGGGACACAACAGAAACCTCCCGAGCCATCTGGCCCTGGGGTTTGACAAGAAGCTCCAAGGATGCAACATGGCTACTTCTGCCACTACACACGTGGACTTAATATAACGCACACACACACAGACTACTTACAAACTCTCCTCTAGTAGGTAATTCAAACTCTCCCTTACACACGGCCTGACTTCCACATCTGTGTACGTACGGACATGTATCCTTCATATATGAACTCTTCTCTCTTCCCTACTAACGGGACATTTATTTAACACCACAGGGACTTTATAACCTTTTGTCTTCGTCGATACTCATGGACGTATTCATTCACTAACACCATTCTCCTTTTATTCGCATGTTAACGAAGACGGCCAATAAAAATGTTTTAAATATTAGAAATGGACTGTCGTCTAAAACAGTTGACGTTTGCTGCAACGGAAGAAGAAGAAGAAGATATTGCAACACAGACGAACGGCTTTCTACTTTGCTTGAACTGAAAAGTGTGCCACTGAGAAGTAACACATTCTGGACCGCTAGGTTAGCGAGGTGATGAGATATCCTGAACATAATGCCCAACTCCATTGAGAGCGGATCTCCTCCATTGACCATCTATACATTGGTGATCGCTACATCAGTAGAAGGTATGAACCTACATTAGCTTCACGCTTAACGGAACGTAAACCCCTAGATTTTTATCTGCGGGATCATCTCAAAGATAATGTATAGTATAACAAACCCAGGACTATGGAAGAATGTGTCAGACTTATTGACAATTTTGTGCACCGTATACAAATGTGCTTATAATTAAACAGTGATAAACCAACAACAACTTTCGGACATTCCTGACTGAAACTTGGTGAACAATCCATGATTAAACTGTAACTTCAAGCGGACCTTCAGCAGAACCCTCCACTAAACCCCAATATAATATATTTTTAAGCCATGAAAGTTTACTGGACCGAGGAAGCTTTCTCAGTGTAGCTAGGCATTTGGTGAAGAACTGTGTAATTTACTACTCGGTCTATGATGGCTCGAGACTGAAGGGCTTAGGACGAGGTCAGAAAAGGTGCTCGGAACTACAGGGCCCCACATAGACTCCTCTATACATTGTTCGACTCGGGAAAGCCAGTCTCTCAGCATGTCGATGACTTGCCAAGTCAGACAACCCCAAACCTTCGTTTGCACGCATGTTGAATACAAACCAATAACATTCCTCTCATCCAAAGAAGCAAGAAGAGAAGGCACTGGAAGACCGCTAAATGACTCACAGGAAATACAGTTAGTCGGTAAAGGATAAGAAGAAAGACAAACATGGCACATACATCAGCTCTACCCTTTCACACAAAGACGGTGATATCATCAACAAACACAAAAAAACCTGGCTTGCACTCCTCCAGCTAATGGTACTTCCGTTTAAGATCAAACTTGTTGCACATCCCTTATTACGCCACGGTTCTATGTAGAAGTTCCTGAGTTCGGAAAGATGCATTTGAAGAAAGTTGAAGATTACATCAGCCGAAATGTGAGAATTATACTAATATGAGAATAATACAAATTATCAATCCTCATCTCAAAAATTCTGAAACAATATTTATTGTATAAAAAATAACCAATTTGGCACAGGGCCGTGTAGCTTGGTAGAATCGATGGGGGTGTCATAGGTTATTTATGCTTATCTTAAACTTAAAAGTGATTGGACTTTCTATTACTACTACCACCACCACCACCACTACTACTACTAGGACACATTCACATTTTAGAATATCTCTTAACCAACGCTTTTGTCCACTTGGCCATGCATCCAGTAGTTTATATAAAGGATTCAGTTTGAAATGTTCAGAAGGTTACCGATGGCAAAAATGAAATTTTGTCAAAACACAACCAAAATGAGAAAAACTGTTTGAAACATGGAAATGACGAAATATAATTTCTCTAAACTCGGACTCGTAAAACTATCAGCTTTTGCTTCCTTTGATACCCTTAACCGCCACTGTGGCCTAATAATGCGCAGGAGATACTGAATTAATTTGTTCAAATTGGTTGAAATTTACATCCACAACTCTCAGCTTCACCGCAAGGACATAAAGTAAATATAAGCGTAACGCACCAATTAGAAGAGAGTGAACAACTCTGAACTTTTTCAATCGATGTGCATCGCGGCGATACAAAATGTGCATCACGGCGATACAAAATGTGCATCACAGCGATACAAAATATGCATCACTGCGATACAAAATGGAGATTCATTTGCGGAAGTTCAGTTTAAAATTGGCAGTCTCTAAAACAAATGACAAGGAGTGATGATCAACTGTCGAAAGCTGACCCAAACTGATCAGCGCTGTTTCCGTGTCGTCTTCTATCGTCTCTATGATCGTACGAATCAGATGTGAATTGCTCAGGCTCAAGCAATTCCCAAATACAACCTGTGACCAACCAGTTCAATAAGAACCGGGCCAAAATCTTTAATTCTGTATTCAGCAGAGTTATTGGCCTTGTTCCTCCTCACCATGCCTGTCACGTTTCTTCAGCAACGTGATCACACCTTTATTATTTGACCACGGAGAGGATCCCTGATCAAACTAATGATAGAAGTGTCAAAATCCGGAAAGAAAAAAAAAAAAAAAATCAAGCATGGAAAAAATATGAAAACTTTTATATCACAATTAAAACGTGTTTCTCTTCGAATAATGAGCTATTTATATCCAGCATCGGTTGCTTATTGCTATTTACATCAAGCGACCACAAAATACTCACTTATTCGAGTTAGCTGCTCCTGATATTATAAACTGCATAACTGTTATTCACTATTTATAGATACATATATTGAAATATTGAAACGGAGACAACGGATGGGTGTATCTATTACTCTAACTTAAACGGATTTCAAAGTTCATGTTTGTTTCTAAGAAAACAGATTGGGTACAGAAGTTCGGGGTTAAACAGCTTTAAATATCTCCTCAAAGAAAGCTTGCCTGTCTCCTCCTCTCCCAATTGCTTTTCCTAAATTTTCCTTTTTTCTTTATCAAACAGCTAAAAATAAAAAATTTATCTGTCAGATCATGTATGAATAAATCCGATTTGACTTGTTTTATCTCATATAAATAGAGATTTTGTCTGTGTCTCTGTCAAAATTTTTTAAAAACGCAATAAATACATTGTGTAATTTGTCGCATTTCGAAATATCAGAGATCTGAACTACTTTTAGAAATGGAATATATTACATGAACAGTAAACTAGCGAAACCCGTGTAAATTAGTCGAAATGATGTTTTCAATACTAATTATCTTGTTCCTAACCTATACATGTTTTAATAAAAAATAAGATTTGACTTGTATGTTTATTTAAAAAAAAATTAATATTTGTCTTCCCGGTCGTCCCCTCCCTACCCCCCCCCCCCACCTCCTTCGATGTAGGGAAAAAAAAAAAAAAATCTTAGACATTGATTGGGATCGAACTATAAACCAGTCAAAATTCTACGTCACTAACCGTTGCACCAAAGCGAAATACTTGAAAATATTACGAAAATTAGGTGACTTGAATGCTTTTCCAAATGTGCAGAGCTTTTGATGTAAGCGTGATACACGAACACACACGCTATCGTATTAATATATAGATAATAAATTCTCAACAAATAAAGCAGATGCCATGACTGGAAACCGAAACATTGAGATCTTATTAAAGTGATTGTCACTAAGCACTTTATCCGTTGCGTTACGGCCAAAACGTGAGAATAACATCCAAGATGAGAACAGTAGTCTGAATAATCCAAATTAGCAATCCTCATCTCAAAAGTTCCTAAACATAACAGCTAAAGGTTTACAAATTGCAACAAATATTAGGGGAGAAAAAAAAAACAAAAAACAAAACGGATTTGTGACAATTCACTAAAAAAAAAAAAAAAAAAAAAAAAAAAATATATATATGCAATTAAAAAAAATCAACAAACAGAACACCCCTGGCCTCAAATAAAATAAAAAAGGAAAAACAAAAAATAAAACATTTTTTATGTCCAATCTTTAATCTTCCACTCTATAATAAGGACCAATATGTATTTATTTGTATACAAATAAATGTACTTCCATTCTGTCATGCAAAAGTTAGCAAGTAAAACATGTGCTTTTCTCTAACCCTCAAACAAAACGATTTCACGTAGTGAAGGGAAGTAAGAAAGCAACCAGCAATCGAAACAACCACCGCAAATGAATCCAGAAAGAAATTCTTCATTCTAATAAAGTCACCGGTGAGTTTTTTTGTACACCATCAAATAATAATTCGTAAGAAACATTATATTACTGATGTAATTCTATGATATTTTTTATATTTGTCATCTAGATAATAGTGAATGCAAACACTGGCAAAGCATAATTTTTTCCATCATTTTTGACAGAGGGTGTACGTAGTCTGACTAAAGATAGTGTCTATTAATTCATCAAAGTATATCAGGATTTTTGTAATACATCTAAAATCTTTTATCTTAAACTCAGATGAATTGGAAATTCTTTAGTTATCTTAACAAGCAGTTATGACAGTGGAAAATAACAACCAAGATAAGGATACCAGTTAAGTAACAAAAAAAAAAAAAAAAAAAAAAAATCTAGTTTTTTTTTTTCATAATTTGTTGGAAACCAGAGAAATACCATTTCAAAATTGTTTCATTTAAGGAAAATGTAAAACCAATCCTTGAATTCGTAAAATTAATGCCCAATCTAATAATTCTCAATCAGCAGTGACAAAGCGTAGATCCAGTCTTTTCACTAATTCCTTCTGTCGTCTTATTCTTGACACTCACCACTTTTCTTTTGCATTCCAGAAGCTTGTCTTACCACTTAAAACTATTTCATATTATATGGCTATACACCTATTGTCACTGCTGGTTGAGTATCATTAGACTAGAATAGTGTCCAGGAGAGATGGAGAAACATTCTCGGCTGCTGAGGCCGTCGGTAACTAGAAAACTCATTGTCATAAATAGTCTTACAAAGACGACATTGCTGTCAGAGGCCTGGATAATTTTGATCCCATGAACAGACCAGGCTGGAAATCTGGCATGAGATCAGCCATGCGTGCAGCAAATCAGTCAACTGGAAGGAGAACCAGCAACAGAAAGGAAGTCTCCATTTCGACACGATAATAAAAAAAGAACAGCCAGCCAGCCACACACACACGGAAATTGACATCTTTGAAGCATGCATTAGAATGTATTAAAGTGAAATCATGCATTTTAAATGAAAAATTAATTTACTTAAGTTTTTTTTGCAAGCTTTCGTTGTAGAACAACTTTGTCAGGTGAGACGACTGTCTTATAGTTTTTTTTGTTTTCCTTAGGCAAACATTAAATAACAGTGTTTTTGCTTATAAAACTTTTTTTTTTTTTCAATTTTCCGAATGGTCCATTTAGTGTTTGGGACAAATTGCTGTATGTAAGTTCCATGTGTTTCTTGTTCCATTTTCTTTCCTTTTTTGCGAGTACTTTCGATTTGATTCGTCAAATCATCTTCAGGCGGTGTTAATTTTGGTTTCTTAAAAAATGTCTTTACTGTTGAGTATTTTTTATTATTATAACGGCCAGTAATTTACAACTTAAAGAGGTGTCTAATATCGAGATGTTATATATATATATATATATACAGGGTGGGCAAAAATAAGGGTCCTATTTTTAAAAATTCATAACTTTTTTATTTATTGATTTTTTTTTGATTTTTTTTTTAGAATAAGTAAAGGACCCCTTCCGAAGCAAGCATGAGCCGTATTAGCCCTAAGGAACGTACCCTCATTTAGAAAACATTTTTGCTTAAAAAACTCAAAACAGTGTAAAAAACAATACTTTAGTTTTTGTAAGTTTTAAGAAGTGTTTTTCGGCTTAAATTTGTTTTGTTTATTTCAAAAAATCTCGGAAGGGTCAGTCTACACACACATAAAGTTTGGTGAGTTTAACTTTTATTTTGTGGAAGTTATTCAAATTCAAGTTATTCAAATTTAAAGATAGGACCCTTATTTTGGCCCACCCTGTATATATATATATATATATATATATATATATATTAGTCTGTAAGGATTTTTTTTTTTAGCCAAAGAACAACGTTTAGAATTTTTTTTTTTTTTTTATTATATTAAAATAAACATTTATTTATTTTAATGTCTTGAGACTTTCAGTGAATAGAATTACTCTTATCAAAAGTAAATAGGCATTTAATACCTTTTTTTCTTAATCTTTCTTGTCCAATCCATATTGTCACAAGTGAATAGGATTCCGCATGGTGTAGTTATCACGGCCGAGGGTTTTAAATGTCTAGTCATGTGTTCGAGATCATGTTTGCATGTATTTTTGAATAAAAAGAAAGGTTCGCACTTTGAAAATGTTGATGTATTTGTATGTAAGGATTTTTTTCTTTTTAAAGCCAAAGAACAACGTTAAGAATTTTTTTTTTTTTTAACTAAAATAAACATTTATTTATTTTAAGGTCTTGATACTTTAAAAACCTCAGCCGCGATAACTACACCACAGGGAATCTTACTCATCTGTCTAATAAATATTTCATAAAAATGATTCGCTGTCTCAGTGAGCTATATTTGGGCTGCCGAAGATAAACGGGTTCACGACGAAAGGACATCGTAACACAAACTAGGTGAGAAAAAACAGATTATCCGTTTTACGGTAAAGCAACTCTTTTTAGTGAGTGAGTGAGTGAGTGAGAGTGAGAGAGTGTGGAGGGTAATGCAGAAGCAATATTTATTGTAAACGATTCATTTAACACAAGTTGCTATTTTTAGCTATAGTATCCGTGCTCGTATGCGCTTCTAGATAAAATGTACTGGAGTGAAGTTTAGACAGAAAGAACCACAGATTAACTCGAAGGTGTTCACCATACACAAGTTATCAAGGTCTTGTATTTTAAGCAGAGATAAGGAGTTAGAGCCTGGAATCTTTGCCAGACTCAGTGTTGAAGTCGTTAGGGTTAAAAAAAATGACCTGAACTTGATTTTTTTTTTTTTTTTTAAATACCATTTTTGTAGTAGTTTGGAGTTTGGAGTTTGTTTTAAAAACCCTGTTTAATTTAAGACTCATTTTGTTAAAATCTTTCTTTAAAAATAGTTAATTACATAACACCGACATGAAACACAAACAAAAAATAAAACAATTGTAAATAAAAAGACAAGACATCATTTTTGGTTAAACAGATGAAAAAATATATGGTTTTATTATTATCATCATCATTAATATCCTAAATTCGCATAAAATTTAAATAATTTTAGAATGTGAAGTTTATACAGCATTGTTGAGTGATTTAAAAAGATTCATTGGTTCAAGTTGTCCAACTACACGAGATTTCATAACCGGTGTGCCATCTTTGGATCGGGATTCATTTTGGTAACTCTTGACAGGACTGGGCCAACTACAAAATAAGAAAAAAAACAATCATCATTGCAAGTAGAGAAATTTTAAAAAAAGGAGACAGAAAAATGATACATTATTAAAGCAAAACAACAAACAAAACAAATAAAAAAAAAAAATTTAAAAAAAAAGAGTTGAAGTTTAAAATAGCAGTTTCATTGTTAAATATACAAATTGAAGTGGGGCACATAAAAAAAAAATAAAAATATGCGTTCTTGTTTGTCTTACAATCACAGAGTTTTAATTTTTTTAGAAAAATATTGCAAGAACCTAACCAGAAAGTAATGACTATCAGTAACTATAGGAATTAGAAAATATATTATGCAAAAAATTTTTTTTTTTAATGCATTCACAATGCCCACCATTTCAACGTAGAAAGATACCAGACTTTGTGAAGCTGGACTTAAATGATTAATTAATACTTCCTCATCAGAGAATTAAATGGTTCTCTCTGCAATTTTTGGTCATTATTTAGTTACGGCACATACTAAGTCATATCTGAAATGCATACCAAGTCATATCTGAAATGCATACCAAGTCATATCTGAAATGCATACCAAGTCATATCTGAAATGCATACCAAGTCATATCTGAAATGCATACCAAGTCATATCTGAAATGCATACTAAGTCATATCTGAAATGCATACTAAGTCATATCTGAAATGCATACTAAGTCATATCTGAAATGCATACTAAGTCATATCTGAAATGCATACTAAGTCATATCTGAAATGCATACTAAGTCATATCTGAAATGCATACTAAGTCATATCTGAAATGCATACTAAGTCATATCTGAAATGCATACTAAGTCATATCTGAAATGAAAAACGTGCCGCTTTCTGGCGATGATAGAAAACGAGAAGTGAAAATTCTAACAACTAATTATTATTTAATTCATTTAGGAGAAAATAGAAAATATAAAATATATATATATATAAAATATATAAATAGAAAATATATAACAGGGTAAATGTAAATTGTGGATTGAGAGCAAAAAAATGAACGAAAGGAAATTACGAATTACGAATGAAAAGTCAGTGAATTGCTGGATGGCAAATGTCCAGTAATTCCTTATGAATATATAATTAAAATGTTTTGTTTTGTTTTACGGCATATCAACCCTTTTGGGTTATTTAATGCTGACTCCATTTATATTGGTAAAAGGATGTTATTTCAAGTGTTGTATATATATGCAAAAAAGATGTATATAGTACACATGTAGTATATATGCAAAAAATATATATAGTATATGCAAAAATATATAGTATATATGCAAAAGACATACTACATGTGTACTATATATGCCCTCCCAATGATAATTTATTTAGATCCATCTGTGTCATTTCATTTGATAAAGGTCTGTCAAATAGTTTAACATCATCAGCAAACAGTTCTATTTCTGAATTTATATTATTAGGTAAGTCATTTATGAATATCAAAAACAACAAAGGAGCCAATACTGAACCCTACGGAACACCGGAGGGTATGTACTGTGATTCAGAATAATTATTACCAACCTTTACCGTCATAGTTCTATCCTTCAAAAACTCCCTCACAATATTTACTATTTTGTCAGTAATACCAACATTTTCATTTTCCCTAGTAAAAAATAATGAGATATCGTATCATGCCTTGCTAAAATCCAAATATATGATATCCACACTATCCTCCTCCATCAAATATTCATTTATAATGTCAATACTTTCCAAAATATTAGATAATGTTGATTGACCATGGGCAAAGCAATGTTGGTTACACTTTATATCATCCTTTATAAAATTTAATATGTGGTTTCTAATTATTTTTTCAAATACCTTACACAAAATACATATTAGAGAAATTGGTCTGTAATTACTTTTTAAATGTATCGAACCGTTTTTTATGTAGCGGTATTACTATAGCTGTTTTCCAAATATATGGAATCTCTTCATATTCGATACATTTGATAAGTATTTCAATATTTTAGGATGAATTTCATCAGGTCCCATACTTTTACTAACATCCAACTTGGATAGTAATAGTGTTATGTCTTTAGGTTCTATTTTTAGTTCATCCATAACTTTTGTTGTACCCTCCCCATAACAACTCTCCTGTAGTGGACCAAATTCTTCAAAAGAATGAACAGATTGAAAAGAACTTGCTAGTACACCAGCTGTTTCTACTGGCATGTCTGTTAAATTCCCTGTTTCATCTCTTACTGTACTCAGGCTTTTTAAAATTTTAGTTTTTGCTTTAACATATTTGAACAATGGTTTACAGTTGTATTTAATATTTCCAACAATCTTATTTTCGTGTTTCAACTTTTCTTTTACTTCTAGTGTTTCATATTAATTTTGTTTACTTACAGCATTTTGATAATATTCCATACTTGCTATAATTCCAAATTTCCTCAAAGCTTTATCCTTTGTTTTCCTTTTACGAGATAGACGATTACTGTCCCAAGGTAATTTTTCTAATGGATCCCCTTATTTGGAGAATTTTACAATAACTTCTGGAATTTTTTCTATTCTAGATTTTATCTTTCCACTTAATTCCTCTCACATTTCATTAACATCATTAACATCATTGATGAATCTTGGACAGAAAAGTAGCGTACACCAGTACCAATACGATTTCTGACGGAGGGGATCCTGCCACTTTAGAAATGCAGTAGAGGAGTAGGGGCCAAAACTGAAGTAATTCCTCCGGATTTTGCGTAGCTACTAGTTACGGTGCACCACTGTGAGCAATACGTACAAAATACGTACAAATTACGGATAATAAGACGGAAGTATTTCCAATTATTATAAAGAAAAAACCCCAAAAAACTTACCTATTTTGTTCTGTTTTTGTGAATGAATCCATAAGTTCCAACCATTTTGCAGTGTAGGGAAATTGTTCAGAATTTACAGGAACATTTTGAAGACAACGTTGAACATCAAGATCCGATTTTGTGGGAACAAATCTTGAAAGTAAAAAAAAAACTTGTTATGCATTTTATAAATATAGTTATAGTGTGTATAATATCGCATTGTGTGTGTGTGTGTGTATAATATCGCAGTGTGTGTGTGTATATATAATATCGCAGTGTGTGTGTGTATATATAATATCGCAGTGTGTGTATATATAATATCGCAGTGTGTGTATATATAATATCGCAGTGTGTGTGTGTGTGTGTATAATATCGCAGTGTGTGTGTGTATATATAATATCGCAGTGTGTGTGTGTATATATATAATATCGCAGTGTGTGTGTGTATATATAATATCGCAGTGTGTGTGTGTATATATAATATCGCAGTGTGTGTGTGTATATATAATATCGCAGTGTGTGTGTGTATATATAATATCGCAGTGTGTGTGTGTATATATAATATCGCAGTGTGTGTGTGTATATATAATATCGCAGTGTGTGTGTGTATATATAATATCGCAGTGTGTGTGTGTGTATAATATCGCAGTGTGTGTGTGTGTGTGTATAATATCGCAGTGTGTGTGTGTGTATATAATATCGCAGTGTGTGTGTGTGTATATAATATCGCAGTGTGTGTGTGTATATATAATATCGCAGTGTGTGTGTGTGTGTATATATAATATCGCAGTGTGTGTGTGTGTGTATATATAATATCGCAGTGTGTGTGTGTGTATATAATATCGCAGTGTGTGTGTGTATATAATATCGCAGTGTGTGTGTGTATATAATATCGCAGTATGTGCGTGTGTGTAATATCGCAGTGTGATTGTGTGTCTCTATAATATCGCAGTGTGTCTGTGTGTGTGTGTGTATAATATTGCAGTGTGTATAATATAGTTATAGTGCGTATAATATCACGCAGTGTGTATAATATAGTTATAGTGCGTATAATATCACACAGTGTGTAAATTATAAAATTACAGTATCTTTTATTTTATAATTTTCGACTGCTATTTAAAAAAATTTAAAAGAATGAAAAAAATCTTTCTTCGCTAATAATTAGGTTAAAAATAAGTGAAACAAACAGTTGAAAGTTTTTTGGTTTTTTAAAAATTTCACTGCCTATCATCGATCGGTTTAGATGAGGTCATATGAGTACATGTACAAAAGTGACTTTAATTATATCAGTTATTAATGAAATTCATTAATTTGAAAACTGCTCCAAAACTGGGAAGAAGAAAAAAAAAAATGAAAATCGAATATATTTTTTAAATTTATACATTTTATTTTAATTTCTATTATAATAGTCTATTAACATTTGTTTTAAGACTCAAAAAGTTTGCGATTCTCTTAAAAAAAAAAAGTGCTTGATTTAAATTAAGACACTTCTTGGCCTTTTGGCTCACATCAGAGTGTAGCATCTGTTTCAATGGATGCTGCATTCTGTAGATCAATACCGTCTTGGCCGTCAGGCTTTGATTCTGCCGGTTTGAGGTATCGTCCTGTACAGTTCTAGGAGATCCACCCTCCCAGGCTTTACCTTTGAGAAGGGGTTAGTTTATTGCTAATCGCCTAAGGCAATCCTTTCGGGGAATGCCAAGGGGGCTGCTCAGGCATTTTTTGTAGGCCAGAGTGCGCTAATCCTACTGCGCTGGCTAACCACACCTGACTTTGTGTCTGACCTCCTGGAGAGGAGGTAAATAAGAATACGTTGACCTTGCGTCTGACCTCCTTAAAGTAAATAACTTTGCCTTTTGGCTCGGAGTAAAGTGTATTATCTGTTCTAATATTACATTTCATCTTTTCTGTTCTCGGTCAGTGAAGGAAAAAGTCCTAGACTGAGGCAATTTTTATTTTTGTCTCAATTCAGAGTGAATTTTCTGGGGGAGCTGGATTTTCCCTACATTAAAAACTGACCTTGTGTCTAACTTTGTCCTTTTGAGAGGCAAGTAAGTTGTTTAGTACTACGTAATATAGTTGAAGCCAAAGGTCGCATCAGCCTGTTATTAATAAAATCTTTTTGGTTAAAAAAATCCAATGAATATTCTTAATTTCTTTCTAAAAATCTAAACCCTTCAATTATTACGGTGAAGATGTAAGTGGCAAATACAAGAATATCAAAAGTGTTTGCTTACCCTCGGATAAAAACTTTTAACGGGTTTCTTAATTTTGGTGGACTCTTTGCTGGCAAGGCATTTATTTGTGCAATCATTTTTTGGGGGGATCTGATGGTCAACACAGTTTCGGCAATAGTTGAGCTTTTAGGTGACGCATGTGCAGAGGGGAACACAGGAGAAAGACATGGGTAAGTCGGCTTATCACAGTTTGGTTGAGTCGTAAAAGACACAGATAAAGGCTCTTGCTCGTGGACAGCACTTAACATCTCAGTAAAGTCATCTTTAAAAGTGAACAAGCAATTCATTTTGGTATTAACTTTTTGGTTTTCAATATCTGTTTTCTCTGTTGGGTTATCATCGAATGGAACCTCAGGACTCTTAATAATAAGTTTAGTCGCAAAGTCTTTGGCCAAAGTGTCTATAATTTTCTTCAGGTTTTCTTTCTCTTCAGAATTATCACGCTGGCTGTTTTGAGTCGGGTCATTTTCCAACGAAGGACTAACATCCATTTGTTCGATTTGGTTTTTGTCCGGTTTAGGAAACTCTGCTAGTGATGAAGGCCCTTCAAAACTTTCAACATCTTTTGTGTTTTCAAAAGTATGAAAGTCACTAAACAAATCCTTTTTGATCAAATGGAGTCTGTTGGTTGCAGATGCTGATTTGGGACTGAACAAATCGTTTGTCGACTGCTGTATGGCTTCTAAGCTACTCTGGACATTCAGAGCAAGGTTTTGTTTTTGAAGGTAAGCCTCTAATAATTGAATACCCTCTTCTTTGGACAGGTCAGTAAATCCATCCAGAAAATCCCAATGTTCTGACCACTGAACATTGTTTTGCATAGCAAGGTCTCTACAATAAAATAAAAATTTATTTTTAATTTAGAAAAATGAAATAAATGGAAGACAACACAAAAAGAAAATTTTTAAAACATCTTCCCTGATTATCTTGCGTATTCACAAGCTAAACATCCTAAACATTCTTTTTCTACAATCCCAAGTGTTTGTGTCTCTGAAACTCAATTTACTATCCGGAGACGTTTCGTTTGTCGATAATTTCCGTTTTCTATGAGTTTCAAAAACTTTTAGTTCTTTCTGCAGTGTGATAAGTCTCACTGTTTTTCATGTGTCTATTTCTAAATAAGTCACTTTTTTATTCTCTTTTTAGTAATTGGTGTTTTAGTTGCTATTTTCAAAATATAAAACAAAAATTTTTCACTAATTTATTTCTGTATTCTATTCAAAATTCCAAATTGAAACGGATACCGAGAAAAAGATAAGTTTTTTTTTTCTAATAAATCAAAATGATTTCATTTAAAAGTAAAATTTCATTTTACAAAACTAATCATGTGAGAAATGTAAATGAAACCGTTTTTGGTATAATTACAAATCATAAGTAACTTAGAATTTTATTTTATATTTTCCTTCAATTCTGTATACATGTGTGTGTTGCCTATACATTCTCGGTATAAGTATCACACATGTACATGTAGGTTAAATCCCAATTTCCAAATGTCCTCCCATTATGATTATTTAGATCCATCTGTGTTATTTCATTTGATAAAGGTCTGTCAAATAGTTTAACATCATCAGCAAACAGTTCTATTTCCGAATTTATATTATTAGGTAAGTCATCTATGAATATCAAAAACAACAAAGGACCGAATACTGAACCCTGCGGAACACCGGAGGGTATGTACTGTGATTCAGAATAATTGTTTCCAACCTTTACCGTCATAGTTCTATCCTTCAAAAACTCCCTCACAATATTTACTATTTTGTCAGTAATACCAAAATTTTTCATTTTGCCTAGTAAAAGATAATGAGATCCCGTATCAAATGCTTTGCTAAAATAAAAATATATGATATCCGCACTATCCTCCTCCAACAAATATTCATTTACAATGTCAATACTTTCCAAAATATTAGATAATGTTGATTTACCATGGACAAAGCCATGTTGGTTACAATTAAAATTTAATATGTGGTTTCTAATTATTTTTTCAAATACCTTACACAAAATACATGTTAGAGAAATTGGTCTGTAATTACTTTTTAAATGTATCGAACAATTTTTATGTAGCGGTATTACTATAGCTGTTTTCCAAATATATGGACTCTTCATATTCTGTACATTTCCTACCCATAAATTTCAAACCCATATAACTTCCAAAATATTGATAATTTTATTAAATTTTTTCTTCAATAAAAGGAATAATTAACCAAATAAAAAACCTGCCTCCTTTGAACGGGTAAAAAAAAGTTAAGGAAAAGGTTAAAAAAGTTGAATGATTACATATGCACAAGGAAATTCTACTCGTGATAAAAAAAACAAAGCAAAACTTGTGGCATTATGAAATATTGCTGATTTATCGTGATATTTTCCTCTTAAAAATAAAATCATTTTATTTCGAATAGTTATGTTCGTTAGATGGCATCCCAACTGTTTCGGAGTTATTTAATGCTGAATTTGGTCATTTTTTTATGCCTCAAGTTCTGAATATCGTTAAATATAGCATTTGCTGTAACTAGTTATTCATGATGTAGATTTGTGCACATATTTCCGGATGCAGCTTCATGTCAGACTCAGGACGGATCTACTTAATCCATCTACATGGGACTCTGAAGTGGCGCGTGATGGTTACAGGTGCGTACTGCGGGCTGGGCAGACAGGGTTAGAGTTCTGCCAGGACTACTGTATCACTTTGACTAGTATCCTTGGGAAAGGTATGACTAATATATCCTCCCTCCAGCTATAGCTAAAAATGTAGGGTAGTCTAGGCTCGGGCCTTAGTCGATCGACTAGTCTAGGCTCGGGCCTTAGTCGATCGACTAGTCTAGGCTCGGGCCTTAGTCGATCGACTAGTCTAGGCTCGGGCCTTAGTCGATCGACTAGTCTAGGCTCGGGCCATAGTCGATCGACTAGTCTAGGCTCGGGCCATAGTCGATCGACTAGTCTAGGCTCGGGCCATAGTCGATCGACTAGTCTAGGCTCGGGCCATAGTCGATCGACTAGTCTAGGCTCGGGCCATAGTCGATCGACTAGTCTAGGCTCGGGCCATAGTCGATCGACTAGTCTAGGCTCGGGCCATAGTCGATCGACTAGTCTAGGCTCGGGCCTTAGTCGATCGACTAGTCTAGGCTCGGGCCTTAGTCGATAGACTAGTCTAGGCTCGGGCCTTAGTCGATCGACTAGTCTAGGCTCGGGCCTTAGTCGATCGACTAGTCTAGGCTCGGGCCTTAGTCGATCGACTAGTCTAGGCTCGGGCCTTAGTCGATCGACTAGTCTAGGCTCGGGCCTTAGTCGATCGACTAGTCTAGAAGAAAAACTCAAATAAGTTTTTCTCTACTTATTCTGGTATTATTTCTAGTCGTCCTGGACTTCTTGCCACTGAACTCAAGCAATGCCGGTTCAGAAGAGGTACGGTTTGTGATTGCACAACCCTTGCTTCACTTTAGACTCTCTGCACAAACACCATTACATAGGGTATCCATTGTCTCTAGAGACTGAAAGGCAGCCTATATGAGACGTTGGTAGGTATGATCACTCCGGCTGAGCATGAACCTGGGATTAATCGTCTGAAACGGTTACTGTGCACTTCCAAATTTGGGTCTCGTGACAAAATGGCCGACTCAGGATGGAATCGGATGATTTTAGTTTACGGTTCATCGACCATTGTTGGGTTGTTTAGAGCCAAGAAGTTTATATTTATAATTCTTTTGGGACATTTTTCGAGAGGAATCTAAAAAATTTGTGTATCTTTTAAGTATGTTATGATCTGGTTAGGCGTTATTTTTTTGAAACAGTGAATTAATATTTACTACTTTGAAGAATTGGTTTCATGTGTGTTCGATTATCATGTATTTTACTGTTATTTGTAAAATGTGCATCTGGGTGTGGCCGCAGCTTCAAGAAAATATGCATGTGTTAGTCTTGTGTGACCAATTCAGATTTTGGTGCATACAAGGGTTTCTCTCCATCTTAATAGTTTTTATTTTCCGTTTTAATTATAGGTTCATATTTAAAAAGTTGGTTCGGGGGGTGGGGGGGTGGGTACATATCCCATATTGTTTGTCATTTTTTTTTTATATATTCTTTTATTTTCCCTGTTAAGACTATGTATGACATTTTAATATTTGTCACACCGTGTGTGATGACTCTTTGACCAGTGTATCAACCTTTTCCTTGGTTTACCAACAATTGGCTTTTGAGTTTCAGTTATTTTATAGATTTTTTTTTTGTTTTTTTTAAAATTATATTTGTGATGTAAACATGGTTGCCTTGTCTCATGGCCATAAGACAGGACAAAGAATCTATACATGATATATTTTTGTTCGCTTAAATTTTTGGTGAATTTGAACGTCATTTTTATGGCTTGTAATTTGGATTCATCATTAGATATTCTAATCTGAATACAATTTTGCCAATCTGCAAATGCTGCCCTTGTTCTGGTTGCTGTCTTTGATCCGTCTGTGTGTGTATATATATATATATCTATATCTTTGTAATCAGGCTATCAGTCTAAGTTCTCCGAAATTGCTTCTGAATATTAAGTTATTTGTATTGTTTGTCTTGTTTCGTAAGTGCTAAGTCAATATTTACTTAAGTTACCGTCCGTGGATGTTGGTTGCTCGTTTCGAGTGTAGCTATATTGTTAGAGTTTTCATTGATTTGGGTTATTGCTTCTTTAATTCAGTGTCCAAAAGAGAGAATACGTGTTGAGTTTGCTTGTGTAGAAATGCGTGAATTATGGTTTAAAGGTTCATATGTTGGATTCTATGGATGGCTTTGTAATTTTAACACAAACTGAAGATCTAGCTTTTTCCCTATCTTAGATGGAGAAGGGTGTTCATTAGGTTCTATATACAAACTTTCCATAGGTGATGTTCGATAAGTATCTAAGCTTAGCCGTAATCCTTGGTTTTATATAGTTAATAATCTTTTATGGTATGATTTGCAGGTAGAGCTATAGACAATGTGTAGTGGAGAACAGGAGAGGCAGCCGACTACTGTGAGCCAGGACGCTTGCCCGCGGCGATCGAAGAGAAGACGTTTAGTTTGCTGCTTGTGCGGAGGAGAGCTGCGGCCGCGAACGGGAAACGTCCATTCACAAAAAATTTAATTTAATTTTTTTTGAAGAGGAAATGGCGGCGGGTGGCTTCGGCGTGCTAATTAGCATATGTGAGATGTCGTTACTATAAGGAGCATGAAAAAACGTGATTTTGCGAGATGCGTTGGGAGGTGAGGACGAACGGAGGAGAAAAGAGTGACACATTTTGGTGAAACGTTGCATTGACTCGATCAAAATGCACCCGTAATCTAACAATCTTATATTTTAAGGATTTTGATCTGCTCCCCAATCTAACTTGGATATTACTTTTAGGAGTTTCAATGCTTTTTGACATCCTTGTTTTAAATTATCAATATGAATTTTGAAGTTGAATTTATTATCAAGTCTGACTCTTAAAATTATGTGTGCTGAACTATTGGTATAGGGTTAGGGTCTCCATTTATTTTCACTTGTAGGTCAAGATGGCGTTTTTTGACAAAATTGTATACAAACCGTTTTGGATTTTGAAAAATTAAAACCATTTTTATTAGTCGACTTCTCTACTTTATTGAGACAGTGCTACATTTGCCGACAAAAAAAAAAAAAATAGCTAAAGAAATGTATAAACTTTGTTATGTACTTACGTGGTAGCTTAAAAGACTGTACACCAAAAATTACGCAAATTCATCCAGTATTTATTAAAAAACATTTTATCAATCGGTAACCATTTTTGTTAAACCAGTAAACCAAATTTGAGCTATCTCCCTTGTCTATTTCATAAGTGAAAATGTTAAACGAAACTCAAGATCGTTTTTTTTTTCTTTTTCTTATAATTTAATAAATACTGAATAAATTTGTGTAATTATTTCTGTACAATCTTATTTTTAGCTAACACGTAAGTACATAACAAAGTTTATACATTTCTTGAAATATTTTAATGTCGTGCCTAAACAGCAGAAGCCCTAATTTACCTATCTAATGATTGCATGTTTCGTGATGAGCCAACAAGTTAAGTCCTCTACAAATAGTGTCTTGACTGTTTTGACTAAAAAAATAGGGTAATGGAGAGGACACTCCTTTGTGGTACTCCGGTTTCGTGTTCGCAACGGTTTTATTGTGCGTTTCCCTGTTGTACTTTATAATATCTATGGATCAGGAAGTTTTGGATAAATTATGCAATTTTTTCTTCCGATTCCAATGTTGTATATATCTTTTAAGATGCCATGTCTCCATATGGCGTCATGTCATTTAGATATTAAAAAATACTGACACAACATGGGGGTTACAGGCAAAACTATCATTCATAAATGACTCAAGTCGTATCAGTTGGTCATTTGTTGTTCGACCCTATCTAAAACCACTTTGATATCTTGATGGTATTTATAAAAACATAAAATTCGATGTTAGTCAATTGTTAACCATTCAAAGGCAACTGATTAACGCTAAAGTTCATTTAGTTGCAAATCATTGGCTGCTCCGACACTAGAATCCTGTCCTCAGACATCACGAGTGACCACCCACAGCAAATAGATGTCCCCATTGGAAGGGTCTTACCCTTCTGCAGAGATGCAGTCGAAAAATCTTACAGCTCCAGCCAACAGGACGCTCAGGACAGAATTATTGTAACAATGGTTAATGGTGATATTATGAAGAGATGTGTTAATGTATAAAAAAAAAAATGGAGATCGAGAAAGAGGAGAAGGAGGAGCTGACGTTTTTGTTTTTGTTTTTGGTTTGTCAGTTTTTATGCCAAATAAAAATTTTTCATTTCATGTCGAGGGGGGGGGGGACAAAAAACAAAAAAAAACTTAGTAGTAAGTTTTTGAAAGGCTGTGGGCAATGCAATTCCGGGTAAGATGCAAGTTGAAAGGAAAGGAACAAAAACAATAACAATAAATCGAATACGATATAAGGCTTACTATTTATTTTTCCTTTTTTTTTTCTCTTTTTTTTTTTTCTTACATAACAGCAAGAGTGTTTTAGCTGTTCATGTGATGTCCGGGTGATTAAAAAATCACTATTTGATATTTCGGGAAAAGACATCCCTTTGTCAAAAATAATTAGACCAGAAGGAGAATAATATTTTATTCTTCTCCGACTGTGTAGAGAATAATACAAAACAAAATGGCTGCCAGATATAGACCGCAGCAAATAATAAAGCAGTTTCACAGGGAATATAAATTAAATTAAGTTTTATTTTAATATTATGTTAAATATATGATTGAATATATGATTTGGTGTTTAGAATATTTGTGTAATGTTGGTTAGGTGTATGGTGTTCGATAAACTGTTAGTTTTGATAATATATATATATCATTTTTTTTTTAATTTTTTTTTTTTATTTGAATATTTACTTTGTTTTATCTTCGTATTTTTATTTTGTTTATCTTTCTATCGTAATTTAAGAATTTTAATATAAAGTAAAGTAATTAGTCTCATATTTTAAATATTCTAGATCTATCTACTTATCGATTTCGATTATCATCTATTAAAGAAGTGTTATTAATTAATAATTGTGAGTTTCGTCAAATTAGATTAACGAATTAACTTATTAACTTGATATATTTACTATAAGATAAAGGGGAGTAACTCTGGATTTTTTTTAAATATTTTTTTTTTATAATTAATTTTTTATTTATTTATTTTTATTTTTTAAATTTTTTTTTTTTAGGTGGAGATCTTATTTTATACAATTAATTGAAGACAAGCTGTTATTTTTACCTGGGGGGGGGGGGGAGACAATCAGAGAAGCTGACGACTGGACGAAGCAACAAGTGTTAGTTGCAATATGGAATAGAAGCGTTAGTAATTTAAGCCTCATCTCATTTTCTCCAGCATACTTGTGACATGTCACAAGTATTGTGACACGTATCTCAAGTATACTAAACTATATTTTCAAAGAATATCTGTGTTTATCAATGACAATCTGGCCACAGACATGGAAGATCCCCTATAACAAAGATTCTCCAGAAATGAAAGTTTTGACCAGCAGAAAAAAAAAGAAATAACCAAAAAGTCTTCAGATCTTAACCCAAGAGAAACCCATCATGTAACAAGACTAACTTTTGATAAACAATTTTAAATTGCATCATTTCATGTATATTTTTTATGTAAACCAGTGTTAACAGAATTATATACATTGCACACAATAGAAAATTCTTCCTGTGAACAAATGTAGAAGTGGTGGGAAAAGGGAAGAAAAAAAAAACGTATTTCTGACATTTATTAGGTCAACATTTTACTATGGTTTGTCATTTGTTGCACTTAGTTGGAACTTAACTCAGAAAGACCAAATAAAAGAAAATGGTATGTATTTTTACAAAAAAATATGCTATTGACAAAAAAATAAAAAGGTATTGACCAAAAAAAAAAAAAAAAAAAAAAAAAAAAGGTATTGACAAATTTTACCTGCCAACACGTTCATATCCTTTTTCAAGATCTTTTATGACTACTTCTCTGACCGAGTCATTTTTGGAACATGGTGAGCGCCACAGTTTCCTGAAATTGTCAGCCTGTAAATAGAAAAAGAAAAGTGGTCAACATTTTGAAATATTAAACTATCAGAAAAGATATTCTAAAGAAGCTTTCCTTCAATTTACGTGTTTAGCGCTGAAAATGTATTTTAAACTTAAGCGCAGCATACTACCCAACAAAGTATCTACGTCTGTTCAAAATGTGACTCTCCTAAATATGACACAAAACTGCATTCAGTGGTGAGGCCCGAATTTGGAAGATTGGGGGGGGGGGGAGAGGGAGAGTAACTTCTTAGTTACCTTCACTCCCAAGTCAACTCCGGCCTAGAGTGGTACGACTTGTCAGGGTTCAAACAAAAAAAAAATTAACCAATATTAAACAAACATTAATTAACAATTTCCCCAATAAAATAGTTGACCAACAGATAAAATCATAAATATAAACTATACATGATAAAAACAAAAATAAAACCTACTACAAAAACCAGATGCACCCTAACTACGAACGCGACGAAAAAGCAATACTTCACATTTTTGTTGATATTGACTGTCCTAATTTTATGATCCTCTAGGCAAAAACTTTTTGTATATATGTATTAATTTTTAAGGTTTGATGTTAGCGGTAATATTTACAGATTTTTATCCTCTGATGAAAAGGATTGATATTTGAAAATCCATGGATTAAGGATAACGAGACCACTCCTTACTTTTTAAACTTCTTATGTTTTAATATATATTGTATTTGTACAACTTGTTTCAACCATTCATTTTCTCTCTCTCTCTCTCATATATATATATATATATATATATATATATATATATATATATATATGTGTAGAAGGATGAAAAGGAATTAGAAAAACAAAAGTCAAATCTTTTTTCAATTCAGTTGCTCAGAGCAAGGTATATTCCGCAAAAGGGCAATTTATTCAATTAATTTTTTCCTTAAGCCAGGCTTTTCAAAGATCAAAATCTTATCAGAGGAAATCGCTGGGATAGATAAGTTGGCAAAGGCCAAGATTTAAAATTTGAAAAAGTAAAATAAAGATTGTGGGGAAAAAACACAAGGCAAAACTCTGCCCGAATGCAAGCAAATGTCCGATTGCAAAAAAGTCTGGTGTCAAAAAGTCCAGCGGAGAAAGTGAAATGTAGATAGGTAGGTTGTTAAAAGACACGAGAAATGACATGAGAGGATTCAGAGTTAAATTCCAAAAACCACATCTATATATATTTAAAAAGAGAAACTAAAAAGATAAAGAATGAAATATCCAATTAAACAATAAGGCTTCTTGTGCTCTTGACAATTCCATCAACAAATTCTTGAAGATTTTTTTTGTCAGAATTTTTCTGATGACGAGTTATCATTCACATTGTTTTTCTTCAGACTATTTTTGGAAACAATAGTAGCATTTCTGTTTTAGCCATTGTGCTCAACAGCCTTTTCCAAGTGCATTGTTCATTTATTGTTTTCCCCAAATTTAGATGCAATTGATGTTGCCTATCTAGGCTCATGTTGCCTATCTAGGCTCATGTTGCTTAAGTTGAAAAACTGATGATTTTCATTAATTTAAACATAAAGTTTAAATTAATGAACATTTGTGCATTGTGTGATATAAGCAATCAGATGGAGCGTGATATGAATCTTTTTTTAAACCGTTGCATTTAGAGATTTGATTTTTAAAAAATCTTTTTTTTTTTAATTTTTTTAATTTCTTTTTTTTTTTTAATTTAAAAAAAAAATTTTTTTCTTTTTTTTTTTTAAATTCTTTACAGTTCTGTTAACCGATTGTTCCCATATTGGATTGATATTTAGAGTAGGTCTACTCGGAACAACTTGGAATATGGGAGGATTATTTCAAACGTTTTATTATCGCGGGTGGCTATATCGATTATTGCGGTTTTACTCCACATGTAATTATGCTTTCCCGTAACCAAGCAAACAATAAGTCATATACTGTCAATCATCAATCACCCTGATGTCCCAAAAATTGTAGCACAAAAGATTGAGATGAGCAGGGTTATCTGGAGTGTTCCAGTTCAATTTAAACCCAGATCACTGAAATTTAATTTTTTAAACCAATTATCACTTACAAAAATAAAATTTTAAAAATTAATATTAAAACTACAGCAGGAACTCCTTCCAGTTGGGATCACTAATAATTTGGATGTTTATTTTCACTAATAATTTGGATGTTTATTTGCACTAATAATTTGGATGTTTATTTTCACTAATAATTTGGATGTTTATTTTCACTAATAATTTGGATGTTTATTTTCACTAATAATTTGGATGTTTATTTTACTTTTGCTTTAGGAAAGGATTTTCTATTTTCATACATATATTTCTAGTTGCACTGGTTTGACATTTATTTTCAAGGGTTATTTTATTTATTTTTTTATAGATTACTACAAATTATTTTTAGTCCAATACACAGTATTGTAACAGATATATAAAATCACCTATCATAATGCTATTGAGTTTTTCAGCATTCCTTTTTGTATACTAATCATGTACATCTACGCAGTGTGATGTATGGAAGTTGGCCAGTTGGTGTTGAGGACATGCGTTGCATGGAGAGAAATATGAGAACGATACAATGTGTAATGCGAGTCTTAAAGACAGGCTCAGATCTGATGAACTCAGAGGAAGATTAAATCTGGACAGTCTAAGGAGATGTGTGCAGAACAGGACACTTTGTTGGTTTGGTCACGTTGAAAGAATGGATGAGAGTTTGTGGGTTAGTAGATGTAGAACAGTTGAGGTAGCAAGGTCAGCCCGTATAGTAAAGACCAAGGGAAACATGCGAGAAAGATGGAATGATGGATCCGAGAGAAGGATGTATCTGAGAGAAGGACGGATCCGAGAGAAGGACGGATCCGAGAGAAGGATGGAAGGACGGAGCCGAGAGAAAGATGGAAGGACGGAGCCGAGAGAAAGATGGAAGGACGGAGCCGAGAGAAAGATGGAAGGACGGAGCCGAGAGAAAGATGGAAGGACGGAGCCGAGAGAAAGATGGAAGGACGGAGCCGAGAGAAAGATGGAAGGACGGAGCCGAGAGAAAGATGGAAGGACGGAGCCGAGAGAAAGATGGAAGGACGGAGCCGAGAGAAAGATGGAAGGACGGAGCCGAGAGAAAGATGGAAGGACGGAGCCGAGAGAAAGATGGAAGGACGGAGCCGAGAGAAAGATGGAAGGACGGAGCCGAGAGAAAGATGGAAGGACGGAGCCGAGAGAAAGATGGAAGGACGGAGCCGAGAGAAAGATGGAAGGACGGAGCCGAGAGAAAGATGGAAGGACGGAGCCGAGAGAAAGATGGAAGGACGGAGCCGAGAGAAAGATGGAAGGACGGAGCCGAGAGAAAGATGGAAGGACGGAGCCGAGAGAAAGATGGAAGGACGGAGCCGAGAGAAAGATGGAAGGACGGAGCCGAGAGAAAGATGGAAGGATGGATTCGAGAGAAAGATGGAAGGATGGATTCGAGAGAAGGATGGAAGGACGGAGCCGAGAGAAAGATGGAAGGACTGATTCGAGAGAAGGATGGAAAAATAAAAACCTGGTCAGAGATAGGTTACTTTGGAAGTCAATTTCTAAAAGCTGTCCAACACATGCCAGCATGTAAAACTGACGTTAAACAAAATATGATTTATATGCTTCAAATAAAAAGAAATCATTGCCAACTCATTTTGTGTCTTTAATCCTCAAACTTGAAAAAATAAGTTATTTTTCCCCTCCCACAATTTTATCCGTATCCCACAATTTTATCCGTATCCCACAATTTTATCCGTATCCCACAATTTTATCCGTATCCCACAATTTTATCCGTATCCCATAATTTTAATCTGAAAATTTTCAAATTGAAAAAATTCTTTATTTGATATAGGGAAACTATATAAAGAAATTTTAAAGATTATAATTATAACCTTTGACATGATGGAGACTGGGTACTTCAGATTGTGTCAGCATCCAATGCTGACCTTAAACTTGTACCAATTATAAATTACTGTATGCCGAGGATTGTCTATAAAAATTTTTTTTTAAAAAAAAGCTGATATTTTTGTTGTTGTTGTTGGATAATGGTCGAGTGCAGAATAGGGCCTGTTCTCACAGTCGGAGCTCACAGGGGGTGGGGTGGAAGGGTCAACCTAAATGGGGAACTGTGCAGCGAGATGTCTGTTTACATTAGTTTTAAATTTCTGCATGTCAGTACCGTCAGTAAAACAGGGAGCAGGGAGGGAGTTCCAGAGTCCAGCAGCACGAGGAAAGAAGCTTTTGGAGTAGAAAGCTCTTCGGCATCTGGGGACCTCCACAGTGAATGGATCGGATTTGGCAGATTGTTGGGTTGGTCTAGTGAATTTGCGTCGTGGGGGCACCAGAGCAGCAAGTTCATCAGAGCACAGTCCATCGAAGTATTTGTAAAACAGGCACAAGAAAGCAACATTGCGGCGATGGGATAGGGGCTGGAGCTTGGTGGATAGTGAGGGACCTTTTGCTAAGGTTGTTGCAAATGTGTGCGAGTCATTTCCTGTTTTTGTTTGTCAGTTTTAATTAACGAGAGGGATATGAATACACCGTCTTTTCAAATGATCGACATGGAGTGCTGCAGCACGTAATTATTTTAATTTTATTTATTACATTTTTTATTTTATTTATTATAATTATTTTAATTTTATTTATTATAATTATTTTAATTTTATTTATAATTATTTTTATTTTATTTATTACATTTATTATAATTTTTTTTTATTTTATTTATTATAATTATTTTTATTTTATTTATTATAATTATTTTTATTTTATTTATTACATTTTTTATTTTATTTATTACATTTTTTATTTTATTTATTACATTTTTTATTTTATTTATTACATTTTTTATTTTATTATTTATTATAATTATTTTGAAATTAACAGCATGTAATAATTATTTTTATTTTATTTATTATAATTATTTTATTTATTATAATTATTTTGAAATCAACAGCATGTAATAATTATTATTTTATTTATTATAATTATTTCGAAATTAATAATTACACTCAGGCTAAAAATTGAGGCGAAAAGAGATAAGAACACACAAATTCTCTTTAATTCAAATCATTGTTTTGTTCAGAAATGCTTATAGAAATTTATCTTTATTTTCAGTTTTCATGTCAGAATTGTTGCATTAAACCTGCGATGCCCACGTGCATGCAAATAAATATATTCTTCAATCATACTTGTCATATTAGATTTTGGCCCTGTTTTTGTTTGTTTGTTTTGTTTTACAGCATATCAACCTTTTTCAGGTTATTTAATGCCGAATCAATTGTATTTAAAAAAAATTTTTAAGAAAATAAATAAATACATAAATAAATATTTTGAAAAAGTTTAAGATTTTGGCCCTGTGCTAACGTTACAGTCGTCAGTCATGAAATAAATGTTTACCTGTGAAGGAGACATCGGACCAGCATAAGCTTTCACAAGTGCTGGAGAATTATGTGGGCTCTTTGATGATAAAACTAGTTCCGGAGAAAATGGGTTCGCTTCCGAGCTGGCAAAAGGCGGAGAGAAAATGTTTGGGCAACACGGCTTCCCCACAACTGGGGAAACGATGTTGTCTTCATTTCGATATAAAGGCACATAATGTCTTCCTGAAAAAAAAAAAAAAAATTTTAAACAAAAAAAAAAATTTAAGAAATAAACTTGAATACATAAGAAACATCTTGGAAAAAATACTAAAGCATTTTTTTTTTAAATTTAATTTAAAAAATTTTTTTTTATTTAAAAAAAAAAAATAAAAAAAATAAGTATTAAATGAAAGAAACTTAAATACACAGGAAACATTTCTTAGAAAAAAATACTAAAAAGCATTTTTTTTTTTTAACTTAAATATTTAATTTTTTTGATTTAAATGTGATGGAAATAAAACTTGTCGGAGAGATTTACTTAATGCGGTACCAAAAAACTGGGATCAGTATTGGAGTCAAAGGCCAAAAATTAGCCAAAAACAAATGTCAGATGTAACTCAACTCAGTGTTATTTTTATAAGAAAGGGAGCACTCATCTATGCTAGGTCATAACGATTTACTAATGGCGAACATCTGTACGTGTGTTAGGAACTCGAAATTTTGTACAAATCGCCTATTATCTTCTATAATGAGGGAACATTATATCCTCTACGACATTCAAGATGTTTCAACTTTCATTTTAAAAGATAAACCATTGTTGCATCAGACTAAATTAAAATGATCAAATTTAAAAAAATCTATTATAGGTCTAATGAACACTTCACAAAATTAAAACCTTTATAAACCCATAACTTCAGTTGTGTGAGCTGTATTTTCAGTTTTAGCCATGATTCCAGTGAAGTATTTGACGTATCAACCACTACTTGCCATGGCCGATAGCACTCTTCCTTAGAATCAAACGTTCAAACTCATCGGTCTAATATTCACACGTAACACGAATTGGAACAAATACAGAAGATATTGCCAAGTCTGCTGCAACGATGGTGGTCTCCCCTACTGGGCAAAAAAACTTTCCACACCTACCAGTATCCTATATTTCTATAAAGCCACCATTCACCCAGGCATGGAGTATTGTTGCCACATCTGGGCTGGTGCACCAACCACTAGTCTCTCCCTCTTGAACAGAGTAAGGAAAAAAAAAAAAGAAAAAAAGTCTAACTTAATAGGTCCCACACTCTTTACAAAGCTCCAGCCATCGCCGTAATGTTGCATCCCTGCGCTTGTTTTACTTATCTTTCTGTTTTTGCTGGAGATGGGGCATCCTACCGGATGCCAGACATTCACCGGCTATTTCAGACACTCCAGCCTAGAGATCTTTTTAAGATTCTAACCGTCTCTTTAAGTACAATTGTTTGTATTTCTCTTGCACTCGGTTCACCGGGTATACTCGCCAGATAGCTTTTGAAATTCTTTTTCATTAGTCCTGTTGCTCCGATAATTACTGGGATGATGGAGATCTTCCAAAGATTCCAGTTTCTTTTCATGTCGTAGATAAGACCTTGGTATTTCGTAATCTTTTCCCTTTCTTCTCTGTTTAATCCTGCATCATTAGGGACACTGACTTTAACTAGGGTTGCTACTTTCTCCCTTTTGTCCCATATGACGATGCCAGGTTTAACAGTTCCGTTTTCTAGATATATAGCTGTAGGGATTGAATAGTCATAGTGGATGGTGTATAAATTATTTCCAACTGTTCTTTCTGGTATATGCTCCCAGGACTTGCTGCTACACTGGATATTCAACTTTAAGTACTGCAATGGAATCTGTGCCGCCAAACTTGCTGCACTTTTACCTCCCACGGCGTAAATACTCCCGACCAACCAGCAAAATCACACCCCTTCACTGTAGAGGTCTTCAGATAGCTAAAAACTTCTATTCTAGTAGCCTTTTTCCTCAAACCATTTACCTTTGGAATTCCCTTCTTGCTCCCCCACCTGTGCCAACATACAGAGATTTTAATGTAATGTGAACAAACATCTTGCTGCACAACTCCCCACTTAGGAGGTCCTTCATAAATTTGGCTCCTAATCACAGTAGCCCCTTACATCTCAGTGGCAATATGCATCGTTTGGGGAGGGGGGGGGGAGGGGGCTAATAATTTTTTTTTTTTTTTTTTTTTAAATCAAAAAAAATAAAAATAAATAAATAATAAAAAAAAAATAAAAAATAAAAAAATTGTTTGCCCATTTAAAAAAGGAACTTGTGTTGGAAGACAGATTTTTTTTTTTTTTAAATCTGATTTTTCGCATGAAAACTATCTTACCTTGTAGATACTCTTTAATACTATTCTCGACTTGTTTAGAAGATTTTTCAACTCTGCTGCATATAAGCTAAAAAAGGAAAATAGAAAGTCAATCGTTAGTCAATGGACAAGGTGTGAATTTCAAACACTCAATCATTGTTTTAGTTGTATATAAATTGCAGGACTACTACAGTACACATGTGCAACACACGAGGAGAATGGAAAGGGTGCTATGCTGAACTGTGTCTATAATTGTGCGATTTGATGGATTGTTTATATTGCTGAGGTGCTCTCACTTGAGAGAATTCAAGGACTATTTTTGGGGCAGCGGCGGGGGGGGGGGGGGCAGGTAAATAGAATTGATGGATTTTAATGACAAGTAAAAGTCTTATTGGGATAGCAAGAATGAAGAGAAAAAATTGTTTCAAAATATTATATTTGCAGAGTTTTGCCTAATAGGTAGATTTGACTTTAAAATTTCAAATAAATCTTTGGGGAGAAAAAAGAAAAAAAAAAAAAAAAGAAAAAAAAAAAAAAGATAATTCCTCACCTCAGCCGGTGTCTCTCCAAATTTGTTTTTCAGATTTGGATCTGTTAATGGATGAGACATTAATACTTCAGCAACATCTTTATGTCCAAACTTACAGGCAAAATGCAGAGGTGTTTCACAAGACTGAAAGAAAAAAAGAAATCAGAAAATTTTAATAAAATAAAATAAAATAAAAATTTTTTTTAAAAATAAAGGAAAAAAAAAGGATCTCAAAATAATTGTTTTTTTTTTAACCATTATCATTATAGCAACAGGCTGGTCTCATTAAGCAAAGAACGATTTGTATGGATGTTTAAATATATATATTTTATTTACAACATCAAATGAACGGTGAAAACATATTTCCATTTTGTACTTGTAATTACCAAAATGAGCAAATGGGAAAATTTCTTCTCAGAATCTTTTTCTAGATCAAATGCAAATTACAGGAGACGTTAAAAAAGACAAACAATACTTTGATTCTAAATATAAAAGGTCAGGATTTTATTTATTTTAAAAAATTTATTTGTTCTTTAATTTTTTACATAAAAAAATGCAAATACTAAAAATCTACCAAAACAAAGCTGATCACGTTGAAAACAAAGCTGAATATTGAACGGTTTTATTCTGTTCAAGTCAGCTTGAAAAATAATCATTATAAACACCGAAAACTTGAATGCCTACTAGACACTGTCCTCTCTTGGCCTTTTGGCTAAGATCAAAGTGTAGTATCTGTTCCGATGGATACTGCATCCCATACTGGTATTGTCTTGTCCTTCGGGGCTTGACTTACGCCGGTCAATGGGTCTGGTCCTGTGCAGTTCTAGGAGGTGCACCCTCCCAGGCTTTGCCTCCCTTCTTTGGGGAGGAGTAAGTTTATTGTTTACTGTCTGACAATACCGGGGAATGCTGACGGGGCTGCCCAGGCAATTTTTAAGTGGCCAGAGTGCTCACCTCTCAGGCGCTAGCTTTTCAAACCCCCACTTTCTCGACCCGACCTTGGGTCACATCTTACTTGTGGGAGTAGGATAAAAACTGGCCTTGTGCCTAACTCCTGGGGAGGAGTAAATCAATACTAGACACTGTCCTCAAGTGTTTTCGGTCTCTCCGTACAGGGCCTTGTAAGGAAAACCTAACATGAGGATACTTCCTACAAGTAAACCCTGACCAAATATTGAAAATAACATGGTATTCGAAGCCCAAATAAGATCCCATAGGTATGTCTTCCCCACACTGGCTTATACGAGGAAGGATGAACCTTCTCCAAGTGATGTCTCAAGTAACATCATTAAGCTGGATACTCCACCAGACTAGATGAATTCTTGTCCTGGAATCCGGTAAAACTAAAAGACCACAAGAAAGATATACTATAACATTGTTAACTGGTTAGTTGGGGGGGGGGGGGGGGGGGAGGAAAATTAATTTTCTAACTTATTAATGTTTTGGAGGTAAAATGAATTTTAATGGAACATTCGAATATCTATGTATCTCATATAGAGATCACGTGTTAGTCCCAGGAAGGGGGCCCCCTTGATTTCTGAGAATTTCGATTGAAGTAAAAAAAAAAAAAACACATCCACCCCCACTTTATAGTGAAGCATAGACTTTGGTATTCTAAATAGACGAAGAAATAATGACACCGAAAAGATATATGGAAAAAAGTGAAGTCAAATTAATCCCATCAGATACACAGAAATATCGCAAGTATTACATCAGCTGTATGGTTAAACCAATGGACCAATCAGAGCCATAGAAGTTATATGACAATTTAGAAATCAACAAAAGTTATGCAAAACTTTTGTTGATGTTGAATTCTTGAACAAAAATTCTTAAAAATGAATTTTTAACAATTTTTGTTTATTTCTAAATCATCATATATCTTCTCTTCATTTAACGTCACTTTTCCCTTGGGGTCAGGGGTCAGACGTTCGATGCTATTACGCAATCTCACTCTCTACCTCTCACGGTTCACCAGTCTCCAAATTCCACTGCGTGCAGTATTGTTTTCCTTGGCTGGTCAACCTTCCTGCGATTTATGACATTTATGCTTTTGCAACGGTTTATCCAGGAGGACGAACGTTCCACATGACCATACCAGCGTAATCGATTCATCCTTAGGATGACCTCCATGCTGAGCAAGTATAGTGCTTTCAGCAAATCCTCTGACCTGATGCGTTGGGTTTGGTCAGATTTCACATTGCACATTCATCTGATTATGGATCTGCCATTGCGCTGCAGACGAGCAAGAGAGGACTGGGCGAGGGCCCAGCATTCACTGCCATATATCATGACGCTCCCGACACGGCTGATATACAACTTACCCCGGATGTAGAGAGGGACAGCACGTAATGTTATCAGAGGCAACTCACAAAATTTTGCTCAAGCTGCCCTCACTCTTGTGGCTGTACTGAGTTCATATCCACCACCTGCACTTAGCATATCTCCTCGATAGCAGAAAAAGTCTACTGCCGCCAGGGTATTGTGATTTAGTGCCATCTTTTGGCAGTGCCTCCAAGACAATGATGAAAACTAGAGGGCTAAGGACAGATCCCTGGTGAACTCCAACCTTGACATTAAAGCTATCACTAAGTGTCATCCACCCTCACTTTACAACTTGCGTTCATGTACATACATCGTACGAGACAGACAAGCCACTCCTCTACACCCACCTTACACATTGCCCACCATAGCATCTCTATGGGGACTGTCGAAAGCTTTCTCCAGGTCCACAAATGCCATGTAGAGTCTCCTGTCAGCACAAAAATACCTCTGCTGTAGTTGGTGAACGATGAATATGGCATCAATTGTGTTCCTGTACAAAACCAACCCGCATCTGATCATGTAGCCTGCTACATGTTCAATCACTTTCATTTGTTTCTAGGAGCTTACCTCGTGATCGTGTGTCTCCTTTCCCCATGTAACAATTGACAACATAACTCACTCCAGCACTCTGGCACATGCTCTTCTCTTATGATAGCATTTGCTATGTCTGTTAGGATTAGGATGCCGACCACACCACTTGCTTCAGCATTTAAGAGACTATACCAGAAGGTCCTGCAGCTTTGCCATTCTTCATTTTGTCCAAAGCATATTCTATCATGCCTGAGCTGATCTGTGGTGCTGGGCACCAGTTGCTCTAACGTTAGATGGTCCGGGTTCCAGAGAATGTAACATTAAGCAAGGTTTCATAATGCTGTTGTCAGCCTCTATGTTTGGCCACGTTATCTCGTCTTAGCTGCTCATCATCATCATTCTTTATACATTTCACACTTACAAAATCTTGATTCTCCTCTTTTGCAAGATAAACTTACTTTTGGAGTCAATGTCACTGAACTTGGCTGAGTACTCAACCTTTTTTTGCGAGGCTTCTTGCAATTGTGTAGTCTTCTCCATTGTCTCATTTCTTCCCAGCCTTATAACAGCTCCTCTTCCATTGTATCACATCGTTAACTCCACGGTGGTATAAATAAATTTTAAAAAAAATGTATAGAAAATGTTTACCCCTTTATCAGGCGTGTTCAAGTAAAGATCCAGCAATTTCCAGACGCGCATATTTCTGGATTCTTCATCCTCCTGACACGGGCCATAAAGTTTTGGAAAGAATCCTGGGTCCTCAATCGTCTGAATGTACAGTTTAATGATCTCTGGTTGGTTGGTCTTGGCCGCAACATGAAGAGCGTTGTACCGAGTACCTTCCTGGAAATCAAAGTAAAAGCAATTAAAGAAATTTTTGTCTCCAATAATCTTTTCGTCCGCAACAAAAAAGTATCCAAATCTTCAGCCTTAATCTGCGAAAAGCGTTTAAGACTAATCTTAGAATTTAGTGAAATCTTGATCTGCGAAAAGCGTTTCTTAAGACTAATCTTAGAATTTAGTGAAGTCTTGATCTGCGAAAAGCGTTTCTTAAGACTAATCTTAGAATTTAGTGAAGTCTTGATCTGCGAAAAGCGTTTCTTAAGACTAATCTTAGAATTTAGTGAAGTCTTGATCTGCGAAAAGCGTTTCTTAAGACTAATCTTAGAATTTAGTGAAGTCTTGATCTGCGAAAAGCGTTTCTTAAGACTAATCTTAGAATTTAGTGAAGTCTTGATCTGCGAAAAGCGTTTCTTAAGACTAATCTTAGAATTTAGTGAAGTCTTGATCTGCGAAAAGCGTTTCTTAAGACTAATCTTAGAATTTAGTGAAGTCTTGATCTGCGAAAAGCGTTTCTTAAGACTAATCTTAGAATTTAGTGAAATCTTGATCTGCGAAAAGCGTTTCTTAAGACTAATCTTAGAATTTAGTGAAGTCTTGATCTGCGAAAAGCGTTTCTTAAGACTAATCTTAGAATTTAGTGAAGTCTTGATCTGCGAAAAGCGTTTCTTAAGACTAATCTTAGAATTTAGTGAAGTCTTGATCTGCGAAAAACCGTTTCTTAAGACTAATCTTAGAATTTAGTGAAGTCTTGATCTGCGAAAAGCGTTTCTTAAGACTAATCTTAGAATTTAGTGAAGTCTTGATCTGCGAAAAGCGTTTCTTAAGACTAATCTTAGAATTTAGTGAAGTCTTGATCTGCGAAAAGCGTTTCTTAAGACTAATCTTAGAATTTAGTGAAGTCTTGATCTGCGAAAAGCGTTTCTTAAGACTAATCTTAGAATTTAGTGAAGTCTTGATCTGCGAAAAGCGTTTCTTAAGACTAATCTTAGAATTTAGTGAAGTCTTGATCTGCGAAAAGCGTTTCTTAAGACTAATCTTAGAATTTAGTGAAGTCTTGATCTGCGAAAAACGTTTCTTAAGACTAATCTTAGAATTTAGTGAAGTCTTGATCTGCGAAAAGCGTTTCTTAAGACTAATCTTAGAATTTAGTGAAGTCTTGATCTGCGAAAAGCGTTTCTTAAGACTAATCTTAGAATTTAGTGAAGTCTTAATTTTATTTCTATTGGAAATCAATATGTCACAACTTGCCGCAATCATAATCAGACAGACTCATGACACGATGAGGAAGTGGGAAGGAGATAGATCAGAACGTTGGAAGATATTTTAGGCGAATGTCATGGGATGAAAAAAATAATGGAGTTAATGAACGAGTCAATAAAACGTTTAGCTAGAAATAATTCGACCGTGGAGTTATGCTTTCGTCACTTCTGATTTGTACGAACAATAAAAAAGTATCCAAAAATAATTCTACCGTGGAGTTATTCTTTCGTCACTTCTGCTTTGTATGAACAATAAAAAAATATCCAAAAATAATGCGGCACTTTGCCTTTCTCTTTCATTCAATTTCTCCCACCAACGCATCTGCCCAAATCACGTTTGTCCCGGTCTTTATGTCGGCGAAATCTCACTTATACTAATGAGTCGTGTGCGACTTAAGCTAACGCCCGCTGCAGTTTACTTTCGAAAATTAAATTTTTCTAAAGTGGCCGTTTCTTCTTCTGCTCTCCCCTAGTTAAACTATATTCACATCCATGAATATAAAAAACACATACCAAAGTTTGTGTGCACGTATATACAAACAAATAATCCCTTCGCTTAATACTTAAAAGTATGCAGATTACTTGGAAACGAAAATACAAAAAATAAAAATATTAATATTATTTTTAAATAAATTAAAAATAATCTATATAAAAGAAACACTTAAATATAATCGTTATATCAGGTTGGAAAGAAAGTAATGTAGTTTTTGTCCAACACATTTATTTAATCTGAAATATTCACATTAGGGCATTTTTAATCTTTACAACAATTTCCCTCATTTTCTATGACTTTTGTCCAACGATCAACTAGCTTCTTGATGCCTTCTTCAAAATATTTCCGTTACTTTTTAGAGAAAAACAAATTTAGGTCATGTTTGAGTTGGTCGTCATTTTTATAAATTTTATTGTTTAAATGATGCTGCAACAACCGGAAAAGTTTCCTAACTCGTGAAGGCATGAAATAATTGTGATATGGGTTGTATTGAATTGTTGAGCTAATTCTTTGCTGGTTAACTTTGGATTGACCTCCACAGCGTCCCTAATAGCGTCTTTATCAATTTATTTTGGCCTTCCTGAACGTCGCTGATCTGACAAGTTAAAGTCTCCAGAAGAAAATTTTGCAAACCATCGTTGACATTTTCGATCATTCAGAACATTTATCCCATAGACAGTTCCAATATTCCTTGTAGCTTCTGCAGCTGAGTTTCCTTTTTTGAATGCATAGAGCAAGCAATGTCTCAGATGCTCTTCACTAATATTTATTTTTTGACAGCTGAGACCGTTAAACTTAATAATTTCCAACTAATTACTATATCTGAAAGGCAAAGCAAGATATTAAGACACCAATTCACCAAAAAATCTAAAACTGTGTACAACTTAGGAGGCTGCAAAATGATGAAGTAAAAATTACGACATTACTTTCTCTCCAACCTGATATTTCTTAAATAAAGGAGAAAGAATATTTATGAACAGTAGCTTCATTTGTAGACTTGTGTCCGAGTAAATATTTGTTTAATTGTTTCATTACCTCAGATCAGAGAAGGATGAAGATATAATTTATAATGTGTGTGTCCCACCCTTTCGTGGCGAGTGAAATTGTTAGCTACCATTAGTAATAATGCAAAGCTCTTCGTAAAAAAGATGTGCCATAAAACAGATAAATTAAACATTTGTACATCAACGTTTTCCATTGGGTTGACAAAGCTTTGCAAAAGACAACTCCCTTTGCTGTAAAGGAATAAACTCTTTCAGGTGTTCACACATGTTCAATCTAAACAATGGACCCTGACTTTAGGATAAAGCAAAGCTACAATTTCTTTTTATGTTACACTTCTATTTGATATTAAAGTTTGAACGAAAAAAAACAAAAAACTCATGGGTTAGCAGTCTCACAAGAAATTAATATATTTTTTATTTAATAATTATTTTACAGTAAATATTTGATATTTCTTATTTTTTTTTACTTAATGATAAATATAAATTTTTTTAGTGAATTTTTTAGTAATTTCTGATGAAAGGCTTGTTGAACAAATGTCAGTAAGTCATTTGCAAGGATGTGAATGGCTATTAGAAAAAAAACAAAAAAAACTGAATTTTTCAATCAAGTTGGAGGCCATAACCTCCAATTTCTTAACCTGTGTGCATGTGAATTTCAATGTAGAATGATCCCATTTCTGGATCATTCTAGCTTTTTAGGGCAGCTAAAGTTTTTTTTTTTTTTTTTTTGCTATGGAGATTACCTCTGCGCGTTATGTTATTTATGTGTGTGTGTGTGTGTGTGTGTGTGTGTGTGTGTGTGTGTGTGTGTGTGTGTGTGTGTGTGTGTGTGTGTGTGTGGCTGAAAAGTTGGTAGAAAAATAATAATCGTTTATCCTACAACCAACTCCAAGTGGCAAAACCCTCCCTTAACACTAAGTCTGAGTGGCAATCCTTACCCCGAAAAAAAACAAAAAACAAACTTAAAACTGCACATAATTGTCTACAGATTTAAGTGGAAATCCTGCTTTTTCTGAATGCCACAAAAAAGCGGAATTCCACAAAAAAGCAGAGATCTGCCATCCGTTAAAAGAAAGAAAGAACCTTACGTGCAGTATGGATGGAGTATCACCACAACTGATGAGGTAGCGTGGATTACTGTTTATCATATCTTGGACACTTTGGTAATCACCCGCTTCAATGGACTTTCTCAGTTTTACCAAATCCGGTCCTTTCGGATTCTTCCAGTTGCTTTTTTCCAATAATGCAGGATGAGGACTGTTTCCAGCTGTATCTCCATTTTGCTGTTCGTGCACACAAAATAATCGAAGAAAGAAAAAGAAAAAATTACTCAGTTGCATAAATTACATGAATTTCATGCGATTCATAAAAAAAAAATATATATGTAAACAATCTTCAGCATAAATTATTTTTTTCATGAAAGTTGCACCAGACAAGGTATGAAGCCACTTGATGTAAGGAACTAAAAAAGAACGAAAGATGATTAAGTTGCATAATAACAAAAAGGGAGAGGAAGGTAGAATCACTTGCTTTAAATTAAGCGTTAAATTCAGATGCAAAATAATCGAACCTAAAGTCGAAACATTAACGTTGCAGTAACGGACTTTGTCATCAACACCGGAAATACCTTAAGGAACATATCCATGCTCAATGTGACACTTGAGAATAATCCGACATTTAGCGAGTGCTGATGGAGAAACCTCGCAAGGAGCTTTCCCTGAGTTCGGTCCCCTGTACTATCACCTGGGAAAATGCCGACCAGAAAGCACCATAATCTCACTCTCTACCAAAGATACTTAACTTCCGTCATTATCTGTCAGTTATCAGACAAACGAAGCCTAAAAGAGGCCGCACGATCAGTGTTCAATCCCCCGTATTCCAAAAGAGAAGGAAAGAGTTACAAGATTGGCCGACACAAAATACGACATATCAACCCGTTTCGGATTCTTTATTACCTAATCCAGTAATTTTGAGAAAGGTTACTAACATTTCAGAATATTTATTTAGGACGTTTACCTATAGTTTTGCATGATGTAAATGTGTGTGTGTGTGTGTGTGTGTGTGTATGTAAATGTATGTGTGTATGTAAATGTATGTGTGGATGTGTGATGTAAATGTATGTGTGGATGTGTGTGTAAATAAATGTATGTGTGGATGTGTGTGTAAATAAATGTATGTGTGGATGTGTGTGTAAATGTATGTGTGGATGTATGTGTAAATGTATGTGTGGATGTGTGTGTAAATGTATGTGTGGATGTGTGTGTAAGTGGATGTGTGTATATGTAAATGTATGTGTGGATGTGTGATGTAAATGTATGTGTGATGTAAATGTATGTGTGATGTAAATGTATGTGTGATATAAATGTATGTGTGGATGTGTGTATATGTAAATGTATATGTTTATGTGTGTATATGTAAATGTATGTGTGAATGCAGTTTCATTTCATACGATGAATGTGTAATGTGACTCTTAAAGACAGACTTAGTTCTGATGACCTCAGAGGAAGATTAAATCTGGACAGTAGAGGGAGAAGTGTGCAGAAGAGTAGACTTCAATGGTATGACCACATTGAAAGAATTGATGAGAGTTCTTGGGTTAGTTGATGTAGAACAGTTGAGGTAACAGGTTCAGTTCATCAGGGAAAGTCTGGGAAACATAGGAAGTGATAAGAATGAACTTGAGATAAAGAGGGATAAATAAAGACCTGGACAGAGATAGGCTAGTTTGGAAGTCAATTTCTAAAAGCCGTCCAACACATGTTGGCATGTAAAACGGGTGTTAAACCGAATATGATGATGAAAGAATGGATAAGAGTGTTTGGGTTAGTATATGTAGAACAGTTGAGGTAGCAGGATCAGTTGGCAGAGAAAGGCCAAAGAAAAAATGAGAGTTAGTGATAAAAGCTGTCCAACACATGTCAGTATGTAAAATGGGTGTTAAACTGAATATGACGATGACGACTCAAGACTGGATTGCGGCCTTGACCTACAACTCCGAGTCAGAATGGATCTGGGAATAATGGTAACCAAGGGTCGAATCGACACCCCTTAAGTTTCTTAATTGGGGCCTTACCGCGAGATATAGTTTAATGTTAGAACCCCAAGAAGAGTTGACATGTCATAAAATTCAACTACTTACTACATCAATTATTTAAAGACATGAAATTTAAAAAAAAAAAAAAAAAGAAAAAAAAAAAAGAAAAACAGCAATTCATTCTTTTTTTTCTTTCAATTAGTAAAAGATTAAAATGGCTGACTTGTTTACTAAGAAACCGAAATGCATTCTAGTGGATTTAAGCCAATAATTTTATTTTTATTAAAAAGATTCTTAAAATATTCGTTTTATTTTACACTATTGCAATTTTGATTTCAATAAATAATCATTTCATCGATCTAATAAAGTGAGGACGATCTACTTCGATGTTTGTCATTGATAGCATTGCATTTGACAAATCGATAGTTGATTCCGACTAGCCACAATTATCGGTCTGTGTTAAAACAAAAAAAAAAAAATTGAAAATTCAATTGATTTCATTAATTACATACTAAAAAGGAAATGTCTGTCCAGATATCTTAATAGACAAATCATAATATACACTGGTAATTTCCATTGGTTAATCATCTATGTCATTAGCCAATCAAATCATTGCATTTATGACAAATATAAAATTTGTAAATGGCGTCCAAAATGAAACCTCTTGATCACAATTTATTCGCATATTTCACTTTATTTCATTTATTCACCCAAAGTCTCCACGTGTACAAAACGAAATGAGTGAAGCTGTCATTTCTGTGCACAAACAATTAAGCATTATAATTTGATTTTAAGATACAAATAAAACAACTTTTTGCTGAAATCGTTTCTCCCTCGCCTCTGACCTACTTTCGACTCTAAAGAGAAAAAAAAAAAAAAACATGTATGGTTTATGTACCATCTCCGGGATGCATGTTTTGTGGAAATGTGTGCAAACCTCGGACAGACAGATTAGACTCCTAGCGACAATCAGGACTGAGGCATGGTATATTTTAAGCACAGGTTTATTGATCGCCGACAACGGTAAAACTGAAAAAAACAAAAAAAAAAAAACCCATGTAGCAGAAACAAGGAGTCTAATAAAACGTATCGAGAATCACAAAGCTTTATAACACGGCAGAAAAAAATATTTGAGCGTAGAAATAAAGAAAAAAATACAAATTATTTTAGGTAAGAGCCGATTTACGTGCGAAGAAAAAATGAAGCCCTACACATGGTGAAAAGGTAAAAAGTAAATAACACTAAAAAAAAAAAAAAAATATGAGCACTATTTAATTCTATTCTTAAAGAAAAGAAAGGTAATATTTCGTACCGGTGACGCTCAAGACATCAGAATATTTACAGAGATAGGAAATTGCATCATGTGGACGCGAGGTAAACAGCTAAAATAGATCAGGGGACAGGCACCGGAAGGATCTCGCTTGCGATCAGTCTGAGGGAATCCCCGAAGAAAAAAAGGCTAGCTAAGAAAGATAGATGCTAGGGGATCTCTACTACGTTAGACAGAATAGTTTAGATTTAAACACAGTGAAGACCAAACTTGCCGCTGCCGTGGCGCAATGGTTTAGCACGCAGCACTTAGAGACAGAGGTTTTGAGTTCGAATCTAAGACAGGCCATAGTTTACTTATTTACTGTTTACCCCGATTCTGTCCATAATTGATTTAAAATTACAATATTAAACAAATTATTTACTTTTACTTCGTAATCTACAGAAATTAGGATCCTGGGCGACACCAGGTGAAAGGAAATGGATCCAATAACAAGTCCCGAAGATTTTACTCTGAACATTACGAACGTAACCTCTAATGTCCAAACTGCAGAAACAGCGTGTGCAGACTGCAAAGTTGAACTAACCGAGTCTGACGAAACTGTTCAGTGTTACCTTTGTGAACAGCTATTCCATATTGCTTGCCAAAATCTCCGAAACGAAAAGAACTACGCTCTGCTGCCAAAGTTCGTGGTACGATTTTATTGAACGGGCTGGTATACGACAACTATTCACGGGCGCGATCCTACTACTGCCTCACCAGGTGCCAATGGCAGTAATAATAAAAAAAATAATTCAACGTGCAATTTTCACAGTTGTGTTAACACACACGGTCACAATTTTCACAGTTGTGTTAACACACACGGTCACAATTTTCAAAGTTGTGTTAACACACACGGTCACAATTTTCAAAGTTGTGTTAACACACACGGTCACAATTTTCAAAGTTGTGTTAACACACACGGTCACAATTTTCACAGTTGTGTTAACACACACGGTCACAATTTTCACAGTTGTGTTAACACACACGGTCACAATTTTCACAGTTGTGTTAACACACACGGTCACAATTTTCAAAGTTGTGTTAACACACACGGTCACAATTTTCAAAGTTGTGTTAACACACACGGTCACAATTTTCTTAATACAGAGATTAGATAGAATTCGAGTGAAATACTTGAGTGCACCCCCCCCCCCCCATCCCCAACTTTTAAATCACAAACAGGTGCTGAATTAATTTCTGGCAGCAGTGGCAAGCAAAAATAGAGCAGGTCTGTGGCTAGTTGTCTGGACAACGAGCCAACAAAGCCGTCCACTGCCAATGCATCACCCCCCCCCCCCCTCCCCAGTCGATCAGCTCTTCTTTTGTAAAGAGAAATCAAATATATTTGCATGCCAACAGGTTCCACTACAAGTCAAAAATGACCAGCGTAAATATTTAAGGACTAAAATAAGAGCGAATATCATTTAGTTTTCTATGATTTTTATCAGCTTTTTGTGATCGATTTATTAATTTTTTTTTTAGCCACTTTGCCCTATTATCAAATTGCGTTTTTACATGGTCCAAATCTTGAGTATTTTTATTGATTTACTATGAAAAGAAAAATGTAGCCTAATCTCCAATGTACTATGAATCATATAAAGAAGACTCAATGCATTAGCTGTTGAAATGAAACTTTTTTTTTATTTTTTTTTTTTTTTAACTTAGTTCACCCCAAACAAGGCAAGTTGCCACTGTAGACATAAGGGGCTACTGAGAATTAGGGTGAAAGTTTTGGAGGTCATCCTAAATTGGGAGCTGTGCAGCAAGATGCCTGTTCACATTAGTTTTACATTTCTGCATGTCAGTATGGTTAGGAAAACAGGGAGCAGGGAGGGAGTTCCAAAGACCGACAGCTCGATGAAAGAAGCTATATGAACAATCAAAGTTGTACGTCCGCGTGATTTTTTTTGTACGATTTTTTTTGGGGGGGGGGGGGGGTAATGGGATTTTGTCCAATATTTATACTGACTTTTGAAATGGTTTGATTCATTTATTTCATTGCACAACTAAGTCTCAACTGGTACAGCCACGTGATCCGGTGTCAGTCATCCAAAACGCTGCAAAGTGTGTCCAACGTCAATGTTTATGGCGGAAAGCCATGCAGTAGACAGTTTAAGATAGAGGGGATCAGTTGATGGAGACCAGATCCTGGCGGGTGGCACAAGTTAAATGGCAACAGAAGTTGGAAGTCATTCACGCAGTGTCTAACCTCGGCATGAGACCAAGAGTACAAAAAAATAATAACAAAATGTCTAATGTTATTACGTTCTTTTTAATTTGCAAAGATGGTGGCTCGTAAAGTTTACAGATATTATTTTTTTCAACAAAACCTAATGTTATTACGTTCTTTTTAATTTGCAAAGATGGTGGCTCATAAAATTTACAGATATCACTTTTTTCAACAAAACCATGCTATGAAGATGCTTTATTGGGAGGGGGGGGGGGATTTTAGTTTCGGGATGTTAGCCGTACAAATAAATGCCCTTTTTTACCATTTATGTATCCGTCACTTTTATATTTCAAATCCAGTTGTAAAAACACTTCAAAAGTACTGATTTTATTATTTGAAAAAAAAAAAAAAAAAAATTCTAATATACTTTTTTACTGTAAAAATCAGAAAAATGTGTTATTTGTTGGTCTTAGTAAGCTTGGGTACTGTTTTCAGATTAATACCTGCTACAAAGTGCTGACGTCACATTCGGCCACCATTAGTAGGTGCAAAATTTCAATATAACCAATGAGTTTTTAGCATGTACTTTTAATTGATCAAATTCAGACAAAGCAAAAACATCTTTTCCGGAGACAAAAAAAAAAAAAAATTATGATAGTTCTAACGCTGAATATTTTTTTTAAAGATCTAATTCATATGAAAAAAAAAAATTAATCTTAAATGAAAGTACGAAACATTTCATTAAAAATTAAACCTTTTCATTAATTGATCGCTAACATTTTTTTTACATAAAAAGTAAAAACAGTTAAACCACCATTCAGGTTGTAACAGCATTAAATATAATAAACAGCACTGAAATTTCAAAGAAAAAAAAATGATTTTAATGCCAAAATTTTGGATATGAAAGATATCGAATTGATTTTTGGATATGAAAGATATCGAATTGATTTTTGGATATGAAAGATATCGAATTGATTTTTGGATATGAAAGATATCGAATTGATTTTTGGATATGAAAGATATCGAATTGATTTTTGGATATGAAAGATATCGAATTGATTTTTGGATATGAAAGATATCGAATTGATTTTTGGATATGAAAGATATCGAATTGATTTTTGGATATGAAAGATATCGAATTGATTTTTGGATATGAAAGATATCGAATTGATTTTTGGATATGAAAGATATCGAATTGATTTTTGGATATGAAAGATATCGAATTGATTTTTGGATATGAAAGATATCGAATTGATTTTTGGATATGAAAGATATCGAATTGATTTTGGATATGAAAGATATCGAATTGATTTTGGATATGAAAGATATCGAATTGATAGTAATTTGGGGCAATATGAAAAAAAAAGTTGCTTAAATTTAATGATTTTTTTTTTTTAAACTGAAGCGCCTTTGTTTTAAAGGCTTTGATCTGCAGGAAACAAAATCTTATTGACAACTGATTAAATTTTGTTGTCATCCATAATCTCCTTGGAACTACAAAACTTCATTTATATAAACACTGATGAAGATAACTGCCTGAAACTTGTAAATCACACATCATCTGAGAAAATGATTAAATATTAACGCTATTTGATTATCACATCAAAACTATTATGGCTGACTATCGAACCAGGAAAGCAAACATGCACGAACATGACAAGAAGTCGTAACCTTGCAACTCGTAATTAATCTATTGTAATCCATTCAAGCAGAATTCTGTTATTTCTTTTTTCTTGCCAGACTAATCCTATTATTTCTGATTGATAAAATTTGACAGCGTCATTTATCTATTTGTTGAAATTGCACTTCACGGGCTCTGCTTTAAAAAAAAAAAAATAAATAAATTTAAAAAAAAAAAAAAAAAAAAAAAAAAAAAAAAAAATCGCATTAAAATACAAATAGATTTTAATGAAAATTCAAAGTTTTTAATATTTTGGTTGAAGTACACTACATAGATCAGTTATTTGTGTCCACTAATGGAAGAATTCAATGACGTTATCTGCTTAATTAGTGATAAAAGTTCAACCCTAAAAAGAGAATTCTTCAAAGCTTACAAGTCATTTTTTTCTTGATGTTTTAAGTTTTTTTTCCCCCCATTAAAGGTCACCATTTATCAAGGCCCAAAGGCCACTCGAGGATAAGGGTTAAAGAGTTAAACTTGAGGATCGGGGTTATAAACCAGAAGTTTTTTTTTGTGGTAGTGGTAGAAGAGGGGGAGCAAATGGAGACATTACTCACGTAAAGCAGGGTTGCAGAGTCGGAAGGTATAAGATCCGACTCAGACTTCTAAGATTCTAAAAATTCTGATTCCGACTACTAAAATTTCAAAATATCGAAATATCGAACTCAGACTCCTTAGTTTAAAGTTTTAATATTTAGACTAATTTAAGTTTATTATTCGAAGCATTCTTACGATTCCGAGTGACAAATTCCTTCCAAAACTTGACTCTCCGACTTCACAACCATGTTGTAAAGTATAAAACAAGAACTCTTTAAACTGAACTACATTTTTTTTATCAGAGCAAGACATTACTTTTTTGAGGATAAGATACGTCTGGGGAAAAAACAGCTCTTAAAAACGTGGTTTAACTGCGCCTTTCAAGTGCAATTTTAGCCAAAAATTATTATTAAAAAAAAAAAAAAAAAAAAAAAAAGAATAAACAAAGTCATCATTAAAATTACTAAGTTAGGATTAATAATTCAGCTTGTGCCTCCCTTAGTTAGAAAACGGTAACACTGCCAATGCACATGTGCGAAAAGGGATGTAATCCATTCAAATTCAAAGTAATTATCGTATTAAATACAACCCGTAAACAAGAAGCAGGTGACAACTGATTTTTTTTTTTTTTTAAAGTTAATTTAACTTGTCAAATTTTAATATTGGTACTACTGTGGTTTGATGCGACGATGACGCATTGATAACTCAAAACTACTGATTTGATCGGAATTTTACATGCAATTAAAGAGCATCAAATTCTGAAAAATTGAAAGTTGAAATTTCGTCAATTTCGACAAGGACCAAACTTTTCAAGGTCATAAGAGGACAGACTTCATTGGTTACAATATGGGCCAAGTGGTCAGTCTCTACGATTACCAGTACCAAAGTTATCGCTAAAGGCGTGACTTTCATCTTTCAGTGACCTTGACACCCCAAAATTAACCCAGTTTTAAGTTGGACCATTTTTCTTATTTGCTTATTCAAACTAGATTTTCAGGTGACTTGTCAAACTCAGGAATTTGTACGGAATTTCGAATGGTATCCTTCATTTTAATCCATGGGGATAGCTTGCTTTCATTCCGTCATGACCGTGTAGAAGTCTTAAGTAATCTGAAATTGTATTACTAATAGTATCGCCCGTACTGGGGATTGAACCGTCAACTTCTAGATGACCGTCACTTAGAACTGATTATTATCTAGCACTTATCTATTGAGGCTGAGTTAGACAAAGATTCAACAAGATACAAAAAAAAAAAAAAAAGAAAAAAAAAAAAAAGAAAAAAAAAAGAAAAGAAAAAAAAAGAAAAAAAGAAAAAGAAAAAAAAAGAAAAGAAAAAAAGTAAAAAAAAGAAGAAAAAAAAGAAAAAAAAGAGAAAAAAAAGAGAAAAAAAGAAGAAAAAAAAGAGTGGCTTAAATACTATTCTTTAAACGTTAGTCATTGTAAATTTTATTTGCTGTACATTTTGAAAAGCATCTTTACGTGTTATTAATTACCTCCACCAAGGAGGAGGTTATGTTTTCGATCGTGTTTGTATACAGCCTCGCGTTCACATCGCTTGACCAATTGTCACCAAACTTGGAAAATATATCGATCACGGTCTAACTCAAGTTTCAGAATTATCGAGATGAGGATTGATAATTTGTATTATTCGGACTACTCGTCTCACGTTATTCTCACGTTTCGGCCGATGTAACCTCAGACCAGGTAAAGAGTCAATTCAAAAAGAAAAATCCTCTTAAATGCAACCCAGACTTTAAGGATTTAATATACGTTATGAATGTGTATTATGCGCGATGACACCTGTACAAAATACAAAAATGCAAATCACCAGATTGAGGAGAAGAAAAAATTAAAAAGCAACGAACAAACTTACAGATGCATTTTTGACTGGTGTCGAGAAACATTCCGAGACATCGTTTGTGTAATTGATTGCTTCTTCTTTGGTTGAGAATTGTTTGAATCGAGCTCCTTTATACTTTTTTAACTCTTTCAGTGCAGTAATTAATTCTTGAAATACTAACTGCGGACTTTCTAAAAATGAAAGCAAAGAATACATGATAAAGTTAAAAAAAAAAAAGAAGAAAATCTGACAAAAAAAAAGAAAAAAAAAAGGAGCACAGCAGACATGAACTTAAAAAAGGGGAGTAGTTGACAGATTACAGACGACTCAGTTTGAAATGGCTTCGCAATTGGTGTGCAGAATGAAGACATATTTGGTGATAGATCGATACAGAATAATTTTTCCAAAAGGAAAACAAGCCGCGCGTGCGTGGTCTCCCTCTGTATGTGACGAGTGTAAAATGCAATAAATTTGGGGCATTTTTTACCCCCCCCCCCCCCCTTTGACCCCCTGGGGGCGAGAACCGGAATTTTTCTGAGGTCAAGGATGCTCATTTTATATCCAGAACAATTGCCTCTACATTTTGGCCAAGTTTCAGAAAAATTGAATGGATGGATGAAAGGTTATGGGGCAAAAAAAATGTCATTTTTTGCCATTTCGGGGCCTTTTTCACCCCCTGGGGGGCTAACCAGATTTTTTTTTTTAAATCGGAGAATGTCACTTTCTAACCTGACCAAAGTTACAACTTCATGCAAAATTTCAGAGAAATTCAATGGATGGTTGCAGAGAAAAATCCGGACGGACGGACAGACGGAAATGCCTCAAAACATAAGTCCCCTGATTTTATAAATCGGGGGACCAATAATGAATCGTTTTGTTATAGCATATTATGTTTGAAGAATTTAGAATACCATGTTATATTATTTTTTTTTTATTTTTTATTTATTAAATTAATAAATTAATAAAATCATTGATTTAAATTTACATATCTGAGACTTTCGGCTATATAAGCCTTTTTACAAAGTACTTTTTACTTTTTATTCTGCTGGTATTAATTTTGAGGGTTGGGTTAGGGTTAAGGTTAACTTTGAGGGTTGCCCTATCATGAATAGAGTAAAGTGTACGCCTGATCTTTGAAAAGTAAAATTAGATGTTTTTCTTTTTGTGTGGTTCGTGCGTATTTGAATAGAAGGGAGCATACACTTTGCTCTATCCATGAGGGAGCAACCCTCGAGGGTAATACCAGCACAATGAAAAAAGTACTTTGAAAAAGGCATATATCGCTGAAAGTCTCAAATATGTAAATTTAAATCAATGATTTGATTCATTTAATATATAAAAAATTTTTTTTTAATCATTTAATATTATTTGGTTTTCTAAATTCTTGAAATAACTTTACAAAAATAATGTTTTCTCTGATGTGCGAACAAACCCATTCTATATTATGTTATCTTTGCACCACCTTAAATTCAAACTTATATTAGGGGTGGGACGTAATGGGTGAAAATTTCAGATTCATGCGAGTAGTATTTTTTCGTGTTCATTTATACATAAATAACACTAAACAATCAAACATTTTGAAAATTTTGCAAAATTCAGAAGGTGCAGGCCAAAAATAGTCGTTAGGGCTCCACGGGACTCAAAATCCATAAATGTTTTGTGAAAAAGTGGTTTCATGTGACATTGCAGGTCCTAAAACATCCTCAAAAGCTATGAATGGATATAGATGGTTAAATCTGATATAGTACTTTAATCTAGGACCATTTTCAGGTTGTGAAAGGGTTTTCATGAATGTAAAATAACCAAAAACTAGTGGCCTGCACCTTCTGAATTTTGCAAAATTTTCAAAATGTTTGATTGTTTAGTGTTATTACTGTTATTTATGTATAAATGAACACAAAAAAATATTACTCGCACGAATCTGAAATTTCCCCCCCATTACGTCCCACCCCCCTACTTATATACGATTAGTTGAATACAAACTGCTACCCTCCCATTGCAGATGAGGGAAACTGGGTTCATACCTTACCAATGGTACTAGCGTGTAATTAAAAGAAAAATTGTTTTTTAAAAATTTAAAAAATGTGTGTGGGGGGGGGGGAAGGGAGAGATATTAACCAAGGAATGGAACTCTTAGTTTTGTAGAGTCATTTGTTTTTAAGACACACAAAAAAAAAAAAAAAAAAAAAAAAAAAAAAACAGAAGAGACCGAAAGGTAAGTCGATTAAGAGATGAATGGCACAAAGAAACCGCCCATTTGTTTGTTTTACTTTATCTTATTTATAAAGTGAAGTCAGATTTTCCTCTATTTCAACGACCGATATAGCTCCTGTGACGGTTGGTAATACCGGACAAAAATTAATATTTATTTTTGGCAGAATTCGTTTTGGCTCGGCGTATGCTTCCCAAATTATATAAGAACTTCTACAGGTCAAACACATTGAATAAGATAACTGGTGAAAGAAAGGTGAATGCAGATATGGTTACAACAAGCAATTTATTTAAACACAACAGGAGTGAAGTGAAAATAAGATGTGTGTGAATGCAATCGTTTTCTATGTTAGCCGGTCAAAATTCAGGAAGGGGACATTTTGTCTTCAGCACCGTCCTCTTCCGCAAGACATGCACACAGGGAACTGTCTTGCCTCAACACCGCCTGCTTGCTCAGAATCGGTCTTTTTCAAATCAGCCAGCATGTGATTCGGACGTCCGATGAGCTTGCGTTAAACGTCGGTCATTCTGGGACAAGTAGCTTGGTAAAATAGAGGTAAGCAACGCAGAGTTCTCTGAACCTATTTAAGTTTTCGCTTTCTTCCAATTTTCTTTGTTTTTTTTCTTAGAACATGTTTGTAAGACTGATTTATTTCCTGTATTTACAGTTTTGCGGTGAGAAAAAAAAGGTGTTATATTCAGCGTTGGCCACATGCGCGCATAATAAATACATTCGCCTGTACTACTCGTCTTTCGAGATTTTTTGCCTCAGATTGCTTGCTGTTACAATATGGGAAGCAAAACATTTTTTTTGAGCTCAAACATAGTACATAACATTTAACACATATTTTTGTGAGCTCAAACATAGTACGTAACATTTAACACATATTTTTGTGAGCTCAAACATAGTACATAACATTTAACACATATTTTTTTTGAGCTCAAACATAGTACATAACATTTAACACATTTTTTTTGTTGGTCAAAAGTTCAATGTTTATCCTGCTTAGCTATATGTTTCAACTCACCCATATTTTCCTCAATCGATCCATCTCAACAAGGTTTTGTATATTTCCAAGCATGTAAACTTTTCATCAGTCATTTTTTGTTGTTTCAAACCCAACCACTTAATATTCTTCTCATTAAACTCTTCATGTGTATCTTATGTTCACACACTCCGTCACTTCGTAAACAAAAGCTGTGTACAGAATTCTGCTTCAGAAGTGCTTCATTCAGATTCTTAGTTCGTGTTTTCAGAAATTTGTTCGTTTCATTGGATTTAGTGATTTTATCTGGTTAGCCGTTTTTTCTTTTTCTTTGATTAATAATTTCAGTAATAAGTCCTCTTTCTTTGACCTTGAGCACTGTAACAAATCTAAATGAATAAATGCTATTATTATATTATCAAAACGGGTTACTATTATTGAATTCAATAACATTTTTAAATACTGTATATATATATATATATATATATATATAAAGTTAATCCAACAAAAGATATAAGAGGCAACTAATATCTTTTAATTTGTGAAACATCCGGATAAAGACTGAAGCTCAATATACTGGATAGAGCATTAATAGCATAATATAAAATGAAATAATAAAATAAGGTGCGAATCAAATTTTATTAGAGTTCAAAGTTCAGGCAAAGTATCTCAACGTCCTTAACTCATGAGTTTTCAAAGATAATTCTTCTCCTCAGAGGACCATTACCGCAGTGACGTTACTGCAGGTGATAAAATTACATTTTGAAAATATATAAAAATAATACAAAAATACATAAAAGTACATAACACATCAAATATATCAAGCCAAAAACATACTTATTTGTTACAGTTATAAAATCCATACAAGTCATACGAATTAAAACATATTCAAGAAAGATATCCAAGAGGTTGATTGAAGATTGATCCAGGTATTGAATAACAGTCCATGTTTATATTCCTATGTTTTGTTAAATAGAAGTTAATTTTATTGTAGAGAAGACATTTGTAGTTTTATATTCAACTCTGGTGATCTCCTTGAATTCAAGTCAGATACACGCACAGCCGACTCAACAAATGGCTATATCCCGTTTCAAAATTCAACATATACTAGAGTGTACCGTTCAAAAAAGTCTAACCATGTAAAATATTTTCTACAAAAAAATTAGTTAATATTGTAATTTAAAAAAGTATAATCAGCTTTGCACGTTTTTATTTTAGTAAATTCTGTAAAGAAAATTGTTTTCAGATTGTTCAATCAAAATAAAACGAATTTAAGTCTCTAAAACCTATGAAAGAACAATGTTTATTTATTTTAATGCAGCAACAACAACTTTTTTCAATTAATTCTTGTTTTTGTTTTTTTATTAATATTGAATAAGTTCAGTTCCAGTAAAAATCAGATTGTTTTCCTTTTTTTTTTTATTGCAATTTTTAACGTTTTCTAATACTTTTTACAAACATCGACAGTCTGACTTTTCAACATGTTTCGCTCGCACCAAAATGTATGAAATCATTTTCGATTGAACAGGCCTTCTTAAAGGTTGTGACTATGTTCAATTGTTTATAAAAAAAATTCAAATAACATTTTTATCAACTTACAACGAACGCAAATCGGCTTCGTTTTAAAATAGAAATAAATCTTTAGATGCCTCACTATTTGCAATCAATTACGAGGAAAACATTTAAGAAAAAAAATAGTTAGAAATAGCTACTCGTGTACCCAAAGTGTATTTTCATTTTTGCAAAAATATATGCAAATATTACACGGGTTTTTACGTTAATCTGAAAATTAGAAAAATTAAAAAGAATCGGTCTTTGTATCGGAATCATGAAAAACATTGGAATCGTCCCATCACTAATTATAACAATCTCAAGCAGTTAAATAGTGGTGAACAGAGCGTTCAACCATTTTTTTGTTTGCCAAGGAATTGAATCAAATGTAGTCACTGCGTGATCACGTGGCTGCTCAAAAAGATCTGTTGTCATAGCAACTAACATCATCGGTTATTCATGCGCAAGTTTTTTTATGATTATTCATACTGAATTATAATTTAAATATTTATTTTTTTTACTTTTTATTTTTCCTATTGTTGTACTTACAAATGGTAAAAAACAAAAACATTTTTAAAAATTGGCAATCATCGGCGACTACTTTTCACCGATTTCTAACGAGGCAGTAAAGAAATTTACTTGCAGATAACTTTTCACGTGAAAGATTTTCCAGCATTTGACGTACTTTTCTATATCTTCAATTTAACTAGATTATCTCCATAATAATGTCCACCGTGACAACGACCACATCATGGATTCTTCCATTAGCGATGAAACCGAAAAGGGCAGTGAACTATCCCCCCCCATCAGACACCATTGAAATTTGGTCACAAAACAGATGACATCGACAATAAAAGTTGTGCAAGTTTTAGTTTTCAGCACATTTATTGCAATAAACATATCTTTATCCGCCTTTAGTTCATCTCTTCCGCCATTAGATATTTCTAAATAAATAATGTTGCCAGAATAATAACGAAGAAAAATTTAGAGACAAACAATTAAAATGAAAGTCATTGGTCTAAAAAAAAAAAAAATTAAAATGAAAGTCATTGGTCTAAAAAAATTAAAATGAAAGTCATTGTCTAAAAAAATTAAAATGAAAGTCATTAGTCTAAAAAAATTAAAATGAAAGTCATTAGTCTAAAAAAATTAAAATGAAAGTCATTAGTCTAAAAAAATTAAAATGAAAGTCATTTTACTTTTCATTTAAGCGAGAGCTGTCTCCAATTCCCATTCCGACCTTGATTATGACCTATTTTAATCACATCAATTATTTATTGATTGGTTTTGACCATTCTTTTGTCAGTACGTGTTTCTCACCTATGTGTAACTTTGATAAATAGACACGGAACTATTAGTTCTCTTTCAAAAAATAAAAATTTAAAAAAATGAGCGAAATAAAATTGAAAATAAACTCCCGGCCAACGCCGGGTAGATACAGCTTGTTTCAAATATCTAAATTCTTTGTTCATAAAAAAGAAAGAAAAAAAAAAGGTACTTTAATATTATAAACTTTCAAAAAGATCAATTTCGATGAATTGTCAAAACCTAATGTTAAATATCAAAGATATGTCCACTAGTATTTTTATTTGGCAATTTAAATTTGTAAGAGAAACGGTAACACCTAAACAGGAAATAAAGGTCAGACTGGGTGGAGGGGGGGGGTAGCTGGCCTTTGGTTATCATTGTCTTGTGGAAACACTAGAAAATGACATCATACGAGATAGGATAGGCGCGGACTTTGAGTTACGAGCTTGATGAGATCAGATATAAGAAATGACTTAATAGACGATAAATGAAGTAAGCCCTAATTTGCAGCTACGATCTTCCTTCTCCCCGGCTGCTAGCGAAGGGGGAGGCAATGTCAACAGCCTGATAAAATGGTCCTCCTTGGGGATCTAGTTCTTTCGTTAGTGTTGTTGTGGCGACTTTGATTCCAGGACAAGAATGCTTTCCCCTTGCAGAGAAGCAGCTATCGAGGGACAATGAGAGATCTCAAATGGAGTGTGTTAGTCTCATAGGACCATTGTGGTTGAGCGCTGACCGCACGAGCGTCGATTTAATTGTATTGTTTATCATGCGTTAATTTGCATTCAATAACAGACATTTATTTGATTGTCACATAAAAAGAATTAGACTTCCCTTTGAGAGGAGGTAATGCAACACTAACCACATTATGAAGTGAAGTAGTTATTTACCTGCCTTCTTAAATATGCCTCCCCCTTCTGGGGATGTGCCAGATAAGTACATTTTGATTCTCAACAGCGAAAAGTCATTATCAAGGAAGTAATAGAAACTAATTGTTCAATAACGGCAGACAAGGGATTAGTTGTATTTTAAGGGGATTAACATTCTGCTTTTATTCGGATTTACAACATATACAACCAGAGATCCGAGTAGACAATGGTAACAAATGTTCAAATCGAGATGAATTTCCCAACCTGCGTGTGTATGGGGAGAGAGGGAAGTGGTAGTAAAATTTTTTTTTTTTTTTTCATTCCTACACAACTCCAATTAGTTTGAACTAAGAAAGTTTAAATTAAGAGAAAGACACTGATTGAGTGTGCATGTGGAGGAAGGAGACAGGAAGTCATTCTTTGATGAAACAAGAGTAATCTAACTCCCCTACCCTTTATGAATCGTTTGAAGTCTCAGCATTCACAGGCAAAATTAATATTCTGTTTTCAGAAAGAACTGTTATAAGAGGGGGAAAGAAGGCAAGGGAGAGACTAAAAGAGGAAAAGAGAGAGAAAAACAGGGAAAGAAAAAGAAAGATAAGTGAGAAAAAGAAATAAAATCCAGCGAAATGGTGACAAAAAAATGAGGAGGTAAAGCTCTAGTGATTTGGCAGAAATCAGCTTTTTATTTAAATAAGCCGCGCGTGCGTGGTCCCCCTCTGTATGTGACTTGATGTGGCGAGTGTAAAATGCAATAAATTTGGGCAATTTGGGGCATTTTTGATCCCCCTTTGACCCCCTGGGGCGCGAACCAGAATTTTCTGAGGTCAAGGATGTTCATTTTATATCTAGAACAATTGCCTCTACATTTTGGCCAAGTTTCAGAAAAATTGAATGGATGGATACAACGTTATGGGAGAAAAGGGTCACATTTTGCCATTTTGGGGGCTTTTGACCCCCTGGGGGCACGAACCAGATTTTTTCCAAGGTCAGCGATACTTATTTTCTATTAGGAACAATTGCCTCCATATTTTGGCCAAGTTTCAGAGAAATTGAATGGATGGATGAAAAGTTATGGGGCAAAAAATGTCATTTTTTGCCATTTCGGGGCCTTTTGACCCCCTGGGGGGCTAATCAGATTTTTTTTCAAAAATCGGAGAATGTCACTTTTTAACCTGACCAAAGTTACAACTTCATGCAAAATTTCAGAGAAATTCAATGGATGGTTGCGGAGAAAAATCCGGACGGACGGACATGCCTCAAAACATAAGTCCCCCGATTTATAAAATCGGGGGATCAAAAAGAAGCGGAAACTTACATCCCTGAATAATTTTATATGTAAACGTTATTAAAAGTTCACAACATTTGTTTGATATTTAAAAATCTGTTTAAACCTGGCATAAGGATACTTCACCCTACAAGTAAACCCTTACTAAATATTCAAAATACATGGTATTCAAAGCTCAAATAAAATCCCCTCGACACATCTAACCCGACACATTTAACCCGACTGGCTCAGATGAGTAAGGGTGCACCTTCAAGTAATGTTACCTCAAGTAACATCACTTAGCTGGATACTCTACCAGACTAGATGAACTCTTGTCCTGGAATCCGGTAACACCAAGAGACCACAAGAAATATAACAGTTAACTGGTCAATTGGGGAGAAGAAAGTAAATGGTCTTCACTTCTTAACTAACTCAACGTTTGAGAGGTAAAGGAAACCTTTAGTTTAACATTCGGATCACATATAGAGATCAAATGTTAGCCCCAGGAAGGGGCCTCTTGGTTTGTGAGAACTTCACACTGAACTAAAAAAAAAAAAAAAAATATATATACAGTTGTATTGTTCATTGAGAAAATTTCTTTGGAATTTTGTCAAAGAAAGAGTCCTAAGTGCTACAACAGCATACAACCCGTTTGCTGCAGACTCTTCGTAGATGCGGGAACAGAACGACTCAGTCGCCGGAATAGACATTTCCTAAATGTTCACATGAGCTCTTTTAGTTAAGTTGCGGCTCTAATAATGCTATGTGCCAATAGGCCACGATGTTCAGAAATGCTGTACTTGCAGACTCAACCCGATAAGGGTGATAATCATTACAAGTAGTATAAATATAGATAAACTACACTTAAAGGTTTAAATTACTCTAATATATATATATATATATATATAAAGATTTTGATGTTTCACTGAGAATAGTGTATATTCAGTAAAGTCCGGAACAAGGCCAATAAAAACAAGCACAATGAGCCCCGATTATAGGGTACAGAGCATTTATACGTATATTTGGAGAGTTTACCCAGATATTTTTTTCCAGAGAGGATTAATCACAACGAAAAAATCTTTTATATTATTATTTATTTATTTATTTAGTAAAGTTATAGTTTCCTACACATGTTTCGCTACCTAGCAAGGTGCTTGCTAGGCAGTTCATCAGATATAAAACCTAAGATATTGACCTCAACAACTGGCAATACCCCACAGGGGATTGACCTAGTTAGAAATCATTTATGGAAAAAAAGGAAAACAAGTTCAAAAGACAGCTCAAACAATGTGGTAATATGGTGTGCGTGCGTGTGCGTGTGTGTGCGTGTGCGTGTGCGTGTGTATATATATATATATATATAAATATATATCTTTTCTGTATCTATGTTTAGTTTTTGTGTCTGTAATTTAACTGTTTAAATTCTGTATGTAATAAACACATTGTATCATGAATAAACACATCTTAAAAACGTAATGTGTGAAAGGAAAAAGAGTACAAATTGCAAACTCTCAAAGTTAAGATTGTCGACAGGATGATACAGGTTATTGTTCTTCCTAATCTAGAGTTCATATTTCCAGTTATTGTATTGTATATGGACAACTACCTACCTGCTCCCGACTGTACCGACATGCAGAAATTTAAAACTAATGTGAACACGCATCTCGCTGCACAGCTCCCAATTTAGGATGACTAAACTTTTACCCTAATTCTCAGTAGCCCCTTACGTCTACAGTGGCAACTTGCCTTGTTTGGGGGTGAAATTTGTTAAAAAAAAAAAAAAAAAGAGACTCTTGCGCTCCATCCTTCTCCAACGCTGTCTAAAATGGTTTGAGCGTGCAGCTCGACGCCCAGAGAAAGAGCTTATCCATTAGGTCCTTTTCTTCCTGGTGGTTGGCAGTTTAAAGACCTGGGCGGCGACAATTAAAGGCAACCTAGCAGCACTAGTAGACCCACAAATAGTTGGTCTTCAACTATGGAATTGGCTACTCATCGTGTGATTTGGCCCCGGATCAACGAACGTGGACTGCGATGGTCAGAGATGTACTTGCACGGGAGGAAGCCGGCTGAACCCGACCAAGGCGATAGTCGTGACAAGTACGAGGATGTATTCTAGAGTTTTTTTGTTTTTTTTGTGAGCTAGATTTTTCATATTAAAGAACCAATCTTGTGTCTAAGTTTACCCTCGTGGGGAGACAAAGAGAGAGGCTAATTAAGTTTAGTGAGGTTGACCGACATAAAACCGTAAACTGTAAAAGATAAACACTTGAATTAGAAACTGGCAACGACAATCAGTAATCTTGATCCTTATTAATTGACTAAGAAATTACGAGATTAAAAACGAAAAAAAAGATGAAGGTCAATCATGCAGATGATAAAAATGTAAAATGATATAACGTTTTTACATATGTTTGTAACAACAGGTAACTACGAAGTCGACGTTAACTTGCAAAAACTAAATCAACTGGAGTAAACACAAATTGAAATTAGAGTAAGGAAATGTAGAAAAAAAACTTATAACAGATGTACGTCACAAGAAATTCAAGTCAAAAATAAAACATGTATCATTCGGACTACCGTTCTCATCTTGAATGCTGTTCTCAACGTTTCGGCCGATATAACCTCCAACCTTCTTCAAAGATTCGTAGCACAATGGATAAAAGTGCTAAGTAATAATTAGTTCTAAATGACAGTTATCTGAAGGTTGATGGTTCAATCCTCACTACAGGCGATACTAAGAATACAATTACGAATTATTTAAGACTTCTACTCGGTCATGGCTGACGGAACGAGAGCAAGCTAGCCCCATTGATTAAATAAAGGGTCCCGTTCGAAAGTAGGCACAGTTTCCTGAATTTAACAGATTCCAAAGAGATGCACCTGAATGAGGTTAGAGGTTACATCGGCCGAAACATTTTGAGAATAATACCCAAGAGGAGAACAGTAGAATAATCTCAAAAATTCTGAAGAATAAAAACTTTTAACGGATAAAAACTTTTAACGGATAAAAACTTTTAACGGATAAAAACTTTTAACGGATAAAAACTTCTAACGATTTACATCAAGAAACTGAAGCCGAAAATTGGTTTCTATTAAAACCGGAAAAGACTAATCTGTAATTCTTTGTGTTTAGTTTTCTCGGCAAATAAAAGTATATAACCTTTGGGGTCAAACAGCTTGTTAGGTGAGGCTGTCATTTTTGGTGAAAGCCATTGTCTCTTATATTAAAAAAACAAAAAAAAAAAAAAAATCCCTTGGAAAGGGGAGATAAATAGGTATCAATATATTTATTGATATATGTCAGGAATAATCATTGTAGTCTATCGTAATATATATATATATATATATATATATATATATGCATGTTCGTTTCAGTAGTTGAACACTTTGACGACGGCTGCCTTTGAATAGGTTTAATCTCGCTGATTTACCAAGTTGTTGATAACGACTATGTGGGCTAAGACGTTGGAATTCGAGTTTGAAACAACTCATGTTCTGAGTCCGGCGTGAATAATTCATCTCTACACTGATGATTCCCAGAAGTATAAAACGTATACGTATGTAGATAAAAACAAACTAATTATATATATATATATATATATATAATAGACTATGTCTGAAATTATTACTTTCCTGCACTGAGGAGCGCAATAAGCTTGAAACACTAGCGTCCATAGGTTATCAATGATAAAATTAATAATTTAATATTTATTTATAAATAATATAATAAGCCCCTTTAAGAGATTAAAGTCGAGCACTCTCGGGGATGTTAAAAATAGACCGTCAAAAAAAATCCTATCAACATAGACTATCAAAAAGCTCTAATGCAAAGTTCCAAATACGTTTGTCGAACCCTCTCAATTAGTCTCCTATCTGCACCCGCTTCTAGGTACATATAGATCTTACTTTCCCTTAATCACGTGACGGTTTCCGGTGACCACTAGGATAGGGTGTACCCCACTCTCCCAGAGTCGGTGACGTCATCAATTTGGCCGTTCCAGAGTTGGTCACCTGGCATTGCTCAGGAAAAGTTGCTGCTCTGATGAAGGTCGCAGATGTCGAAAGGCCTGGTCCAGCAATTGCCGCACTTTCACATCGTAATTGATAGATCAGTGGACAATTAACCCAGCGTGCCCGACGACAGTGTTTACCTGTTATTGGATAAGACCACACCTGTCTCGTGTATAAAGCTACGACTGGTGCGGACAAGTGACATTTTTTTTTTAACCAAATCAGACATGACGCCGTTCCCACAGCTCTTTCGTCTGTTATAAAAAAAAAAAAAAAAAAAAAAAAACTTATTCGTTTTCATTTCGTCAATTCTTTTTTTCGGCCAACGTCTGGGTTATGCGTCGACTGTTAATTCGATAACAGTGACATCGATGCGGACCAACCCAGACCTGACGCCGTCATCTGCTGAAAAAAAAAAAAAAAAAAAAAAAAAAAAAAAACAGGCAATCTTCTCTTATCGATTTTCGTTTAATGAAAATATCCATGTCTTTCTTGCTTAATTCATACTAGTACAGCACCCTGGTCGTCGACCTTCGTAGGTTCACTTTTAATTCATACTAGCGGTTTATTTTAGTTTTCATCTTCCATAGGTTCATTCAACATTGTCACAAGGCAACTTCTTGCAGATTCTGAGCTGACTGAACCGGGCCTGTGCCTCCCGTTTGTCTGAAATTGTCACTTTCTGTACTGATGAGAGCAATAAGCTTGAAACGCTAGGATCTGTAGGTTATAAATAATTTAATATTTATTTATAAATATTAAATTACATAAAGTACTAACCTTCAAATGGTCGAAATTTGAGCCGAATCAGTTTACAAAATTAGTGATTTAAGCAAAGCTATTGTTGCAAATTTTCAATGGAAATGTTTTTATTTTATGTGTTGATAACGCATTGCTTTTTGATGGGAAAATATACTATTCAAGCAAAGCAATAACTAAGTGTTATTTGGACTGTGGTTACGAGGTGGCATGCTGACTTTAAATGCTGTTGTAAAAAGACAAGTGATGCTGAATGCACAGGTCGCCCCCAAATTCGGCAGTTGTGCTGGAAAACAAAGAAATTCCATATACGCGTTCTGGTTGATCAAAAACTGAAGTTGCATAAGATAACTAAAGAGTTGAAGGCAGTGAATTCACCATTTTGCAATGAGAAAGCCGTGTTTGCTCACAGTCTATCATTGATTTTACTCGTCCAGGGACAGGTATTCATCTAGTTATATATATATATATATATATATATATATATATATATAAGATTAATTATTTGAAATTTCATTTCTTAAGCATCTGGAGTCAGACCTAATACTTGAGAAGTCTAGCATTTCGGCCACAGACGCCATAATACTGGTTCTGGGGCCTACCACTACTACCAGTATCCTTGAAACACCGTCAGGAAAAGCATAAATGCTGAGGACAGAATTTCTTGGAAACCTGGGTGCCACCTTTCAATTCTCATAAATAAAAGTGCTAAAATATAATGCTGAATAGATATTTTCCAAATTAATAAACCATTGATTAACAAGTAAAATTATTCGCATAATACAAACTAGGAAATATGTGTAGGTTAGATTTCAGAGGCAGATATTCAGTAAAAAGCATATAAAAATGCCGACAGTTATTTCCAATAAATAATAAAAATAAATAAATAAATTAAAAATAAATACATAAATAAATTTAAAAAAAATAAAAAAATAAATTTAAAATAAATTAAAAAAATAAATTAAAAAAATAAATTAAAAAAATAAATTAAAAAAATAAATTAAAAAAATAAATTAAAAAAATAAATTAAAAAAATAAATTAAAAAAATAAATTAAAAAAATAAATTAAAAAAATAAATTTAAAAAATAAATTTAAAAAATAAATTTAAAAAATAAATTTAAAAAATAAATTTAAAAAATAAATTTAAAAAATAAATTTAAAAAATAAATTAAAAAGCAATTATGTAAATTAGACACCATCTATTCAGGTAATCATAGATAATGGAGATTTGGTGTGTCATTAAGTTAAATTATCATTATTTGTGTGTTATGCCTCCTTCGGCATCTCCCCTTTAACTATCTTAATTCAACTGTTAAAAAAAAAAAAAAAAAAAAATTAAACTCTTAGTACAGTATTGATATCCAGATCAAATTCTGTTAAATATTTCATTTGACAACTCCCAAAAGTGCCCCCTCAATTTCTCCCTCCTACCACTTTGTCTGAATTCATCCAACCTCATCTTAAACTGATCCACACTATTGCTGTTCTTTATCCGATCTGGCAACTTATTCCCAAAACATTACTCTGTGAGCAAAAAAACTTAACTGGTTAACAGATCTAGTTTTTGAAAACTGCCTTGACAATAACCTTCCAGATTTAGGAGAAATACTAAAAAAAAAAAAATGCCCACCATAGTTGGAAATGCCATTAATTATCTTGAAAGTCTCAATCATATCACCTCTCATTCTTCTCTCCAGCAAAGTAGTCAATCCAACATTGTCCAATCTCTCCCTGTAACTGCACTCCTTTACTTTACTTAGTTTTGTCACCCTTCTTTCTACGCCTTCCAGTTTCAATATTACATTCCCATGTCGCTGGAGCCATTGATTTTATTTAAAGTCTTAAACGTTTTGAAAGACCCTATAACCACACATGTGAGCCACCTGATATCGAGTTGCAAAATTATGTTGGCAGATGGCTCCTATACAGCACGACATAATGGAGTGTGCAGATACCTTCACCGGAACTATCTGTAAGAAACTGAATATCAAGTGTAGCAGCAAGGCCTGGGAACATCTACCTGAGAGAACTGTGGGGAATGAGACATACACCATCCATTATGACCATGAAATCTCCACAGCTACCTATCTGGAAAACGCAGCTGTCAAACCTGACATTGTAATATGGAACAAGAGAGAGAGAGAGAGTGGCAACTTTGGTTGAGGTAAGTGTCCCTAATGATGGGGGCCTAAACAGAGCTGAAAGGGAGAAAATAACAAAATATCAAGGTCTAATGTATGATATGAAAAGAAACTGGAACCTCAAAGAACCTCCATCATTCCAGTTATCATAGGAGCCACTGGACTCAGGAAGAAGGACTTGAAAAAGTATTTGGCAAGTATACCTGGTGAACCAAGTGCAAAAGAAATCCAAACAACTGCACTCAAGGGAACATCCAGAATCCTGAAAAGAGCTCTCGGTTGGAGTTTGTAAATAGCGGGTGATCGTATGGCATTTGGAAGAATGCCCCGTCCCCAGCAAATGAATAAAAAGAAAAAGAAAAAAAAAAAGGGAAAAACAAATACATGGTCTCGGGTCGCATATTTTGCTAGCCTGGGAGGATGATATCATGATGAACGAACATATTCTACACTGACCCCCAAAGGAGGAGGTAATGACTAGGAGGATGATATGACAATAGAACAGATACTACACTATCCCCACCCTAAACGGAGAAGATAATCATGGAAGGATGATATCATGAGAAATGAACATATATTATACTGCCCCCCTCCTCCCCCTAAATAAAAGTAATGCCTGGGAGTATGGTATCATGGCAACAGAACAGATACTACACTATCCACCATTAAAATATAATAAATTAAATCTTTTTTTTATTCATTTAAGCCATGAAAAACATCTTTATGATCCCTTGGCCGATGAAAAATAAAAATTTCAAACCAATTTGGGGATATCTTAAGTAGGATGACCCTAGAGTAAATGCGGTATTGCGGTGACTGAGATGATTCTAATTTAAAATAGGATATACATTTTTCTATTTTTGATCAAGGACAGACAATCAACAACCCCCGTTCATTTTCCCCCCACACTTGATGGCCTTGTGCCTAATTTGTTCAAAATGTAAACTTATATTTTGTGCAAATAAATAAACTACTAAGTGTAGTATCTGTTCTGAGCACCATGGTAACAGACGTTTAACTATCGACGAAAATATTGTGTATATATAAGAAAATATGACAATGCCAAATTACAATTGTATATTACAGAATATTAATTTATTAGAAGTTGTTTATAAAATAAATATGCAAATTAAGATCTGAAGATGTTTGCAGTTTACTATATATACGGTATTTCGAAATTTTATGTTGCATCATAAGTGTAACACGTTTTGATGTTAATGTAGATGGAAAAAAAAAAAAAAAAAATTGCTTTTATTCATTTCGATATATATATATATATAATCCCATGCGACCGCTTACAACTGCCACTCATGCACTGATGAGGGTAAAAAAAACGAAACAATATCGTCTTTAATAGTTAAAATATTTACAGTATATACATATTTATTTATATGTAATACAGTCAGAACAACATCCGTACCATCGGTTTCAGATCTGAGAAATTTAGACCTTCGTCAGCGGAGTCGTTCGGATTAATGATATTATGCTCTTATTAATTATCTAGTTAATTTTACTTTTGTTTTAATAATTGAGCACTGTTGGGAAACTCTCCCAATACCATTAAAAAAAAAAAATTTTTTTTTAAATTATATATATATATATATATATATATATATTCTAAAACTACATTACTTGGAGTACTTAGATAAGTTTATTTTATTTTGATCAAAATGGGTTACAATAGTATGAAGGTCCGTGTTCACGCTTGGCATCCATCAAAAAAGAAATTGTTCTGGTTTGGTCCACCGGTTTTTCAGATCTTCAGGATGAGCAAGTCGTGTGCAAGACGAGTCTGAAAAATACAGGTGCCAGAGCACAAGCACGACACTGCTAACTCGTTTCAAAACTAAGCCTCAAAATGTCCATCCAATACATGTCAACATGTAAAACAGATATTAAACCAAATATGATGATGATGATGATGATATTAGTAACACAAGACGAAATCAAAGTTCACCACTTCAAACAACTGCTGTCATATTTGGGCTGGTGAATCTGTCCCATTTGAGGGTTCTTGATAAGGTGCAGAAAAGTATCTATAATTTGATTGGCCCCACTCTTTCTTCTTGTCTGCACCCCCTCTGTTTCTCTCACAGACGTGATGTTGCTAGTCTCAGTCTTTTCTATGAATACTATTATGGCATGTGTTCTTCAGAATTATGTGATCTATTCCCTGCTTCTTTTGTTCCAGCTCGTTTGACTCGTTGGTCTAGTGGTCTTCATCAATTCGCTGTTTTGATACCTAATTGTAATACAGCTTCCTATTCCAGTAGCTTATTTCCAAGAACCGCAGCCTTGTGGAACTCTCTTCCTGCTGACTGTTTTCCTTCTACCTATAATCTTGGTCTTTTCAAGACTACGGCAAATAGGCATCTCCTGTCTTTGTTATAATCATATTTCGTTCTTGTTAGTTCTTTACATCAAGTGGCTTCATGCCTTGTCTGGAGCCATTTTCATTAAAAAAAAAAAAATAAAAAATAAAAAAAATAAAAAATTGAAAACAGTGGAAACACTTTAAAAAATTGTTCTCGTTCTCTCAGCAATGACCGGGTAGAATTTTTTTTTTTTTTTTTTTTTTTTTTTTTTTTTATAAATTTTATAGGGGTCTACTTAGTTTTTAAAAAGGTTTTGAACTTTTATTCACCCCAAACAAGGCATATTGCTACTGAAGCGTAAGGGGCTGCTGTGATAGGGGCCAGATTCACAGGAGGGGGGTAACCTGAGTCGGGAGTTGTGCAGCAAGATGTTTGTTCACATTACATTTAAATTTCTACATGTTGGTACGGTCGGAAGGAGGGGGCGGATCAGGAAGAGAATTCCAAATGCAAGCTGTCTGAGGAAAGAAACTACCAGAGTAGAAAACCTTTCGGCATTTAGGGACCTCTACAGTGAAGGGGTGGGATTCTGCTGCTAGTCAGGTGGGTCAGGGTATTTTTTGTTGAAGGGGGGGGGGGTGTACAAGTGCAGCAAGTTCATCGGAGCACATTCTGTGGAAGTACTAGTAAAACAAGCACAGTGGTGCAACAGGGGCTGGGGAGTAGCAGACAGTGCAGCACCTTTTTGCACCCCCGCCCAAGAGGGAGAGGATAGTGGTTTGTGCATCAGCCCAGATGTGGCAACACTACTTCAGGCACGGGCGAATGGTGGCTTGATAAGAGATCTCAACTCTCCAAAAAGAAAAACTATTAATGACAACACGAATTAAGATCATCTAAATAAATTCTACATTTGTCTTCGTTGTAAAGATAAATAAAAATTAAAAAAGGGTAGGCCTATTTCTTAAATAATGTCTGGGTAGCTCAAATTCAAGTTGGCTAATGTTACTAAATTTTAAAAATTAAAAGAAAACAAAAAGCATATCAATAAGGCGAGTTATTGAATGACTACGAAAGTTTATGGATTTACAACAAAATGATATCCGGTTTATAATTTTAAATGTTATTTACTTTGCTCCCGACAAGGGTCTGGTGTGACAAGTTCGATGGCGTCATAAAAAAAATACAAGATTCAGAGTTTGTGTAGTATCTGTTCCGATGGATACTGCACCCCATAGACTGGTATTGTCTTGGCCTTCGGGGCTTGATTTACGCCGGTCTATGGGTCTGTCCTGTGCAGTTCTAGGAGGTCCACCCTCCCAGGATTTGCCTTCTCACCCTTTGAGAAGGGGTTAGTTTATTGCCAATCGCCTGAGGCGCCCCTACCGGGGAATGCCGACGGGGCTGCCCAGGCAATTTTTAATGGCCAGAGTGCTCACCTCTCAGGCACTGGCTTTTCAAACCCCACTTTCCCGACTCGACCTTGGGTCACATCTTACTTGTGGGAGTAAGATAAAACTGGCCTTGTGCCTAACTCCTTAAGAGGAGTAAATAAATACAAGATTCAGAGTTTTAATACGATAAGTAGAAAAAAAAGCATTATTTCCAAGAATCGTGCCGCTCTCAAGAAATACCATTTATTTTATGAAAGCACATGCACAAATAAACATAATACTTGACATTTGCCGACAAACTTTAATTCTACCCAGAAATTACTTTCGAATTGACAGTTTATTAAAAGAATAAAAATAATAAAAATTTCGAATTTCCATTTTTAATATATAATTTTTTTTTTTTTTTTTAATGTCCGTCACATTTGTTTACGTCGTAGACTTTCTTTTGTAAACTGTTACTTCGAAAGTAATTTTTTTTTTTTAATTATAGAATTCACTTTATTCGTGCTCCTAAACCAACGAAAGGCAGCAGTTCTATCTACAAACAATAAATGCCGATTTCTGCACATGTAATTTCGCGTGCCTTTCTCCTACAGAAAGATCAGCAATTGCCATTGAACAGTGAAGTGGCGCAACACCGACAGCCATAATACGTTTCCCCTCACTCTCTACACAGCCGTGTGTTTAGGGGGGGGGGCATTAAACAATGAGTCAAACAACGACTATTTCGATTGCATTTATTGAACAGAGGTTATATAAGGAATGAACAAAAAATCTGGTTAAAATAGTCAAAAGCAAAAAGACAAAAATTAAATCGCTACGAACAGAAACGTCTCAGTTCGTAACAGATGATTTCGGAACAAGTGCTTTCACCGTTTTGATACCAAAATTGAAGGATTATTATGCATTTCAGACACAGAAACGTTGATGCCACCAGGTAAGAAAGAAGCAAACACGTTACTCCATTCATCAATTCGTTATTTATTATTATTAAAAACTAACTGTACATACCAGGTGTTGCCCGGGAGTTCTTTTTTATTATTTTTTTTATTATTTAATTCTGTTTTTCTCCTACCCTCTAAACTATGCGATTATTATTATTTTTAATAGGATTCTGAAAGTTAAATTTAATTATTACGATATAGTTTGGTCATTTAATTATAAATTGCACCAAACTCTCATTAAACTACAACTCATGTTAAGGTAATGTTTTAATCTATGACATTATTGACTGTAAATAGCTTTTAAAAGTTTCAATCTTAATACACGAGGATTTGCTAAGAATTTTCACGCCAGAAATTGACTTTTTATTCGACAGTTTAAATGCTTCAATTTTTTTTTTTTTTTTTTTTTTTAATTTCACGAAATTCAATTTCTCACCAACTATTAACAAAAGATTAAAACGGTTGTTAAAGATTAACCTTGTTTAAAAAAACACACACACACACACATATATATATATATATATATATATATATATATACTAGTGGAATAGATTTCCTAAATGCGATTTAAAAAGTTTTTTAGTATCTTATGATATTGCATTGATAGCAATAAATATTCGATTAATAATATAATAATTATGTGTAATTAACGAGAATTACAGACACAAGTAATCACTTAACAGATAAAAACAAAACAAAAAAAAACTCAACTGAGTGAAATATTAGTAATCTATTTTTAATCAATGAAACTGAGCCGTTATTTTTATTTCGGTAGAATTCCCAAGAAATCCAATTCTTACTTTTTAAAACTATCAACTAAAGAAAAACAGAAAATGGTATTTTTTCAGTTCAAAACAAAATCCTTAAAAATCAACATTTTATTTTTATTTCTACACGTGTCAAAACCCAGTAAACACGATGCCTTTATCGTCAAAGAAAGAGCTTTTTGGAGTTTAATTACATTTAAATTGATTAACAAAAAAAATTAAACTTAATTTTTCTTATAAAGTCAAGTATATAGGCAAATCAGAAGATTACTATAGTAATATTCTGGTTTGTCATATATATATATATATATATATATAATTCCTTATTTTCACAACGTTTCGACCGATGTAACCCCCGACCTTATTCAGATGTGACGATTCCCATGTTTGAAAAGATGTATCCGAAGAGTGGAGAAGGCCGGTGATTTTGTCGGCCGAAACGTGAATACAACAACAACAACCAATGAGAATAGTAGCCCGAATAATGCAAATTATCAACCATCAAAAGAAATTTGTCTAAATTTATATATCTCCACGACTGATATTGCATTCGTAGTTCAATTTTTATTTCTTTTACCAGAAAGGTATTTTTCTAACATTTCAACCATATTACTGAGGCAATGTGACATGAGAATCATCGGTTATTTCCTGAAATAATAATGATGCTTCCCCCAAAATACAGTTTATTTTCAGCACTAATGAACCATAATACTTGATTTTGTCCTATTCATTTTTAGTTCTAGCCACATCATATTTTTAAATTCTGAGTTACAATAACTTAAAAATATGAAATTCTAAATGGCCATGAAAAAATTGTTGTGGCGACCATTTAAAAAAACAAAACGACACTGTTTATGTCGTCGATTACAACATTCAAAAGTAATTTTCGAAGCAAATGAGCGGATAAAAAGTAAATTCTGGCTAAAATGAATTTAAAAAAAAATCCAAATTAGAGTATTATGGTTTATTTGTGCCGACAATAAACAGTATTTAAACAGAAAAAGAAAAAAGGTACTTCTATCGATCCTGACCCAATCTTCGTGAACTTCGCGTCGACAACGTTCGGGCATGCTACGTAAACACCCGAGAGATGCCGAGCCGAATAGTGGCAACGAGATGCCGAGCGATTAGCCAATCAGCAGTCAGTAAGCAGACAGACGACATTTTTTTCTAATCAGTATTGAAATTGATCAAAGCCAGTGCATGTTTATTTCCTGTTAAATTCAAAAAATAAAATAAAAGGAAAAACTGAATTACAAAGAGCTTGAATCTCGTTGAATCTCGCGAAAGAGTCATTTCATTCTGCTAGAGAAAGAAAAAAAATGTCAAATGCTATTACATGTGCCGCTTGACAGAAAGAAAACTTATTATTTATTAACAGTAGTTTAGCATTGTTTTGTTACAAAAATAAAAACCAAAATTTATTTATTAACAGTAATTTCGCTATGTTTTGTAAGGGGAGGGGGCACTCTTTCTTGAAAATAAAACTGAAAAAAAAAAAAATACGACTCAGCAACGTATCGGCTGCCACCATTCGGCATCTCTCGGGTGTTTACGTAGCATACCCGAACGATGGCGACGCGAAGTTCACGGAGATTGGGTCAGGATCGATAGAAGTACAAATACTGTTTCTCGAAAGTGCCAATATTCCAGAAAATGCCGCAACAATCGATGAGATCGTTCGAACTTAAACTTAGTAAATACGATTTTTGGTAACTTTTCGAAAGTCTTGATTTTTCGCATCAAAGAGAAACAACTGATTTTTTATTGCTTTATGGCGCAACAATGCAATCAAAATCAGTTGTTGATGATGGCTGAAAGATGGTTTGATGGCATTTATGGGCAGATGACACCAGTGCTGCATAACAACCTCCTGACAGAAGGGGCCCCGCCACTTCAGAAAAACAGTTGAGGAATAGGGGCCGAAACTGCGAAGTGGTTCCTCCTGATGGTCTACTTTTGGCTCCGGTAGCGGAGTTGTCAGCTACGAAGCACAAAAAGATCGTATCATTCAAATCCTTAAAGCTATCAAGACAAGATCAGGTCCGTTTCTCGCACCATGCGAAATTGATAAATATTGAATCATTATTTACTAGTATTCGAATATTTAATGGGAGAGGGGTGGGGATTAGGGAAAAATTTAAAAAAATTTTTTTTTTTTTAATCCGGTGCTAGTATACTTGTGTATCCCAAATTTCTGGTCTCGGAAAATTTTGATCACGTGATATTATTTGTAGACGGTGAAAAGTAAAAACGTGTCCCCTCATCTGAACTTAACATGTGCTATCAATGGATTTTTAATTGAACAGAAAACAATTAAATTTACGTAAAAATAACGTTAGCTTACTTTTTATAAGTTTTTCCAAGCGAAAAAGTATATATTTTCATGAAATTAACCGGGTTTTCTTTTTCTATTATGACAAGTCGCTTTTTTTTACCCGTGCGAACCGAAAGATATGAGTAAGTTTTAAAGGAGGGGAAAATCAGTTTCATATATTAGGTGATCAGTTTATGTTAAATTTATATAGGAAACTGGTCCCCCTCCTAAAATATTTGAAAAGAAAATTCCCCAAAACACGGAATTCTCTAGTAACATGATAGGTAATTATGTACACCGAAACAAAAAGAATTTGTCAGTAAAAAAAGTTGAGAAAAAACGGATGGTGATATCAATAAAAAAAATAAAGACCGCACGGGTGAAAGGCAAACCAGAAAGACATCCGACTCGGAGTCAGCAACAAACGGCGCTTTTTCTAAACTCGTTTTTTGTATTAAAACGTCCGATTTTGATTTTAAATAAGTTATCAAATTGGTGTTAAAGTTGTCTGGTAAGAAAAAAGTAAGCGCCATTTTATATCTTATTCGGCTTTCTCCGTTCGTAGTCGGAACTGTTTGCAAATCTCTAGATGCCTATTCGGCAACAGCACCGTTCTTTGTAATACCGTGTGGTTATAAGAAGAATTATATAAAACGAGTCAGTTCAAAAAGCGGTTTTCCCCCCTTTCAACCCAAAACTGAAAGTGATCAGTGTCAACCCCGATAACAAATAAATGGGAACTATAGATTTGCCAGTACTTTTGTTTATCTATTCGTGTATGGATGCGAAACAAGAAAGAGACTTTGTGCCACCGTGGAAATCCAGACTCGGCCTCTTTCTCTAAAACTAACTAAATTACCAAAAGAAAGGGCAGATATAATAATTTAATAATTTCGCTACTGCTTCTACACAATTTGAACCGAACTGTTTTTTTTTTTTTTTTACCCGGGTATATGTTACGAGACTCAGCAGAGGCGCGAACGGGGTCCAAAAAAAGAACGAGAAAGGGTTTAAAAACATAAATTTGCAACAAGTGAAGTTGACCTACGACGAGAATAGATATTTTTCTACTTACCTATGTAATTTGTTTTTATTTTTACGTATTATAAATGGGTTTTCATTAGATGTAAAAAAAAAAATGTCTTGTTTTTTTCCCCAACGTTTTCACAAAAACAATATGGTCGCTCCTAGTGATTTCGTTAGTAATCCTCCCCAAATCGGCCATGTTTTTTTTTCGAAATTACGGTGTCAAAACTATTGATTTCTAATAAATAGCACTTCAAACGGGTTTAAAATACAAACAAATATCACATGCAAGTTTGAAACTAACTTTTACAGCTTACAGTTACTTTTATTTGTTGTAATTTGTTTTTTTTGCGTTTTTACTCTGCTGAGTCTCGTAAAAGATTCCCCCATTGCGAAACTTCAATAAGAAAATAATCTATATTTTACTCAGCTGTCAAAATAAAAAAAATATATATTGAAGTGAAAACAAAATATTGATCGTAAAATGACACGACATTAAAAAGAAAGAAAATAGGTGAAAGTCACTGTACTTTCTGACAAAAAGAAAATAAACTTGTTTGGATGTATTTATATTCGTACCAATCAACGTGAAAGAAAACACTCACCCGTTCCGTCATGAGTTTGGGTTGGCACATTAATAGCATAAAAAACTGGCGGGTCGCTATCCCCCACAGAAGATGGGAGAAGTTCACTTTTTAAAAGTTTCAGAGACGAGGGAGTCTGGCGATTCCTAAATTTTAAGTTGTCCCCACTAGGAGACGATCTGTATTGTTGGTTAAAAAATCCATCATTCTGTTGTCCATCAGCAGATTCATCGTCGCCATAATCGGGTGTGGTACCATCGGTGATGGTCGGGCTTCTTCGAGGGTAAAGCAGCTGTCCTAAGGAAAAGAATGGACTGCTGACCCCACGCAATAGAAGCAGAATTGGCCATATAAAGATGACATAAAGGATGTATCGTAAACCCATAGTCGTGGAGAACGTAGACTTCTAATAAAATATGAGGAAATTTACTGAATTTCCCGCTTTGTCTACAATAAAAGTGAAAACATCCACGGGGAATGTAGCCAAACGGCTATATTTAAAAAACGCCTTCAGCCATTGGTGGTTCACGTGTAAATAGAGACCATTGACTGACAAGATAATGAATGGACGGGTATGCGTCGTCGTACGCAAACGGAGTGATTTTGAAATAGACATTTGATTGGTCGAACGATACGCTGCGCAACCAATCAAAATACATACAATAAGGTTATATCCAATATTTGAACTTTGACATAGGGTCATATCCACATTATGCAATTTCTAACGAAGATTTTCATTAGCTAAACGAACAAGACGTAACCAATCAAAAACGAAGTTAGAGATAAACAGATATTTTGACCTTTAACCTTCAACACTGTCAATCTCGTGTTCATTTATTATGAGACGAACGACGCTACATTCGGACTAGGTAGGATGATAACTTTTTTTCGTTTCTAACTACAACAATTTTTAATTTTTTTTTAGTGTTCGCTAAAGTCGAAGAATAAGATGTGTAGTTTTCGGGTTTTTATGTTGTATTACCAAAAATAATTATATTATCACACCATGTGTACATATAGTCGTAGTAGTCAGTTCTGAGATAAAATGAGCCTATTTTTAGGAAGTGGGGGACAGAATTGGTGTTTTCTTTAAATAATAATTCCAGACGGATGTCCCAAAGCATGTTTGTAAAATCGGACGTAGATTTGGTTTGTTCTTGATATTTGCGCGTGACATTGTTGGGGGCAACTCCCCCTTTTCGGAAAAAAACAAAAACAAAACTATGTAAACAGAAAATGTGAGCCATATATATATATATATATATATATATATATATAAGAAAAAAAGAAGCTATGTTTGTGGTGAGAATGCCACGAACCAATAAATTGGTAAATTTCATTTTCATTATTTTTTTGCAACTTTGCGAAAATCTTGTCAACATAAAAATTGTGGGTGGATTTCACCCGAACAAGTTGTCATATTTTTCTTTTGTCCGTCAATTAAAACTGAAGTCGCGCATTTTCTAATATTTTCGCTTTTATTATTGTTTTAATCCTACCAATTTCTTGAAAGTGACATTTGAATAAATAATATATAAATAAATAATGAAAGTCAATATAATTTTATTTATTTTAATTTTTGTTTGGTTTTCTTTTTCTGTATTCAAAAAAAAAATGGGAGGTATCATTACGTACATTGAATAATAAATTTCAACTCGGAAATAAATTGCAGCATATATATATATATATATAAATATTATAATTATTTGAAGATCAAGTTATTGATTTAGTTTAATTCAGTTAAAAAAACAAAAAACACATTGAAGTTTATAGTGACGCTCGCTTTAAAATATATGCCGGTTTTTCTTCCAATAATGTTGATAATTATCATGAATTTTACGGATTTTCTTTTAAATAGTAGGTTATTTTAAATTACTCGTCATTGTAAAATTCACCATGAGATGCTATCAGATATCCCACTTTTTTGGTGCTTTGTTACATTAGGACCCACGCTAACTCTGACCCCCGTCGTTAGGGTCATTAGCGTGGGTCCTAAATGTACCCACTTTTTTATGAATAAATATTAATTAATAAATACTGAAATTTTTATGATTAGGATTTTTTTTCCAATCAAAAATTTATTTATTTTTTGTTAAAAAAAGGGTACTACTTCAGATTAGGACCCGAGGTACTTTTGAACTCTAACTTTAACGACGGGGTCAAAGTTAGCTCGGGTCCTAATCTGGAGACCCCCCCCCCCCCAAAAAAAAAAGAATTCTCCAGAGAACAATAAAATAAAAAGGTTTTTGAAACTCTAAATAATGTTTCCTAAAATTATGTATTGTTCTCTTTAAAAAAAAATGTCAGTAAATAAAATCTCCAATCAATAATTGACTTCAACTTCAAATGTATTTAAACTAAACACTAAACTTTGATGTTTACTTTTTTTTTAACAAGAATGTCACTGAATTTATTGCTACAACTTGCAATTTTTGTCATTTCGTTTCTTGTAAACCGTATTTAGCGGACATCGCTTGAGTGGCTCTGAGAAATAATTCAAAATAAAGTCATGTTTGTTTTAGTTTCACCTTATTTTATTTTTTATTTAAAATATTAAATATAAAAAAAAAAAATTCCATGTGCATTTGTCAAAGTAACGTATAGGCGAGAAACACGAACGGAGATCTTGTTTGATAGGTTTCTTAATACAGATATTTAGGTGGAATTATACAACACGTTGTCTCAATTTTTTTTTTTGGCAAACGTTGACATTAGCGTCGGACGGATTGCAAAAAAAATAAATAAATCGTGTATCGGCAATAGTTAAAAAAAAAAAAAAAAGATTATGACATGAACTTTTTTGGAGTTAAAATCTATCTAGTACTTAGTACTGTATTACGCGTGAAATCTGAAGAAAAAACACTTTAAATGAGTTAGTGTATAATCGACGTATTTCCAAGATGGCGGCATGATATCTCCGACGCTAATCTCAACGTTTACCAAAATTTGTTATTCATTTTAACATCCCCGGCAAATTGTTATTATTTTAGAATTCCGTCCACGGTAAGGGAAGAGTCCCCATGGTTAAGAATGGCTTTCTAAATTTGCCGGGAATGTTAAAATACACAAGTGCCCAAAAAAAAAGACTTTTGAAAACATTATTTGTTCAATTAGTGAGTGAGGACATGTTCAACATCTCTCAATAAAACTGTTAGACAAATACTCGTGTTTCTCGTCTCTATGTAACTTCTATGTATTTATTAAACCTCATTCGATTAAATTCTTTCTTTTTGTTCATATAATTACATGAAAAAAAAATTTTTTTTTTCAAATGACGGAACATTTTCACCATCGTCCGTTTTAGGATGGCGCCTTTTTCAATCTGACTGAAAGAATTTAATGGGACTTGTTGAATGATTGATTAGAAATGAACTACGACAGTCATGAAATAATAATTAAAAAAAGAAGACAGTTTTGATTGATCGACAATGTTGTTTTAAACTTCATTTATCTTCTACTTTATTTCGTGTTTCATGAAATAAGTGATGCAATGAAACCCGAGATTGACCAGGTGTCAATTTCATAGAATTGGTGCTTCTCCAGATTAGGACCCTAGCTTCGGTAGGGTTAGGGTCAAAGTTAGCACAGGTCCTAATCTGAAGAAGTTGATTTTAAATAAATTAAAAAGAGGCGTATCAGAAGAAAAGCAACCCGTAGTTAGTGTGCCGCTATTCCGAATTCACAACAGCAAGCTGCAATCTCTACGGTCATAATTTTTAAAAAGTCAAAAATATTTTTCATGTCAAACTTTATAATTAAAACTTGCTGGTCATTTTTTAAAATTTTTTTATGAAAATTAAATATAAAGTAAAAATAAATTTTGTTTTTATATATGAGATCCGACAGCACTATTGGTAGAAAAATTCATATTTCAATGTTTTGAGGGGAAAAAAACAACACCTATTTGATTACTTATTTTTCTGAAAGAAATTATTTCAAATAAAAATACAGAACTTTTTCTTTCGGCAAGTTTTAATTATAAAGTTTGATATGAAAAAGATTTTTGACTTAAAAAAAATTATCACCGGAGAAACAGTCTTGCGGTTTGCTGTTGTGAATTCGGAATAGCGGCACGCTGACTACGGGTCGCTTTTTTTTCTTACACGCCTAAAAAGAAAAAAAAATGTGTTCTTAAAAATTAATTATAATGGATAAATATGAAGAAAGAAATGGTAGCTTTTAATTTGGTACCATTCTGTTAGCAGAGCACCTAATCCTGCTCTCCTCCATCCAAAATAAGAGTGATTATTTTCAAATAAAAAATGGAGTATATGGTTCATTCATTAATTGTGAAACGACATATTTTTTCGTTTGGAAAATCAATTTTCAAAATGATAATTTGCATTTAAGAATAGACAAAGTCTAGGATTAGTTTTTTTTTTGGGGGGGGGGGGGCATCAACATATCACTACCTGAAGTACCCATTTTGGCCGGGTTTATTAAATTTTCCTGAGCTTAAAATTTGTTTAATTTTATTTCCTAAAAGGAGTCACCGGGGATCTTTTACGACGCTCAGCAGAGTAAAAACGCTAAAAAAACAAAACAAATATACAACAAATAAAAGTAACTGTAAGCTAAAAGTTAATTTCAAACTTGCATGTGCTATTTGTTTTTATTTTAAACCCGTGTGAAGTGCTATTTATTAGAAATTTAAGTTCGACACACGGTCAGCGAAGAAATCAAAATGGCCGATTTACGTAATAATATCGAGGGACTGGCGGCCATTTTTCTTTGAGAAAGTAGATGTTTTAAAAAACAAGAATTTTTTTTTTAACATCTAATAAAAAGCCATTTATACTACGTAAAAATACAAACAAATTACATAGGTAAGTAGAAAAATGTCTATTCTAGACATAAGTCAACTTTACTTGTTGCAAATTTATGTTTTTAAACTCTTTCTCGTTCTTTTTTTGGACCCCGTTCGCGCCTCTGCTGAGCGTCGTAACATATACCCGGAGTCACCACTTATCAAGGTTAGATGCCACTCGAGGATAAGATAACATTTGTTTTTACTTACATTTTTTTTCACCATCGAAAAGTAAATTTACAATTTGTTTTATATAAAATAATGAAATAAAAGAAATACTATTTCGTTATTTAAAAGAGCGAATTATCTCTTTTACTCTTGGTTGGTCCTAAAGTCAGTCCAGTGTTTAGATGGATGCCACGACATGGAGCATGTTAATCTAAAAAATTATTTTGCCGTAAACAATCCTCAGGGTATACGGATTTGATTGGCATCGGGTTTAGGTCTGCGTTGGATGGAGAAAATGTGAAAATCGGTTGAACAGGTTATAACGGGGACAGTGGCACAGATGGCGATAAACCAAGCCTAGTGTACTGTGTCACTCGCCAACAAGAAAAAATTAAAAAGCGTGAAAACAACAATAATTGAATTGAACAATAAAATAAGTGTTTTTATTTCGTAGAAATAAATGTAATGTTGCAGTGGGCAGGATCGGAAACTGCTGCTAGTTTTAAGTAGGAATAGGACCGCTGTAGTAGATGATGCTTGTTGATCTGTGTCACTTCTTCCTTCCAACTGGAAACCCTTAACCGTTCGTGCATATAGCCATCTTGTCTTCCACAACAACTAAGGGAGGTCACTCTCAATGCTTTACCCTATATAAAGGAGATGGCTCAAAGGGAGACAACTCGGAGATAACTTAAACATTGCTGAGTTGTTTTTAGTCGATAAGAAGTGAGCATGCTGTAGCTGATGGTAGTGCTAGCAGTATGGAAGGCCGGATCGGAAACTCTTGCTCGTTGTATGTAGATGGGCAGGATGGCTGCTTCAAGTTGTAGATACAAAGCTGTTGCTGATGCTGTGCTGCAAATAGAATGGGAGCTGCTGCTGCTCTTGACCACTCTTGTTGCCGGGTTGTTGTCGGCGAGATTGCTATTTCGCCTGGGGGCAAGCCTGAAGTTACTTTTGTCTACTAACGACTGCTATTGGCTATTGTTCTAGTCGTTGTCGTGGTGGGTTGCTGTCTAACATAATAGCGAGGCTGAGCCAAAGATCAAAAGTGCCTGTTTTATACAGATTAAGCAGCCGTGAGGCAATTTTTATTTTATATATATATATATATATATATATATATATATATATATATATATACTTAGGCAGCAAGTCATTATCCAAACAAGTGTTCTTGAACGTCATGGATCTTGTGAGGTTCTCAAACCGTCGAGCTATCTTTCTGGTTTCAGGTGGCAATCCGTAGAGTAATTCACCGATTGACTAAGAAGGTCGAAAGCTCTCCAAAAAATGGCCGAATTAAGAACAATCGGTGAATTACTCTATGGACTTCCACCTGAAACCAGAAGGATAGCTCGACGGTTTGAGAACCTCACGAAGATTTACAAACGAGAAAGTTCCGTGACGTTCAACAACGCTTGCTTGGATATCTATATATATATATATATATATATATATGAGATGTTGTATAAAAAAGGGGTTAGCTCCCTTTCTTCCCAAAAATAATCTTCTCATTCATCATAACACCCACTCTTATTCTGAAAAGGCCCTGTTTGATTGGCCAAGATGATTTCCCTTAACCAATCAACAGACACTTAATTTTTTGCAGGCTGAATCAAAAAAGCCCTTATTCTTTCTTTTTTGAATCCGTTCATAGTCCAATCAACAAGTAAGGAAAATTTCTCCTTAATTTGAATGCGACGACTTGAGCATCTGAACAATTCAGGGGGCTGTCTATTTTGGACGTTAAAGAATTCTTTTATTAGTTGGACTTCTTAAAGCCGCAAACACAATTAGTTTTGCAAGACTTTTCAGTATTATTGTTCAGTTTAACAGTATTAACACATGTTATCCTTTATCGCTGTCTTCTGTACTCTTTCTTTCAGTTTTTTACGACTTCGGCAAGTGACGACTGAACCTCTAAATCTCTTTGATTGATGTAAAAAAAAAACAGTACTAACAAGAATACCCTGTGCAATTGCAATTGATATACCATCTCACTAATTGAGCTAATTTTACAGGCATGTTACGAACAAGTTTCCTGTTGTCTGTATTTCTGAGATGAGGCGTTTTCATTATGGATTTCAGTGTTCCGACTGACTTCCTCATCCTGGCTGTCATGCTCACAACGTTTCGGTCATTCTGCCCTCCGGCCTTCATCAGGTGTCCTGTATCGAACTCGTGAGGTCTAAGCCGTTGATTCGAAAGTTGCAAGTTATCTGAAGGTGCTAAGTTCAATCCCAGAGAATTAACGAGTATGTCTCAAAGCCAAAAAATGGAATCCGAGCGTTCAGGTACCCCGTGACAATAAAGGGATTGGGGTCGAGAGTACAGACAGACGGTTTTCGAGTTCGATACTTTTGTCAGTTGATCCATTTTTCCATTTTTCGGCAATGGAAGGTCTTGGTGACTCTTTTGGGCTATTTCCGTGGCCGGCTTGTTTTGTATTTCTATCTCATTGTAAACAGTCTTGTCCAAAATGTTTGACCAGTTTTGTGATGGACGTTGTTCTCCTGGCTCTTCATTGTCTTAGGTTGATGTACCATCATAAGGTTTGAGTTCTTGGAGCTAATAAAATATTGGCCAGTGCTCACAATAGTGGCTCGATGTTGATTGTCAATTTTTGAGAGACCCGTCTAGGCAGATACAGCCTTGGTAGACACTGGTTTCTGTACATTACTCTGTACAGTGTCAACATTTTTCTCGTTTTAGTGTCTAGCCTGTTAATGTCTTTTTAGGACTAGTTAATAATGCCAAAACTGTATGTTATCACTGGCATGGCAAGTTGGTTAATGGCAGTTACTTTGTTTTTGTTTGTAAGCTGTGTTTTGCAAATTTTTCTTACACAGCATACATATTTTCTGCCATTTTTTTTCTCTTATCTTGGCATGTGGAATTGAATCGTTTTCTTCCATGCCAACGTATTTGTATTGTTCTTGCTTTTCTTCGTCTTTGATGCCATTCTCTTCATTAAGCTGTGTTTTCCGTTTGGATCTTCTTCCCAGGATCTTCTGAGGAAGCACTTAACACATTTGTCCAAGCCAAACTTCATTCCAATATCTTTGGAGAAGGTATGCACAACCTGCAAGAGTCGACTTAAGTCGGCATCTGAATAGTTTGTCAGGGTTTACTTCATATGGGAAGTATCCTCATGTTAGGGTGGCCTGACAAACCCTTGTACAGAGAGACCGAAGACACCCGAGGGTTGTTTCTAGTAGGCATTCAGTTTCTCTCCATCTAGATATATGTACAATTGTTTGTGGATTGTTAAAAAATGGGAACAACAGAAAATGTAGTTGTAGTAGGGGTCAGGGTTAGGAACAACAGAAAATGTAGTTGTAGTAGGGGTCAGGGTTAGGAACAACAGAAAATGTAGTTGTAGTAGGGGTCAGGGTTAGGAACAACAGAAAATGTAGTTGTAGTAGGGGTCAGGGTTAGGAACAACAGAAAATGTAGTTGTAGTAGGGGTCAGGGTTAGGAACAACAGAAAATGTAGTTGTAGTAGGGGTCAGGGTTAGGAACAACAGAAAATGTAGTTGTAGTAGGGGTCAGGGTTAGGAACAACAGAAAATGTAGTTGTAGTAGGGGTCAGGGTTAGGAACAACAGAAAATGTAGTTGTAGTAGGGGTCAGGGTTAGGAACAACAGAAAATGTAGTTGTAGTAGGGGTCAGGGTTAGGAACAACAGAAAATGTAGTTGTAGTAGGGGTCAGGGTTAGGAACAACAGAAAATGTAGTTGTAGTAGGGGTCAGGGTTAGGAACAACAGAAAATGTGGTTGTAGTAGGGGTCAGGGTTAGGAACAACAGAAAATGTGGTTGTAGTAGGGGTCAGGGTTAGGAACAACAGAAAATGTGGTTGTAGTAGGGGTCAGGGTTAGGAACAACAGAAAATGTGGTTGTAGTAGGGGTCAGGGTTAGGAACAACAGAAAATGTGGTTGTAGTAGGGGTCAGGGTTAGGAACAACAGAAAATGTGGTTGTAGTAGGGGTCAGGGTTAGGAACAACAGAAAATGTGGTTGTAGTAGGGGTCAGGGTTAGGAACAACAGAAAATGTGGTTGTAGTAGGGGTCAGGGTTAGGAACAGCAGAAAATGTGGTTGTAGTAGGGGTCAGGGTTAGGAACAGCAGAAAATGTGGTTGTAGTAGGGGTCAGGGTTAGGAACAACAGAAAATGTGGTTGTAGTAGGGGTCAGGGTTAGGAACAACAGAAAATGTGGTTGTAGTAGGGGTCAGGGTTAGGAACAACAGAAAATGTGGTTGTAGTAGGGGTCAGGGTTAGGAACAACAGAAAATGTGGTTGTAGTAGGGGTCAGGGTTAGGAACAACAGAAAATGTGGTTGTAGTAGGGGTCAGGGTTAGGAACAACAGAAAATGTAGTTGTAGTAGGGGTCAGGGTTAGGAACAACAGAAAATGTAGTTGTAGTAGGGGTCAGGGTTAGGAACAACAGAAAATGTGGTTGCAACCATCTTTTTTTTTCTATTAGATTTAATTAATTTACTTCACTTTTAAAGTTTTGTTTACCCGACTTCCCACCAAGACTAGATACGACATGAGGTCGCGTTAACATGGAGGAATCCAGCTCCCCCAAAATGGGAGCACTCTAGATGGTTGTGAAATTTGTCAGCATTTCTTCAGTAGGGGCACCTCAGGCGACTGACAATAAACCAATTCCTCCTTCCTAAGGAGGAGGTTATGTTAGAGAGGATTGCCGTCTGGAATCGAACAGAACTATACTCCATTCTGTCATAAACCCAAGGGCCTTTGCTGTTTTAAGTGAACTGAACATTTAACACAACCATAGCTATTCTTTATTTACCACTTGGCCCAAGTCTGTAAATGCTGCAAAATTGCTGCCTGCAAAAACTAAAAAAGTAAAAAAGAAAGAAAAAGGCAAATAGAAAATAGAAATGATATATATATATATATATATATATATATATATATATATATATATATATATATATATATATATATTTGTTGTTCTTTTCCAGTTTCAAACAAAAACTTTAATTCCTAAGTAGCTTGACATTTTCTTTCTAAAAGGATTTGCTGGTAAAGTGTCACCCGAGAGAACGAGAGAAAACTAATGGAACCCATTTTGTGGGTTCCCTTCCCAGCCAACATATTTGGAATTCCGCCTTTCCTATTGTTCTAATGTCACTTTTTTTCTTTTATCTTTTTCATTTTTTTTCTTTTTCTCCTACATTTTTGCTTTTGTGTATTTACTTAACTCCTTCAGAAAAGACTCTTTGAAAGGGGGGGGGGGGGAATGTTAAAAGAAAAATTGCAATTATCACACTCTCACCCCGAGCAAAAGGATTGACAAAATGTCGTTCTTAAATCTCCAGCTCTGTTTTTTTCCACCATTTGCAAAATAGGAGCATAGCAGCTGCACATTCAGAAATGAACCATGGCTGCACATTTGCTCTCTGTCGGAATTTATCTTAGAGAGACTCAATACCAGCGATTGGAACACATTACTGTGGGACTGCTTCACTAGCATAGGTACCCAGCGTTGCCCATGGCTCTCTCTCTTTTCTGGTCGCCCCATTTCACTGTCCCCATCTTCCTGTTGCCTTGGCCGAAAGCTGTCTCTTCCGTGGTCGCCCCCCTCACCTCCGGCCCCTCCCCTCCCTTGCCTGGAGCAAAAGCTGTCTCTTCCTCAGTCACCTCTTCTCCCTCGCCCTCCTCTTCTCCGCCCTGCCTATTCCCGTTTTCTGGGGGGGGGAAAAGTGTGACATATTTCTATTAAAAATACCATCTCTATCTTCACCCTCACCCCCTCCTTCGATGTATATGTAAGTTATCGTTGAAAAAAATTCTTATGGGTCAGTTGGATTCTAATGCTCGACCTCCTGGTTATCGTTCTTTATCTGTAACCGTTGTTACCGATGCATAGAACAAAATCTATAAGAAAATAGGGTCACTTTAACGTTGCGTGTTTCTTTTGGCAAACCGTACATGCGCACAATGTACAGATGACCGGAAAATAAAGAAATTTGGTACATTCCTCCCCCCCCCATCCCCAAGAAGTTTCGTGGTGGTTCAGCACAAAGGAATCAATGTTTTTTTTCTAATCTTTCGCTATTTCTGTCTAGTATCTCGTCAGCCTTTTGCGGACACATACAAACATAAGCACATACAAACATAAGCACATACAAACATAAGCACATACAAACATAAGCACATACGCACATAAGCACATACGCACATACGCACATACGCACATAAGCACATATACACATAAGCACATATACACATAAGCACATATACACATAAGCACATATACACATAAGCACATATACACATAAGCACATATACACATAAGCACATACACACATAAGCACATACACACATAAGCACATACACACATAAGCACATATACACATAAGCACATATACACATAAGCACATAAGCACATATACACATATACACATATACACATAAGCACATAAGCACATATACACATAAGCACATAAGCACATATACACATAAGCACATAAGCACATATACACATAAGCACATATACACATAAGCACATATACACATAAGCACATACACACATAAGCACATACACACATAAGCAAAGCACATACACACATAAGCACATACACACACACAACTCTCTTTTATATAATAGACCTAACAGAATATCCTCCCTGCGGTTGTATATTTTTGCTAAGCTGCGACGTCAGCCCTTTCTGCCTGGGAATGAAAATATACTACACAGAATAACAGATTAAATCGAGTTATCGGAAATTACAACATGGCAACCAGTTACTGAGGCATTGCATTAAAGTTTGATTTTCAAGTCTGTAAAAAATAAATTAGAATTTAATTTCGGGATAAAAAATAAATCCAAAATGTGTGCGAAAATCAAACGAAATAAGCGAACGAACATTCCCCTCACCCTAAAAAGTAGGAGTTAATGCCTGGGAGCATCATATGATGATAACAGAATATTTAGTACACTACTCCTTGATAAAAAAAGAGAAGGTAATCCTGGGCGAATGGTAGCGTGAGGAACGAACGTATATTATAATGCCTCCTTACCCCGAAAAGTGTAGGTAATGCCTGGGAGGAAAGTATCATGACGAATAAAACTATACTACACAGAATTAATATATCGAATTAAATCGACTTATTTTTTAATGAAAAAGTAGGAGTTAATGTCTTGGGGCATTATATCATGACACCAAAAGTTTAGAGCCTCGTTTCTGTTGTACAAAAGAGTCAACCGTGTACGGCGGCACCGTATTGTACAAAAGAGTCGACAGTTTACGATTTCTTTACAGTGCGAACACTGGCAGATATCAGCAGTTAGTAACAGGCAGTGTCTACTAAAATGTAAAATTTAAAAATTGATGACTCATTTCCTGTTTTGTTTTTTAAATATTGATTTCCTCAGAATTAGCGTCTATTAATTTTGATCCCTAGACCTTGGAATAGTCTCCCAAGAGAGGTAATAAATGTGTCAAAAACGCATCAATTTAAGGTGAATGATGACAGGTGCTGGGCTACTGTATCCTCTTCTGTGTAAATTTCTACTACCCTTTCCCTACGTGGCAACTGAAACATTCTTGTTTTATTTTTTGTCAAATTAATTGAATTGAATTGAATATCCTGTTCACAGCATCAGCAGTTAGATAAGAGTTGTAAGCATCTGGGGCTACTTTGCAAGGGGATGAGGGTGGGGGCTTTTCTATTTCGTTTTGATTATTGTCTGTCTGACTCATCACTGTTGCAAACTCACTGACTATGTGCAGATTTGTTTCGATCTTGTTGTCACTCAAGAATGAGTTATCAGTTTTGCTTGGGATCACAGCACGTCGTCAACTAAGATGGATGGCGGTCTAATGTTCCCAGTTATTTTTCTGTTGCACATCTGGACTGGAGCAGTCTTATCAGTACTGTCTCCTATTTTCTACGATAGATGTTCCATCTTAGGTCAGATGTGACTGTATAATTATTTTCCATCTTATATACCTATTGCCTCAATCGCAACTTGGTTACGATTAGCCGATAGCTCAGCAGATTCATTGCTATTCAATTCGCGTAACCATCGTGACGCAAATATGTTTTCCGATACGCCTGTTCGTCTGTTTCTCTTCCATGGTAAACTACATAAGAGATTATTTTTCATCCATGTTTTAATGCGTTTATCACTAATTACATACTTACTAGTACTTATACATACATACTTACTAGTACTTCTAGAAATAGTTAACTGCAACTCGTTCGCTATTTCTGTATTTAAATCTTCTAAAAGAATAACGTTGGGAAAACTATAACCCCATAATTTTCCCCTCAACTTATATTCAATGAATCGTTTACAGTGAGTGTTAAATAACCGAAACAGGTTGGTATGCTGTAAAACAGAAAAACTTAATCAAACTATGTTTATAAACACTTAATCAAGCTGTGTTTGTAAACACTTAATCAAGCTGTGTTTGTAAACACTTAATCAAGCTGTGTTTGTAAACACTTAATCAAGCTGTGTTTGTAAACACTTAATCAAGCTGTGTTTGTAAACACTTAATCAAGCTGTGTTTGTAAACACGTAATCAAGCTGTGTTTGTAAACACTTAATCAAGCTGTGTTTGTAAACACTTAATCAAGCTGTGTTTGTAAACACTTAATGAAGCTGTGTTTGTAAACACTTAATCAAGCTATGTTTGTAAACACTTAATCAAGCTATGTTTGTAAACACTTAATCAAGCTGTGTTTGTAAACACTTAATGAAGCTGTGTTTGTAAACACTTAATCAAGCTATGTTTGTAAACACTTAATCAAGCTATGTTTGTAAACACTTAATCAAGCTATGTTTGTAAACACTTAATCAAGCTGTGTTTGTAAACACTTAATGAAGCTGTGTTTGTAAACACTTAATGAAGCTATTTTTGTAAACACTTAATCAAGCTATGTTTGTAAGCACTTAATGAAGCTATGTTTGTAAACACTTAATCAAGCTATGTTTGTAAACACTTAATCAAGCTATGTTTGTAAACACTTAATCAAGCTATGTTTATATACATTTAAACTATGTTTATAAATTTTTTAACTGAATATTGATAATTTGGATTATTTGGACTATTGAATCTTATTGGAGGTTGCATCAGCTGAAACGTTGTGAGAATAGCATCCAAGATAAGAACAGTAGTCCGAATAATCCAAACTAGTTGTTATAATCCAAACTAGTTGTTATAATCCAACCAAATTTCCCTTCCTCCCCCTCTCGGTGTTCATGGATGTAATAATTCAAAAATATTGCTTAGCAGTAAATTGACCGTTTCAAGAAACACAATAGTCCTGTTATCAGATTTCAACAGATAAAACATTGTGCATTTAAAGATAGTCAATGTGTTACATTTGTTGGTTTCTTAATATGTTGTGTCGGAATCTCTGGTCATCGTAGAACTGTTCCTTGTTGATCCAGAACGAACGGCATCGCTACTAATGGGACGATATGTCGTTTATCGATTCGCATTTCCCTTCTGCAAAACTATTCGTACTAACCTTGTCTCTCTCTTTCTCCATTGCCTCGCCGTTGTATGCAACTATTCGTACTAACCTTGTCGCCTGCAGCTTGATATCTCTGTAGGCCTCTGCGTCGCCCCTGCTATCGTTAGTCGCTCCGTCGCCACCACCATTCTCTGCGCTTTGTGTCGCTGTTACATTTTCGGCCGGTGGTTTCTTTCTGTAACTGAAACCAAATCTTCCCGTACACGATAAAATATAACAAGGCTTCTTTTTCTTTTTATTTTAGAGCCATTTATTGGTATTCTGCGTGTCGACACTGGGAAATTCGTTGTCGCAGAGAGAGGCTACGCTAGTTAATTTCCTAAATTATTCACCTAATCACTTAGCTACTTGCAAAGGGAGAAAGATTGGAGATCCACTCTGGCTCTCATTTTTGGGGATTCGAAATCCCTCAGCTTGTAACAGCTACATGACTATCGTTGTTCTCTTGTAGGCTTCCAATCGAGAAATGCCAATCTCACTCCAGCTTTCCCAGCGGGAAAACTGATGTCACGAAATCTCGTGATCAACACGCAGGTGTGATCTAACCTTTAAACTTAAGGTCTCGTCAACTGTCCCCGCGAACCGTGGGAACATATCGCACCAACTTTGCACGGGATGACTCCGCTACAAATCGCGCAAGTCAAACCCGATCTCCAACAGATGTGTCCATCCCCATAGGGCCATTATCTAACAAGTGCTTGATTTGCTTTAGAGCAGTTTTGTGCACATCTAAAAAGATGAACACCCTCATAAAGGGTAACCCTAACCCCCATAAAGGGTAACCCTAAAAAAATGCCACCCATGAAATTGTTAATAAAATTCACAATCCTTTCTGAAATCTAACCAGTTTTGGTACAAATAAACTTCAGTCTATTCTAAGTCTGACTTGTCCACCAAGTTTCAGTTATGAATGTGCAACAGTCTTTATTTTATCACAAATTGTCAATAATTTTAACGCGTTGATTTTTGCCTGTGATGGCCCTCTTGGTTTAGAAATAGTCTGAGGCTAATTTTGATAGACATTATAGTTGAGATAACCGCACAGATAATTATCTGAGAGGTTAAGGTCCAGTGAGTGTGAAGTCTAAAGTGTCCCTGCATATCTCAGACTATTGGACATTGATGACTGAAACTTGGTGTGAACAAGTCGGGCATAGACTGCACTTTATTTGTACGAAATATGGTTGGATTTATTTGTACGAAATATGGTTGGATTTATTTGTACGAAATATGGTTGGATTTATTTGTACGAAATATGGTTGGATTTATTTGTACGAAATATGGTTGCATTTATTTGTACGAAATATGGTTGGATTTATTTGTACAGAAATATGGTTGGATTTATTTGTACGAAATATGGTTGCATTTATTTGTACGAAATATGGTTGGATTTATTTGTACGAAATATGGTTGGATTTATTTGTACGAAATATGGTTGCATTTATTTGTACGAAATATGGTTGCATTTATTTGTACGAAATATGGTTGGATTTATTTGTACGAAATATGGTTGGATTTATTTGTACAAAATATGGTTGGATTTATTTGTACGAAATATGGTTGGATTTATTTGTACGAAATATGGTTGGATTTATTTGTACGAAATATGGTTGGATTTATTTGTACGAAATATGGTTGGATTTATTTGTACGAAATATGGTTGGATTTATTTGTACGAAATATGGTTGGATTTATTTTTACGAAATATGGTTGGATTTATTTGTACGAAATATGGTTGGATTTATTTGTACGAAATATGGTTGGATTTATTTGTACGAAATATGGTTGCATTTATTTGTACGAAATATGGTTGCATTTATTTGTACGAAATATGATTGGATTTATTTGTACGAAATATGGTTGGATTTATTTGTACGAAATATGGTTGGATTTATTTGTACGAAATATGGTTGCATTTATTTGTACGAAATATGGTTGCATTTATTTGTACGAAATATGGTTGCATTTATTTGTACGAAATATGGTTGGATTTATTTGTACGAAATATGGTTGGATTTATTTGTACGAAATATGGTTGGATTTATTTGTACGAAATATGGTTGCATTTATTTGTACGAAATATGGTTGCATTTATTTGTACGAAATATGGTTGGATTTATTTGTACGAAATATGGTTGGATTTATTTGTACGAAATATGGTTGCATTTATTTGTACGAAATATGGTTGCATTTATTTGTACGAAATATGGTTGGATTTATTTGTACGAAATATGGTTGGATTTATTTGTACGAAATATGGTTGCATTTATTTGTACGAAATATGGTTGCATTTATTTGTACGAAATATGGTTGCATTTATTTGTACGAAATATGGTTGCATTTATTTGTACGAAATATGGTTGCATTTCAGAAAGGATTGTGAATTTTATTAACAGAATCATGGGTGGCATTATTTTTTTTGGGAGGGGGGGGGTTCAGTATATACTTTGTTTATAGTTTTAGTTTTTATTTCTCTTCTAAAAGTGGTGCATGGTTTGCCGAATGGATACCGTCACAGCTTATGGAATCGACTGTACTAAGACATTCATGCTGTGATACTGTTGTGAAAGGTATGAACGTGCAATTTCTGCTGAACTATGAATAAACTAGCAACTTGTGTTCAGCTAATCGTTTACATTCAGTATTGTGACTCTAAGTGGATTGATTTTTAGCTGTTAAACAGATAAATCAGGCCCAAAAGGTTTTGTTCTTCACTTTTTAAAGAGATCTTCTGTTCATGTATTCATTGGAAAATGGTTACTGACATTGTAAATGATCTAATAATTTGCAACTTTCTTAGGTCTGATCATATCTATATAATAAAAAAAACAAAAACTTTTTTTCACACCAAACAAGGCTTATTACCACTGAGACGTAAGGAGCTTCCTAAGTTGGGATTTGTGCAGCAAGATGTTTGTTCACATTACATTTAAATTTCTTTATGTTGGTACAATTTGGGGAACGAGGAACAGGAAGGGAATTTTAAAGACCAGCAGTTCGATGAAAGAAGCTATTAGAGTAGAAAGTTTTCCAGTATCTGGAGACTTCTACAGTGAAGGGGTGGGATTTTGCTGCTAGGCAGGTTGGTTGGGAGTATTTATGTTGAGGCGTTAAAAGTGCAGTAAGTTCATTGGAGTACATTCCGTGGAAGTATTTGTCGAAGAGGAAGAGATTAGTGGTTGGTGCACCAGCCGAGATGTAGCAGCAATACTCGATGCCTGGGCGGATGGTGGCTTTGTAGCGATAGAGGATACTGATAGGTGTAAGAAGTTTTCTGGTACGGTAGAAGAATCCCACCTTCTTTGCAGCAGACTTGGCAGTATCTTCTATGTATTTATTCTAATCCATGTTATCTGTGAATGTTAGGTCGAGGAGTTTGAACGTTGGAGTTTCGGCAATGTCAATTGGTGGTTGGAAAGGTTGATACTCTTATAGAGAATGACTCGCGTTTCTGTGACTTCACGTCATCAACGTTAGGGCAGGTCTCGGAAGCGCCTGACAAAATTATTGATCAATCAGGTTGCAGCAAGCAGACGATAATTTTTGGAAGAAATGAATTTCTACGATCTGCAGTGCGAAAAAAAAAAAAAAAAAAATGAATTTCTACGATCTGTGTCAGCGTGTTGAATCTCCCGAAGGACTCATTAAGTTCTGTCAGCAACAGTTACTTCTAGCGAAAGATTAACCCTAACCGAGAAAATGTTAAAAAAAATTTTTTTTTTAAAACATGAAAAAAAACAAAAAAAAAAACAAGAGATTGGTTCAAAACAGTTGTTTCGTTGTTTGTTATATAAAAAAAATCATTTTTGAAAGTTTTTGTTACACAAAAAAAAACACATTTTATCTAAAAACATTTACTTAACATTGGTTCCTTCGACAAAGAAAAATATTTAATTAATAACAGTTGTTTAGCTATGTTCATTCTTTATTTTTATATATGTATTTTGCTTTTATTTTCTTTGTCCAGCTTTTTTATTTGCAACTTTTCTTAAATTTATCATCTGGCAGTCTTTGCCTCGTCAACTCTCGGGCGTTTCCGAGACCTGCCCAAACATTGACGAAGCGAAGTCATGGAAACGCGTGTCGTTTTCTAGAAGAGTACCGAAAGGTTTCCTATAATTGTTAAAGGAAAGGAGTTTTGTCTTGGTAGCATTGACTGTAACCGTCCATTTTTGGCCCCATTCTACTACAGACTGGAGGTCATTTTCTAAGGATTCAGCCATTGCCTTGGATATTTGTGCGTTTGATTGGCCTGCATGTAGAGAATAGAGCGTGGTGTCATCAGCAAATAACTCGTCTCGATCGCGATTGATAATCTTGCTTGGTTGCACATTGAATGTATTTGATGGGGGGGGGGGGAGAATGGCGAATGCAATGAAGTAGTGGGAGGATGGGAATAGAGGGAGTAGGAGCAGAAACGTAAGAGGAATAAATAAAGAATGAAAAGGGGAGGTACATATTTATTTGTGTGTGGGGAGAATCGCTATTTCGCTTCTTATTTGAAGATTGTCTAACTGTAATGCATACACTGATATATAATGTACCAATGTTGACCCAACGGGTCATGGGTCATCTAGTATGTGATAGAACTGCAGATAATTAAAAAAAAAATGTTTCTAGATCATGTAACCTCAATAGTTTTAGTTTTACAAGCTTCTTGGCATTAGAACATTGTTTAGTTTTGTGACCATATAAAAAAAAAATTTTTTTTTTTAACCATTTTATTACCATCTGAAGAATTTTAATTGTTCTTGTAACAAAATTATTTTGACGATAGGCGGACATGATTGGCCTAATCATTATCTAAAACATTTTTAATTCTTGCATTTTGTTTATTATCAATGCAATTACTTGGTAAACTTTCAGTATAGTTAACAGCCTAGAAATAAAAAAAATTACAACTAATAACTTTCACCAAACGCATAAGAAATTTAATTTTTTACCGACCTGTATAGTTTTAAAGTGTGGAAACGTATTGTAAGATTTATTATTTCTGAATTTATCATTAAGTTGACTTATCGAAACACAAAAAAAAGATGGCAGGCGATTTTTTTGGGGGGGATAACTTTAGGCCGAAAAGAGAGTAACAAAACAATGGCTTACTCTATTGCTAATCCTAAGTCCGGGGGGGGGGGATCAGATTGTTATTTTGTTTACTGTGTGTTGAAAGAGAGAGCTTTGAAAACAATCTAATTTTGAAATAAAAGGAAACAAACTTGAAAACAGTTTTAGAACGTTTAAAGTATACAGGTGTGTAGAAACTTTTTATTGTGTTTGGTAAAAGTTATTTTTTGTATACTTTGCTTTTTTTTTTGCTTTTTTTTTTATCTCTCGGCTGTTTACTATACTGCAACTTTACAGAATACTTTTCCAAATAAAAAAAGTTGGGGGTGGGGACGAATAAAGTAGATTTTTTTTTGTTTAAATCTTTTAATGTTCTTCATTTATAAATCAAGACAATTCCACCCAACTACAATAAAAGAAAACAGGTTAAAAACGTGTTTACAAAACATGTCTACATTTGCAACTTGCTAGGTAAGAAGATATTTTAAAAAGAAATAATACAATAATCTGGTTTGTATCTGCAAAAAGACTTCACATTTTTGTGAGAGACGATTTGTCCTTTCGCATGTTTATTCAATATGTTCATGAAGTCAGTTTTGCTTCTTCACATCATCATCATCATCATCGTATTCAGTTTAAGGTCTCTTTTACATGCTGGCATGTGTTGGACAGCTTTTAGAAATTCACTTCTAAATCAACCAATCTCTAGCTAGACCTTTTATTAACCCTCATTCTCTCAAATCCATCCTCATTCTTCCAATTTTTTCTTGGCCTTTCCCTGCCAACTGACCCTGCTACCTCAACTGTTCTATATCTAACCCAAAAACTCTAATATATTCTTTAAATATGACCAAGCAACACTCAAACAAAAAATCAAACTCTTGACTCAATTTAAAAAAGCCCTGACTTCACTACAAACATTTCTGGCTTCTGACCTGTTGAAAAAAAGCCCAACTCTTGACTCAATTCAAAAAAAGCCCAACTCTTGACTCAATTCAAAAAAAGCCCAACTCTTGACTCAATTCAAAAAAAGCCCAACTCTTGACTCAATTCAAAAAAAGCCCAACTCTTGACTCAATTCAAAAAAAGCCCAACTCTTGACTCAATTTTAAAAAAGCCCTGACTTCACTACAAAAATTTCTGGCTCCACAGCCTTTTTTAAAAAAAATTTGACTCCTTCAAAATTTTTTACCCCTTTTGACACAAAGTTTTACAATGTTGCACTTGACGCCATATATTTTTGACCCAACCATCCCTTTTTACTCTTCCCCCTTTTACACAAACATTCATAAAATGGATAACAACTAAATTATGTGGCACACAAATTAACATCCGACACCACTACATGAATGAATGCTGTTAGGTCAGTTTGATCCACAGAATCTTGGCGACTTTTCTTGATTCTGGTTGGCTTCGTGCATGTTGACTTTTCTCCACATTGATGCCAAAAACGTTAATTAATGTATAGCTGTATACTAGAAGAAATACCTATTAAGCACGTGTCGTTTGGCAGCTTTCGTTTATTCAATTTCAGTAAATAAGATAGACATTCTCTTTCTATTTGATCTGTTGCTTATTTTTTTATAAAATTCTTATAAAACTTTCATAAAAGTTATAGGCAAATTAAAGGTTATGTGCTCAAATCAAGAATCATGGTTCTGGGATGTGAAATTGGTTCGGCGGAAAAATCGTGGATTTCTGGCTGTTGTATATGTTGATAAAGGGGTTCAGTAGACAAGGTTTTTATTGAGTGGAAATAACTATCGACACGTTAGTATAATGAAGAAAGAAAGGTTTAGTACCATAGAGCGTACAATAATGGATTGACAGACATTAGTAAAATATCACTAATGCCCGAAGAAATACCGTTGAATGATCGGTTCTCATTTTATATATATATTTAGTCTTTATAGGAAAAAGGGGGGTGTACGATATTTAATTACAACTGTCACTTTGCACAGAAATGAATACAGCTCTCCTCCTAGCTGGGATGGAAATGGTATAGTAGACTTAACATTCTAAAGCCCCAGGAGTGGCAACTAGTCTAGGAGAAGAAAAACTCTGAACAAAAACCTTGGGTGTTGTTCATTAATGTGTTGGAAAAATATTTGCACCACTTTGTTATTGGCAGGTCTAAGACGTCTGTGGTGTTGTGCAAGCCACTGGACATTAAAACTCCTTCAGTAGCATAAACAAGCTGACAACTGCATACATTGCCCACTCGTTTGGCTGTACTTGGAATGCAAGATTACAGTCTGCATCATACCGGCTCTAGAACAATTGGACTAGGGTTTTATCTGTAAAACCATGTGCATCCCTCGCCAACCGCCAACCCCAACGTTGTGTGTGCCGTGGTTTTCTTCTCCTTTATCGTCGTTCTCATTCTGACCATGTCGTCTATTCCACTGACGAATCGTCGAGGGCACAAGAACTGGTTCACAAGGATATAAAATAAACACAACAACAAACTCACAAGATAAACACAAACTCAAATACATTGTGTTTCAAACAGTTGTACTCTGGTTGTGTGTGATACTCGTCAACTGTCCCGTAAACTAACATACTATCTGTCACCGACAAGCCTCAGTCATCGACAAGCCCTCACCTCTAAGCAATAGAAATTGATCACTTCCGCACCACCGCTATTTCCTGATTGTCTTTGTGTGAGTTGGTGAATCATTTACCCCCCATTGTCTTTCCACCCATCCTACCTCTGAAGGCTCCCCCCTCCCGTAAATCATTTTCCATCACTATTCGGTGAGGGGGGTGTGGACTATAGTCCATAGTATCACATATCTATTAGGTCTCTAAGTTTTTCGATAAAATTTTTTTTTTTTTTCTAATTTTAATGACATAGTACTGATTGCTAAACTTATAGCAACTTTCAATCAATTTTAAACATTTTCTACACTTCATGTACGATCGTTCATGTTTGCGATAGTTTCACAGTTTTCATTAGTTCTATGCTTTTGCTTATGTTTGGTTGTTTTGGTTGTTTGTTTTTTTTACGGCATATCAACTCTTTTCGGGTTATTTAATGCCAAATCCAGTCATTTTGGTAAAAGTTTTTATGCTTTAAGTTCTTTGTCTTTAAATATTTATTCATCGTTTTTGGTTTGGTTGTTTTGTAGAGGAAACATGTTTTTGTTTTTGGCTTTGCAGAACATGATTGAGTTTTCCAAAGGGAAAGGAAAAAATAATAACATCAATGTTTGGTGCATTTTAAGTCAGGAAGCCAATATTTACAGACAGCCTGATCTGGTAGCACCCAAAAATACACCTGAGTTTGCTTACATTGATGAGAGGTGTAAGCATTTTCATTTCTTAATAAGTTCCAAAGGTCTCTCAGTATTATTAACCTGTTTAGGGACAGGTATCTCAACTAGTGCTTTTTTTTTAAGTACAAGTTGTCTGTACATTCTAATTCCCTGACTAATATTAAGCTGATAGTCTGAGTATCCTATTTTGATTATCAGGAAGTTTCTTCTCCTTCATCAAAACTGAGATTTTGATAAAGAAAGTTCTTAATAAATTAATGAACGTGTAAACTAATCTGGTGCCGAGACTCTCTTAGTAAAGAAGGAGGCCATGCCACTAATTGGAGTTTTATAATTAGACCTTCTTTGATTTGTACAAATAAGATACGGAGACCAAATACAAATATCTTTAAGCTCTAATATTTTGTTTCATCCTTGTATTTACCTCCTCCCTCCCTCGTGAAGAGGTAGTCAGCCAAAACGGAGCATATTTTCATTTGACTCTGTCTCTTTTGTGAAATTTTTCTGTCAACAGACACCCGTGAGTTGTTTATAACTGTTGTCATTTTAAGAGTTTGATGTACAGATTAATGAAATTGTTTTCTTTGTTTGTCGCTGTCTTTGATCTGATCTCTTTGATTTCATGATTTATATAACACGAGGTGGAATACCCATCCCAGGGTATAATGGGATACCCTTAGATCTTTTAATAAGTTCGTGAGGATTGACTCCTCCACCACCACAGAAACACACACGCAAAGCAATCCGAAATAAAAATAGAGTTGCACAGCTGAAGTTATGAGTTTTTTAATGTTTTAATTTCGTGGAGTCCCCCCCCCCCCCCATTATTTATGGGATCTGAAAATTATCAAAATGTACTCTAATTCTAAGAATCTACATCATGCTGTCTCTTGTACGTATTTGTTTAAATCTCATTCGAATCTTAGCTAAATCATTTCCGGTGGTGTTGCAAGAAAATACTTCAGATCAATCAAAAACTGCTGAGATGAAAACGGAAAATAGAAGTTAGAAAAGTGTTCATTTTGTGGAGTTAATCCCCCTTTAGAGGAGCTAACCATTATCAAAATGTGTTCAGATTTTGAGAATCAACAAATTTTGTGCAATTAAGTATAACTTAAATCTCGTTAAAATTAGAGGCAAAAACAATTTCATTCAGGATTTTCATGTTCCGTTGAAAAATAAAACCCAACAAATATCACCCCCTTATGAAAATCTACATAAATCTTTACTCAATTGAACTTTTATCTAAATTAATAGCTCCACTTTCCTGGCCTTATTACACTTTTCTTACATGCTTAATCTGCAATATAACATTTTTAGGCAGGGGGTGGGGGGTGCTTATCAGTTTTCTTTGAGTTATTTAATGCCGAAACCCAACCTGTTGTCAATGTATGATTAATTGAACAGAATTTCTTTATTTATTGGGGAACCGTTCATATATTTTTCAATGGTATTAATAGACAATAGATTTGATAGGATTTTAACACTGCATAGCCGATTCCATAATCATGTCTGTATCCATTATGCCAATCACCTCCTCTCCTTGGCCCCATAACACAGAAAGTATTTGCCTAATGTCTATAAACACTTGTCATAAATCATTCTAAGTCATAAATCATTCTATTCATTCCATTAATCATTTTCAATCCTCTCATAATATTCATCATCATTCAACTGTTAATCTATCCATCTCATTAACTCTTTTAGCCTTGACTAATTAGTGACTCTTTAGTAAAAAAAACAACAAAAAAACAAGGATGTCCTAAAAGTGATTGCCTATTAGTGTGGATCAATATGAAATTTGACTGAATCGATTGGGGTGGGGGTGTAATGGTTACCTGTTTGAGTTTTAAAACTGGATCTCGCACCGACGGAAGAAAGTTTCCTCGTCCAGTGAATCGCTTGCACAAGCCGGAAGGCAGAGTGAATGTGCATTGTGCATCTGAAGTGAAAAATGTGTCGCACCTTGATGCACAACAATCCGATGAAGTCGGTTCGTTCACAACGTTTTGCTTGAAAACGTAAAGTCCGTTTCATGTGAAAAGGTGTCACTTAATTCAACATCATTGGATTCCAGGTACACTCTGTCATCGCAACAGTGACATCTTTAAGCTGTGATCATGTGCTCTGTCACTGTCGGGCGATACTTGTTTCCGACATGTGAAAAAGACTTCACGCTATTCTCTTGACTCATCCGACCTCAAACTCTTTGGAGGCTTATGAGATGTGTCGGATAAATCAGTTCACTACGTAGAATGTCCACCCTGTAATGCTCAGTGGTTACAGAATCTTAGCACGAAACCTTGAATGAAACCCTTGACTATAGACTATGACTGACCGGATAGCAGAGATATTGTGTGGGAACATGGAGGATAAACAGTATCAGTCAGGTAATCATGGTATTTTAAGATCATCATGTGTTTGTTTTTGTGTGCATGCCTGTATTTACATTTTTTTAAATCTCTCTCTCTCTCTCTCTCTCTCTCTCTCTCTCTCTCTCTCTCTTATATATATATATATATATATATATATATAATATATATATATATATATATATATATGTCTCGGAAGTTTATCAACCATTAAAACTATACAAACAAAAACATTTTAGTCCCAAGTCGTTCGGTGGAAAATCACTCTTTTGTAAGTCAATTCACTATATTAGTTTGCTTCCAAGAATTTTCGCTAGTCTTAACATTATTTAAGGGATCATCAGTTGTTTACCATGAAAAACTGTTTCGGGAATTTAATATATATATACCCCCTCATAGCATAAAGCAATAATTTTCTGTAAAGAATAGATATCTCTCGGTTACCGAAAAAGCATGCTAAAAATATATGTAAACAGATTGAGTACATATAAGAATATGCTTTAATACTTTTGAGTAGTAGATGTGTTAATGCAGTGGTTCTAGTCCTTGACTGCTGTTCAGATTTGGATGTGAGCAGTAGTTCAGGTTTCGAATCTCGGCGTGGATACACTTGTTTCGTCTAGTCACACTGATGAGGCATAGACGACAAAACAGCTGTCTGTGGATGACTATTCTTTTCTGTTGAACACTGTTATGACGGCTGACTATGGTTGCCCGCCTGCTTGGCATAAATAGGATTTATTTCTTATCACGTCGTGTAATAACTAGAATTAGTCTCATTGGTTAGAACGATCTTAATTGGAGTTAAACGTGATTCTTGTTCCAGGGTTCGAATCGTGCGACTGGTATGAACAGTTATCTCTACACTGATGATTCCACAAAGATGAAACATATACATATGTAGATAATAATTAAATATTTATTATTAAATAATTATATATATATATATATATATATATATGTGAAACAGTGGTTTCAGCGACGGAGTCTGCACCCCGGGGTGCACTGGAATGCATCGGGGAGATCAGGCCCCACGTAGAGACAAGTGGAAGTCTGGGAGCTAGTACATATTTTTGACTGTCCAAACCTTGGCCGAGGGACGGCGCCAGCCTGGCGGGAGAGAGCGTGTAGGTTGTCAGTGGAACTTAACCAGATACAATGGATGAGTTTGACCAGCTGAACAATTTGGTCATGGGTCTTTTAGATACGACGGATGTCAGCTCGAGGGGTGGTCCAATAGAGAAAGAGAGGCTAATGGTTTTCTTTAGTGTAGATAAGATCTAAAGAGAAACTAAAACGACGAATTACAATTGCCCGCACCACCCCACTCCGGGGGAGGAGTGGGGACACAGAAGAAGGGATGGGGGAAAGAAAGAGGGTAAGTCAGCATTGCGCGTACCACACGACGAGAAGAGAGAGAGAGAGAGAGAGAGAGAGAGTATGAGTTATACGTTTTTCGTCTTTGTTATTTGAGATGAGAAGGCGATCGCAAGTCAGTCGGATCTAAGAATTCGTTCGGAACGGAAGGGCAAGCGAGAGCGCCGCGCGAACGATCGCTCTCGCTTGGCATGGCATGGCTCATGGCATTCCCCCACCATCGTTTTCCAACAGAGATTAATGTCTCAATTAATACCAACAGTCGTAAGAGTCCACACCCACCGTTTTGAGTAGACAAGTTATATCTCGATTAAGGATTAACACTCGTAAAGGGAGTTTCACACACACACGGTTCTCCAAACATAGATTAAGTTACAACTTATTTAACAACTGGGAAATCGTAAATAGAGATTCATACACACAGAGAGATACAATAGTTAGTAAAGAAGCCATTATCGAAGAATGGACTTTGGGTTAAAGTCAAAAACCCACCGTTCATTTTTATTAAATAATTATTGTTATGAAAAGACCTAGCCGTTTGTCGAGTTATTCTGTTATCGAGTTGTCCTGCTAAGTAATCTTGCCTTCACAGAATCACGGAGTCGTCATTCATCTGACCCGGGGGAGATTCGAGCCATCTTTCTTTTTACAGCCACTACAGACGAAATCACGAGCCAAAGAAAAGGTGTTCACAGTCAGGAAGGATTCCTGCACCGGGACGGTTCTCATTACGTTTGATGCCGTCACGGGTAGAAGAGTAAGAGTGTGGGGTCCCGGTTATAAATGGTGCCGTGACCAGGATCATGGTACTGGGAGGAGTGCCTGGTAACCTCGGGAAAAAAAAAGAACAAAGCCAACCACGGCCACAAAGAAAACAATTTTTTTTACCGGCAAAACACTTTGAAAAAAAAATAGACAGACAAATTTTTTAAAACCCACGGGCACAACAAACGATTTTTTTGCCGGCAGAACACTTTGAAAAAAAAAAAGATAGAAAAAGAGAATAGAAAAAAGGAAAAGAAAAGAGAGAAACAGTTTAACGGGCATGTACAGCCGTGTTTGAAAAAGAGAATAGAAAAAAAGGAAAAGAAAAGAGAGAAACAGTTTAACGGGCATGTACACCCGTGTTTGAAAAAGAGAATAGAAAAAAAAGGAAAAGAAAAGAGAGAAACAGTTTAACGGGCATGTACACCCGTGTTTGAAAAAGAGAATAGAAAAAAAAGGAAAAGAAAAGAGAGAAACAGTTTAACGGGCATGTACACCCGTGTTTGAAAAAGAGAATAGAAAAAAGGAAAAGAAAAGAGAGAAACAGTTTAACGGGCATGTACACCCGTGTTTGAAAAAAAAAAAAGAGAAAGATAGAAAAAGAGATAGACTGAAAGAAAAAACGTTTTTTAGTCTTTGAGATCGGTCTGGGACCGCGAACTTTTAGTCAATTGATTGAAAGGCCCAGACGGACTCGAAAGATAATGAACAACCAGCCCAGAAGCGGGAAACCACAAGGGCAGCAGAGAAGAGGGGTAAGTGACTCGTTGATTTCTCTTGTTCGCTTGCTCGGTTTTGTCGGTGTGTCGATTGTTGTCCAAACTTTGCACGCGGTTTGGGTAGTTCTGTTGTTGGGGGTGGTAAGCTAGAACGCAAAGGGAATGGGTTCGGAGGAAGACCTAGTAAATAGTGTAACAGGCATGGGGAGAGAAGAGACCAGAAAGATAGAAAGGCCGATAGGAGGGATACGAATACCCCCCCACAAAGGGGATCCCGTCGGTTCAATAGAGTGGTTAGCAGTAATTCAGAAGAAGAGGGTGATTTATGGACTAGAAGATTTAGAGATGGTGCTGCTCGCTCTAGAGGGAGCGAGGGGCCCAGTGTCGAGATTCATTGAGGGGAGGTATGTAGAGAACCCGGGGATCACTTGGACGGAGCTCCGCGAGCAGCTAGTGAGGCAATACGCCAGCGAGCGAACCGCGATTGAGGCCGTACGCGAGTTGACCCGGCTAAGGTTAAGCAATGGCGAGGAAAGGCCTGGGAGAAGGAAAACGGTGGGGGCAGGGCGAGTCCGGGGCCCCGAATGGAGAGAGGGGGCGGAGAGGATTGGGAGGCAGACTCCGATCCTAGAAGGAAGGCATGGGACCTTCAAAATGAGTACGATAGGCCCGCACCGGCCAGGCAGGTATCAGTCCGCTGGACCTGCAGGGGTGAGGGGCATAGAGCAGCAGAGTGTCCCACAAATTATGGGCGCCCACGCGGCTCGGTTAGACCGAACTGTACTAGGTGTGGTCGGTTCGGACATGAGAGTCGGTGGTGCACAGCAGCATAGATCGGAGGTGAGGAATTAGGATTCCGAACCTTAGTGTGCCACCTGACGCTAGGGTAAAGAACCAGGGAAGCGCCCAGAGGCCACCCCACAGAGTATAAAAAGTAGGGTGGCCCCCAGAATGATAAGTTTAGTGAAAGATAGCGAAATTAAATGGGAAGAAGACGGGCTTGGGTTTTGTTCGCCGGTTTATGAGAAACCGCAAGAAGCAATGAACCCCCCCGTAGAGAGAGATCGAATTAAACGCGACTGCTAGGTCGGTTGACCAGTCCAGCGAGTGGGAGGAGAGCGGCAAAATACCCCCCTGCCCAGCTCCAGAAGAGACTGAGAGAAAATCGGTTAGCCAAAAAGGTAGAGGAATTACCTATGAAGTTACGGTAGAATGGGAGGAAGACGGGCTTGGGTTTTGTTCGCCGGTTTATGAGAAACCGCAAGAAGCAATGAACCCCCCCGTAGAGAGAGATCGAATTAAACGCGACTGCTAGGTCGGTTGACCAGTCCAGCGAGTGGGAGGAGAGCGGCAAAATACCCCCCTGCCCAGCTCCAGAAGAGACTGAGAGAAAATCGGTTAGCCAAAAAGGTAGAGGAATTACCTATGAAGTTACGGTAGAATGGGAAGAAGACGGGCTTGGGTTTTGTTCGCCGGTTTATGAGAAACCGCAAGAAGCAATGAACCCCCCCGTAGAGAGAGATCGAATTAAACGCGACTGCTAGGTCGGTTGACCAGTCCAGCGAGTGGGAGGAGAGCGGCAAAATACCCCCCTGCCCAGCTCCAGAAGAGACTGAGAGAAAATCGGTTAGCCAAAAAGGTAGAGGAATTACCTATGAAGTTACGGTAGAGGGGAGCAGAACGCCCCACCACAGAATAGCAGGAAAGCCAAGCCAAAGATAGTCAAGGACCTGGGGGAGAGGCCGAGGTTGTGCTGTGTCGCATTCGTTGGCTCCACCGCGCGCAGGGAGGGCCCCCATGCGTGTGCGGTGCTGGTGGTTGTGGCGCGGACAGTTGTCTTGGATGCCCCCCCCCCCCGAGATAAAACGGACATATAAGGATAGAAAGAGATGCATAACTGGGACCGATGGAGGGTCGTCGTGGTTAGATCCAAATGATCGATCACAAGTAGTAATATACCTGCAGCTGGATGGGCTGTTGCCGAACGACCAGGCAGATATATAGTGAGTTGTAAAAGCAAAAGAAAGTGGAAGTAATCGACAGATGTTCGAACCACCGTGAATATGACAGATTGTGGTGCGCCTTACGAAAGGGCACAGAAGTAATGATAAGCGAAGAGAAGGATATGAGATCCTATCTAAGATAGATAGTGTTGATACAGACGAAGCAGAAGAAATCAGGGGCCCCCCGTCGCTGGGAGAGGCACTCGATGAGTAATTAGGGACAGTGTCGGGAAGCGATGAGAGAATGATTATGAAGAAATTGGAAGTTATAGGGAAGAACCAAAAGGGTTACTGTCGCATGCAGCCAGAGAAGGCGCATCGATATCGAATGTCACCGGGCCGAAGTGAGCCAAGAAGGTGTTAGTCTGAGAGAATTGTTTTTCCCAGAGAAGGGAACGAGGAGAATCCGGCCGAGGTGGCCGACGCAATGATAGTGACGGTATGCGAACCAGACAGGTCCGTACCAAGAGAATTTCAGTTGTTGATACTGACGAGTGAGTGCACAGGTGCACAGTTGGATATGCAATCGCTAAGACACTTGTCGCCAAATATAATCATCTCGGCAGATTAAAGCCGAATTACCAAATCGTTTGCGATTACCGGTCGACCCCATCGAACAGTTATGAAAGTATTATAATGTGTTAAAATGCGTTGCATAACCAGAAGGTAACAAGCTATTAGCTTTAGAGAGATTGAGGGTTCGATTAACCCCGTCAGGAAGGGAAAATTCACGTTAAAAGGTAGAACTAGACACGGGCACGATAGGGCTTGGTCGATGTTAGTGAGAATTGTGCACATAAATAATAGGGTTAGCTTTTGCAGAAAAGACAAAGGGCGCGAGAAAGACATAGGGAGAAATTGGACGGCGCGAGCACACCGACGGCCGAGTGCATGAGCGAGGGAGGGTTACCCTTGAGTACACTTCACCCAGATCGCGAGCGGGAGCAGGAATCGCTGCCCGTGTCGGAAATCCGGGTGGATGACCAGTGAAGAAGTAGAGATTGATTCCGAGGAGAGGGTGATGGTGACGTAATTTGTAAGGGGCGTTGCGAGCTCCAATCTGTATTAACAAACTTTTAATTGCATGCATAATAATTCATTTTGTCACCTACCCACCTCCCAACACAGAAACCACAAAATGCATACGCACATACACACATACATACGTAGTCCTGATGTTTTAATAGACTGGAAAGAGAAAAAGAAGGACAGACCAAAAGAAAACAGAACAGAAAAAGAAAACTTTTTGTTCCATTGTTTAGCTACAGTTTTTTCTTAATTTTTGATTATTATTGTTTTGATTGTATTATCCGTTGTTCTCTCTGTGTGTGGGGAAAGGTAACGGTCTGGGAGATGTCAATTGCAACCAAGTGACACGAAATAAGGGTGGACGGATGTGAAACAGTGATTTCATCCGACGTATCTGCCCCCTTTATGGCGCACCGATATGCATCGGAGAGATCAGCCCCCCACGTAGAGAAAGGTGACGGTCTGGGAGGTGTCAATTTCGACCAATTGACACGAAATAAGGATTGGGCGGATGTGAAACAGTGGTTTCAGCGACGGAGTCTGCACCCCGGGGTGCACTGGAATGCATCGGGGAGATCAGGCCCCACGTAGAGACAAGTGGAAGTCTGGGAGCTAGTACATATTTTTGACTGTCCAAACCTTGGCCGAGGGACGGCGCCAGCCTGGCGGGAGAGAGCGTGTAGGTTGTCAGTGGCACTTAACCAGATACAATGGATGAGTTTGACCAGCTGAACAATTTGGTCATGGGTCTTTTAGATACGACGGATGTCAGCTCGAGGGGTGGTCCAATAGAGAAAGAGAGGCTAATGGTTTTCTTTAGTGTAGATAAGATCTAAAGAGAAACTAAAACGACGAATTACAATTGCCCGCACCACCCCACTCCGGGGGAGGAGTGGGGACACAGAAGAAGGGATGGGGGAAAGAAAGAGGGTAAGTCAGCATCGCGCGTACCACACGACGAGAAGAGAGAGAGAGAGAGAGAGAGAGAGAGAGAGAGAGAGTATGAGTTATACGTTTTTCGTCTTTGTTATTTGAGATGAGAAGGCGATCGCAAGTCAGTCGGATCTAAGAATTCGTTCGGAACGGAAGGGCAAGTGAGAGCGCCGCGCGAACGATCGCTCTCGCTCTCGCTTGGCATGGCATGGCTCATGGCATTCCCCCACCATCGTTTTCCAACAGAGATTAATGTCTCAATTAATACCAACAGTCGTAAGAGTCCACACCCACCGTTTTGAGTAGACAAGTTATATCTCGATTAAGGATTAACACTCGTAAAGGGAGTTTCACACACACACGGTTCTCCAAACATAGATTAAGTTACAACTTATTTAACAACTGGGAAATCGTAAATAGAGATTCATACACACAGAGAGATACAATAGTTAGTAAAGAAGCCATTATCGAAGAATGGACTTTGGGTTAAAGTCAAAAACCCACCGTTCATTTTTATTAAATAATTATTGTTATGAAAAGACCTAGCCGTTTGTCGAGTTATTCTGTTATCGAGTTGTCCTGCTAAGTAATCTTGCCTTCACAGAATCACGGAGTCGTCATTCATCTGACCCGGGGGAGATTCGAGCCATCTTTCTTTTTACAGCCACTACAGACGAAATCACGAGCCAAAGAAAAGGTGTTCACAGTCAGGAAGGATTCCTGCACCGGGACGGTTCTCATTACGTTTGATGCCGTCACGGGTAGAAGAGTAAGAGTGTGGGGTCCCGGTTATATATATATATATATATACTTGACAAAATGAAAACGAAATAGGCGATAAACCAAAAGTAGTATATGCAGAGACCCGATAGTTTATTTAGTTAGAGTTAAATACTACTTTATTTTTCAATGTAACCGCCGCCGGTGGAGGCAATCATCTCAAGGCGGGCACGAAATGAGTCACACGTTTTGGTGATCATGTCCTTGTCTATAGTGGTGAATGCTTCAGAGAATCGACAATGTTGTGGGCGTGCTTGTTGACCTCGATCATGCTCCAGAAGAAATAGTCAAGGGGTTGTAGTTGGGTGAGGAGGGCAGCCACTAGTCAACCAGCGCTGAGGAATATTCTTGAGCAGCCACACCTGGGTCGTCTTGACCTTATGTGCAGGAGTGGAGTCCTGCTGGAAGATGGAGTGGCGTTCTGCGACGATCTAGTCCATTCAGGGCTTCATCACGCTCCTCATCACCTCCTTTTGTTTACTTTGTGTCAAGTGTCGGATTTTGCTGCAACACCCTGTATATATGAGAGAGAGAGAGAAAGGGGGGGGGGTAGAAAATACATGAAGGATGTTGCCCACTTCTGGAGAATGGATTGAAGCCATGGCCATCCCTATGGCCATGATTGAAGCCTATCTCTGACATGTGATCAATGTGGCTGTGCCTGCCTCTCAAATTTTGGTCTTCTCGATCACAAAACGTGCCATGTCATTCACAATAGTGAATACATCCATAATGTCCCAAACAAATCAAAATGTATTCTTTGTAAAAAGACCTATCAGTCTGCAGGTGAGCTTAAATGCCATTGTGGATCTTTGCACAAAAGCTCCTCCCCCCCTCCCTCATATTCTGTTCCTCATCTATGGATTGATCAAACAGTAATATATATATATATATATATATATATATATATATCTCTGTGTGTGCATGTTTGTATGAATAACATAAAAATAAAGGATTAATTAAAATAACAGGATCAAATATCAAAGAGTGGTCATGTTTGATTGCAACTTGACAGCTTCTTACCTTTCTATACATAGATATCTATCTATACATATAGATATCTATCTATACACACACATATATATCTATACACACACATATATATATATATATATATATATATATATATATATATCTATACATATATGGCCGAACATCAACCTGTCGGACAAGTATAACGACTTCCTGGAAGACTCGGACATTACCTTGCCATTAAAGTGTTCTGCACTGTAATCCGCATGAGGTACTGAGGATGCACATCATATTGATGGGGTATATATATATATATATATATATATATAATGAGAGAGAACGAGAGAGAGGGGTATATGTTGCACAAACATAATTGTGATCTCTAGTCCTTGTTTTGCGTGAGAGAACTGACAAACTGCGCGAATTATGTTTATAGGAGAGTTTATTCCCAATGCACATATGCAGCTGTGAAAACTGCAATTAACAAAAAAATTGACATAAATATAACAAGAAATGTACATCAAAATAAAAGGCTACAATATTTTACAAACAAATAATACATAAAAATGCGGCAAATAAACATAGACATGACAGCCACACCAGACACATGTGAAGCAAAAAAGGTTTTCTCAAGACCACATGGAATGAGAAATATGACTGCCAAAATATACAAGTAGAAATATCTCGAAATATTGAATATATTTTCTATCAAAAACTATAAATTACTTTATATTTAAATCTTACATTTAAACTAAATATATGTAAAAGCTTAGATTCTTACCTTGTTGGCACTTTTAAAGGCTAAAGAAGAACTTCTATGACATCTAGCTGACTGACCGGGGTGCAAACGAATGATGAACGAAGCGACATGTTCCCTTAAAAGACGAATCTCAAAATGGCTTGGCATTTCTTCCCTGGTTATCGCTACACCTAAGAGGACTGACCGAGTCATGAGTCGAGTGTAAGGGCTTTTTTAAATTCAAATTTTATTTTTTTAACATATTTCACCCCAAACAAGGCAGGCCGCCACTGTAGACGTAAAGGGTTACTGAGAATTAGGGTGTAGGTTTTGGGTGTCACCCTGAGTTGGGAGCAGTGTAGCGAGATGTCTGTTTACAATAGTTTTAAACCTCTGCATGTCGGTACTGTCGGGGAAACAGGGAGCAGGGAGGGAGTTCCAGAGGCCAGCAGCACGAGGAAAGAAGCTATTTGAGTAGAAAATTCTCCAGCATCTGGGGACCTCCACAGATAATGGATGGGATTTAGTTGATTGTCGAGTTGGTCTAGTGAATTTACGTCGAGGGGTCACCAGAGTAGCCAATTCATCGGAGCATAATCCATTGAAGTACTTGTAAAACAAGCAGAAGGATGCTACATTGCGGCGATGGGACAGGGGCTGGAGCTTGGTTGACGACTCTTTTTTTCCTAGGAGGGAGAGACTAGTGTATAATGCACCAGCCCAGATGTGGCAACAATACTCAATGCATGGGCGGATGGTGGCTTTGTAGAGATACAGGATAATGTCAGGTGTGAGGAGTTTACTATTTAATCTTAAACCTATGAAAAACACGGAATATGTAGTTTATTTATCTTATTTATATGATCATGATTATTTTGAACAATGGCCACCAGCAATTAAAGCATACAAATAAATAAAAATTTTCAAATGTTTGAAATATAAAATTATTTAACAAAACAGAAAACGATGTTGCTGAATACCAAGCGAATGGTTGGGTGGACATCCTGATGTAATTATTGAAGATAATAATAATAGAAATAATAAAAGTTACAATACAATAACAGGAGAAGGAAGAAGTATAAAAAGATGAAAATATTAAGAAGAAGAAATTAGAACAACAATAATAATGATAATGATGATGATAATAATAGTATGAGGATGACTTTGTTGATGTCCTGGGAGCCTGCGGCTAGTAAAGAGAGTCTCACGACGACTGTTATCTGGGTTAAGGAAATGCCCCTGATGGGAATGGCGTCAGATTTCTGATAGAAAGCCGATCGGACACAGCCATACCGGCTTTAACTCCCAACCAGAAAAGAGAAACAATATCCGGTTCTAAATGTGCACATGGGTCGAAGTTAGATATATTATCAGTTTTCAGAATAAGAGAGCACATTCTCTCTTTGGCTAGTAATTATTCAAGGGAGATAACTTGGACCTAGTTCAAGAGAGATAACTTCCTAATAATTCTAAGCAAACAAGCTAAACAATTACAATATTTGCAGACATTTGGAATCAGTTGGGTTTTAAAAATGATCTTGGGAGTCAAATGCCTAATATTTTCTAGCCAACTCCTCACTTCTGAGATGAAAACTCAGAAGTGACTAATTTTTACAGGAGTCAGTTGGGTTTTTTTTAAACAGAGCCGGGAGTCTTATTTTATTTTTTCAGCTGACTCCTCATTTCTGGTTTGCAGCATAAAAACAGCCATTTATTTTGTAAACTATCAGATTTAGAAAACTGTGCCACTTTTTATCAGTAATAATTTCGCAACCGGTTTTTATTAGCTGTGAAGCAGAGCCAGAATCAGCAGTTCAAAAACCGAATGTGAATCTTCTTTTCTCGTTCTACGTAAGAAGATGTTCGTGTTATACCACGAGAATAATTAGCAAGGATATCAGATTTCTTCTTTGATTAATTCTCTCAACCAGCTGTTCCCGTGAACATTCCACAGTCAAAATATCATTGCAGATAAAATAGGTACAAAAATAAATAACTCGGTAATGCTAATTACCCAAATAGAAAAAGGAAAGTTAATAATGGAGAAAAAATAGTAACTGCAAAATTCACACACATTGCCCTTTACAAAATAACTGCTTAACTAAAGACTTTATTTACCAAGCTGTAATATTGGAGAAAAAATAGTAACTGCAAAATTAGCACACATTGCCCTTTACAAAATAACTGCTTAACTAAAGACTTTATTTACCAAGTTGTAATATTTTTGCATTGCAGGCAAATGATAACAGGAGATGAAAGAGACATTTCTATGTCAGGGGATTAAAGTTACAAACGGCTTCAGCATTGATAAAATAAATTTTCCATGAAATTTCATGACATTCAGAAACTGACCAGCTTTTTTGTTCTCTCATTCTGTGTCACTTCTCTGATATTCTGTGCGGTAAAAGACCCCGCGCCGCCCGAAGAAAACGAGAAGAAAGAACAGTGGCTAAGGAGAACTTGTCCAGAATTGTCGGAGGCACGAATAATACCACGTATGGTATCTATCCTTAGCAAGTGGCAGTCCGATTAATAGACAGTCTCTATCCAGACGGAAGCAAAAGCTCAAGTCATTGGGGCGGGGCTACAATTTTCAGTGAATATTGGGTTGAGTCTTTTTGTTACTATAGAAATGCATTTACTTGTGAAAATCGCATTTTTGGCTAAGATCAAAGTGTAGTATCTGTTCCGATGGATACAACACCCTATAGACCGGTATCGTCTTGGCCTTCGGGTCTTGATTCCGCCGATCTGTGTGTTTGTCCTGTGCAGTTCTAGGAGGTGCACCCTCCCAGGCTTTGCCTTCTCACCCTTTGAGAAGGGGTTAGTTTATTGTTAATCGCCTAGGGCGCCCCTACCGGGGAATGCCGATGGGGCTGCCCAGGCATTTTTTGTAGGCCAGAGTGCTCTCCCTTCTCGAGGGTGCTGGCTTTTCAAATCCCACTTTCCCGAACCTTGTGTCACATCTTAGCGCTGTGGGAGGAAGATAAATACCATTGCACTTTTATTGCTATGGATGGCCCAAATATCCTTTAATTTGTCTCATCGCTATTGAACACTATCTCAGTTTAATAATACGAAACCAACAGCGACGATATGGGTAAAGGTGTAGGTGTTATATGAGCGAGACGACGACAAACGTTCATGAACGTGTTAGGTCACTCGGCTGATAGCAGTTCACTTCTCTGCAGTAGTTCCAGTGTTACAATGAACACCTGATCAACCTACTCGACAAGCATTTATTTATGAAAATCAAGCTTTTATACTTGGTTGTATTTCTTTTCTTTATTCCTATGCATCCACCATGACTATGGACTACTTACATCCAGAACATTTTAGTGACAACTAGCGGAACCCGTCGCCCGGCGTTGCACGGGAGAAAGTACTACCTATTGCATAAAAAAAAGAAATGGCCTATTGTTGCCCCCCCCTCTACCGTGAATGTTTTAAATTAAAAAAAATAAAAATAAAAAGTGGTAGAGTAGAATGGGATCGAACGCTGAAACTGGCGATCATGAAACCTCCCCTTCTTAACGACTGCGGCACGGTTTCGAGATAAAAATGAATGTGAAAATAGGCGAATTAAGCTAAGCTGGTTTATTGGCAGCTTCTGGCGACAAATATAAAGTTAAAAAATGACACGGTTTAGGTCATTTATTTGGGCAAGTTTTCTATAATATGCGTGTTAAAGGTGTATGATTTTGAAAATGTAAATGTATCGGGTCTACCAGTATCTTGGCGCTTATTGAATTAAATAGGAAATCGATTTGATGAAGAAATTGTAGCCGCCATGTTTAATGAATAAATGTTGCAGGAACTGTGTTCGTTAATTTCATTCGCTTAATTCCGGAATTAATATAAATGTAGAAGTCATAGGTAGAATTTGAAATAACGTAATCTGATATTTGCGGAAAATCATTAAGTCTTTGCGTATTGTTTTATATTATGTAGTAAATTAATACCAGGGAAAATAATAAATAAGAACCGGTGTTTTGTGAAAATTAAACTGTGCTTATTAGTTCCAGGTTTCGATGAGTAGAGTGACAGTACAGAATTGTTAGGGAGAAAAGTTTTTGCTACCACCTATATGGAGTTGGTTTTTCGGAGAGACGTGGATGGTGGGCCAAATGTAATATTTAGCTTTAGGTAGGAAAAAATAATAACAAATTTACTAAAACACGCTCGAGTGAATAAGTGTAGTATAGTGATGAGTTTAGTAGCCTGTGATGCATGTGGTTATTTTCCTATTCTCCGAGAAGGTACGGGGGAAAAAATGTCTCTACTTGTTATATTAGATAACATATGCATAATCAATTTAATTATATATAAAACTAATAGAATATCCATCGCAGGATGGGTATAAGCAATAAATATAGCGTTTTAAATTTTAATGTTTTTTTTTTCCTTTCTTTAGGGAGTATGGTATGGTTTTGGTGCCCCCCCCCCCCCGTGGTAAAGTTCATAATAAGAAAAATCTGTTAACGTTTTACTCACCCTGTTGCCTAGAATACATATTCCATAATTAATAATGAAAAGTCCTATAGTTTAGGATTTTACCAAACACATCTATTAATAATGGAGATTATGTATCTGTCTGTCTGAAGCCGAAACTATATCATTAGTTTTGATCGCTCTTTTTTTATAGCTACTTATCAGCTCCTATATATACCCATTCCAAAACTTCCCCAAACATCACGCGGCTTTCAAATTTACATTATTAATTTGTTTTAAAGCTTTTAATAAATTAATATTCACAAATATACACTCATGATTGTTTTTTTTTTTTCAGATTTCCAGATGTATTTAAAATGTTTTCCCCGATGATAATAATAATCTTAATAAGAATCATAAATAGAATTAATTAAATAATTGAGTTATGTAATTAAATTAGATTGTAATGGAACATGATGGAACAGCCGGCGGCCATTCCAACATTTGGTTATTCAAACGCACAGAAAGTTTTATTTCAAGAGAGAATGAGAGAGAGAGAGAGATGGACACAAGACGGGTGCGTTATTTGATTAATAACATGTAAACAACACATTCTCTGAGATTTATCGTACGAGTTGTTCAAAAATGATATATTTACTTTGATTTTTTTATTAAAACGTTTTGGATTTGTTTTGTTTTTAAAATCTTATTAGAAATTATGTTTTAAAGCACAACTTTATTGAATCAAGTAGTAGTAGTAGTAATCGTAGCGATGGTGGTAGTAGTAATATTAGTACGAATAGTCAACAGATTGCTGGTAGTTGTTGATGTTATTATAGCAGTAGGAATAGTCGGTTATCGTGGTAGTAGTTGTCGATGTAGTAATAATAGTACGAATAGTTGTCTTGTTGATAGTTGGTGTAAATGTTACATTATTAGTACGAACAGTTGTGTTACGTGGTGGTAGTCATTGATGGTAGTAGATGTAAAAAACAAACACATTTTACTGATCAATTAAATAAAACAACTCTGGTCGCGTATTTTTGCTAGTACATATAATTGATGCTCACACATGCATACTATAGTTTAGGATTTTACGAAACACATGCATATAATTGACCCTCGCACATGCGTACTGATACTTTTCAAAATGGATAACTTAAGAATTGATTTAGAGCAATTCGCTTCTCTATTAAGTTTTTTGTATCTAACTTATATTAAATGTTTTTTGGGGGGGAGGGTGCGAATTTGGGAGGGTGTACCCCCTAAATGGTAAAGTTTACAAAAGAAATAATGTGTTTGTTATTCACCGTGTCACCAAGAATATATACTCTAAAATTAATGATGATTGGCTCATTAGTTTAGGAGTTTATTCTGTACAGCAAAATATCTATATGTAAACATATACACATACCTAATTTTATATATATGCACCCCTCCCTAAATGTTAAAGTTTACAAAACAATAATGTCTCCATTTTACTCACCGTGTTGCCTAGAATATATATTCTAAAATTCATAATGATCTATTCATTAGTTCAGGAGATTATCTTGTGTATATATATATATATATATATATATATACACACACACCCACACAAGGTCCCTCACTATCAACCAAGCTCCAGTCCCTATCCCATCGCTGCAATGTTGCTTCCTTGTGCCTGTTTTACAAGTACTTCAATGGATTGTGCTCTGATGAACTTGCTGCTCTGGTGTCTCCACGGCGCAAATTCACTAGACCAACCAGACAATCTGCCAAATCCCATCCATTCACTGTGGAGGTCCCCGAATGCCAGAGAGCCTTCTACTCCAAAAGCTTCTTTCCTCGTGCTGCTGGACTCTGGAACTCCCTCCCTGTTTTCCTGATGGTACTGACATGCAAAAATTTAAAACTAATGTAAAGAGACATCTCGCTGCACAGCTCCCAATTTAGGTTGACCCCCCCCCCTCCAAACTCTCACTCTTTTTCTCAGTAGCCCCTTACGTCTACAGTGGTGGCCTGCCTTGTTTGGGGTGAACTATGTTAAAAAAAAAAATTTGTCGGTTTTTTATCCATTGATGAAACGAGTTTGCCTTTGGAAAATCCATGGATTAAGGATATGAAACTCCTTGCTTTGAACTTTTGATGTTTTAATAAATGCTGTATTTTAAAATTTTTTTATTCTCATCTTTCCTCTCTAAAATTGATTGCTCTATTCAATATATTGAGCTTTATATTATCACGATAGAGTATTATTAAACGATAATTCAATTATCTTTAATTCAACATTTTAATATATAATTTATATATATATATATATAATATATATATATATATTTATATATAAACTTTATATAAACAGAGAAGAGATATGTAATGTTGCATACTAGTGGTGGTGGGGTCCATTGCAGCCGTAGGAAGTGACTTAAACAACTGCAGTTCACTTCTTTCTGTTTGCAGAAATATGAATAAACCTGTGAATCATAAAAAGATGTCAAATATATATATATATATACACACAAGATAATCTCCTAACCTAATGAATGCATATGTGTAATATGCTGTATGTGCTCTTTGCTTATCTCGGCATTGTTTCCAGTTGTCTTGTATTACTACTTGCCATTGGAATAAAGCAATGCCGACTCAGGAGAGCGGTTGTTAGGGATTGCGCAACCCTTTGCAATTACAAGTTCACGCGCGGGCAGCCCCTGGTGGAGCACTCATACGAAATCGACGAGAGAGTCCATCATATATATATATATATATATATATATATATACATACACACGCAAGATAATCTCCTAAACTAATGAATGTATATGTGTAATATATATATATATATACTAGACCACCCGTGACCCGTTGGGTCAGTTTGTTATATTAGCTATGGAATTCATGTATGTGCGTGACACTTGTGGAGAAAACAAAAAAACTATTTGATGAAATTAAATGTAATTGTTGAAAAAAGAATATAGATAGATTTCTATGCGTCGTTCTGTTTATTATAATTGTTTTTTTTTTAAATTATAGTTACTGAATTATAAGTGGTTGGCCATACTTATAGGTAAATATGCACTGAACAGGTACCATAATACTTATTATAGTTAAATTCAAATTTTTATATATAATCTTTTAAATGAAATTGTTAGTTGAAAGTACAGAATAATAAAAGGGCGATTTGAGGAAGGAAGGGGGTACAACCGGCTGTCTCGCGTACGTAACGAAAACAGAGGGAGTAGGAGTGGTGAAATCTGTGAGAGGAAAAGTGGGAGGTGGTTTCGTTCACCGCCGCTATTGATATTAATAATGATTGTTGTTGTTTTGTTTGTTTGTTTTTGTTTTTTAAAAGGGTGGAGCTTTTTTGAAACTGCGACAGACTTTACAAAGTCCTGCCGTTGAATGTTTTTAGCCGTGGAGAAAACAAAAAAACTATTTGATGAAATTAAATGTAATTGTTTTATATTTAAAGCGATATAAACATTTCCAGAATGAAAAATTTCATGCGTTCGTTAATAATAAGAGTTCAACGGAATTGGAATAACAGATTGGAAGACGATGCTATTTACGCATGCGCAACCGGATGTTGAAAACCGGAAAGCTGAAAGCTGATTGCAAACATACAAGACAATAGAGTTTTAGTAGTATATAGATATATATATATATATGTATATACATACACATACATATCTAACTTTATATAAACAGCGAAGAAATATGTAATGTTGCATACTGGTGATGATGGGTGCCATTGCAGCCGTACGAAGTGAATTCAACAACTGCAGTTCACTTCTGTTATAAATAAACCCGTGAATCATAAAAACATGTCATTGTCTATTTATTAAGAATCTTTACAGGTCGGCGCGTGCGTCTCGGGTCAACGTACATTTACAGTTCTATGGTGAAGCGACTCTGAGGTTGCTATAGCCAGGCTCTGGTGAATGAAGATGACATGGCAACATGGAAAAACTAAGAATTGGACGACGAAAGAGTGGTCATCGTTATTATCAAATAAGTCGAAACAAGACATGAAGCCAACTCCCGCTTGACTGGCTTTTTTATACAATATATATAAAATATGACACTAAAAGTATACTTTTAGAGAATTGAACCTATAGTGAAATTATTTAAGCCCAATAAACGGGATAGAGCAATTATAAAGATAAATGAAGGAAAAGAGATAAAGATATGCGAATGACAAATCTATTTCATCTTCGATTGTTCAATACAAGGTGTACTCGGTAAAAACATGTTTTTTTTTTCTTTCTTTAAGCCAGGCTTTTCAAAGATTAAAATCTTATCAGAGGAATTACATGAAAAGCCTGGCTTAAGGAAAGAAAATAAACATGTTTTATCGAGTACACCTTGCATTGAACAATCGAAGATGAAATAGATTTGTCATTCGTATATCTTTATCTCTTTTCCTTCATTTATCTTCATAATTGCTCTATCTCGTATATTGAGCTTTAATCATTTCACTATAGGTTCAATTCTCTAAAAGTATACTTTTAGTCTCATATTTTAACAAAAATTCCTTTAACAAAAATTCTTTTAATAATAATTTTCACTTTGGTTTTTTCGAAAGCCAACTTATCCATCTGTATTTCTCCTCTGATAAGATTTCGATCTTTGAAAAGTCTTGGCTTAAGGAAAGAATAATAAACACTAGTTTATTACTGAATACACCTTGCATTGAACAATTGAAATTTGAAATAAATTTGGACAATCGTCGCATATTTATCACTCTTTTTTTCTTCTATCTCTCTCTCTCTCTCTCTCTCTCTCTATATATATATATATATATATATATATATATATATATATATATCTATATATATATATATATATATATATATATATATATGACAAATAAAAGAAAAAATAAATCGACAGTATAAACTAAAAAAGAAAATCCTGAAACTTAATGTTTTGCCAAACTTTTCCGTGGGCTTTTTTAAGAGCGAGAGTTAAAAACGGCAAAGGACGATTTCCTTATTTGTCCGCGTAGACTCCAAGGAGAACTTTGTGTCCCTTCCACAAATACGGGGGTTTAATATTGTCCATAATTCCACAAAAAGAAAATGGAAATATAGTCACTGTTTTCACAAAGACGAGACTGACAATGAAAATAAAAAATATAAAATTAGCAATTTAAAATTGTGAAACAAATATCGTTCTCACCTTGTATTTGTTTTTTCATTTTACTTCAGTGTAAAGTCTCAGAAATCAAGGGCCCTCGTTCCTGAGGCTCACACTTGAACATTAAGTTTCCTCTTCCCAATTGACCAGTTAACATTGTTACAGTATACTTTCTTGTGGTCTTACAGGCAACATCACTTGGAGAAGGGGCACCATTTATGTGTAGCCATACTGATAGGATCTGATTTGTGCTTTGAATACTATGTTATTTTTAATATTTGGTCAGTGTTTGCTTGTAGGGGGAAGTATCCTCATGCCAGGTGGTCCTGACAAACCCCTGTACAGAGAAACCTTAGACACCCAGGGACAGTGTCTAGTAGGCATTCAAATTTTTTCTAGATATTTTTTCTAGATATTTTCTTATCTTTCTGTTTTTGCTGAGAATATCAGACATTCACCGGCTATTTCAGACACTTCAACCAAGAGATCTTTTTAAGATTCTAACCGTCCCTTTAAGCGCAATTGTATGTACCTCTGTTGCACTTGGTTTACTGGGTATATTCGCCAGGTAGTTTTTGAAATTCTTTTTCATTAGTTGCTCTTATAAGGTAAAGCCTTGAAGAAGGGTTGACCTCATAACACTTAACAAAACCATAGCTCAGTCTGACAGCAACAAGTTCATTTTCCTACGGCTCAAACATACACACATGTGCAGCTCCTGTGTGTTTCTGTGTATATCTGTGTGTATATCTGTGTATATATTTGAGCTGGTTGTCCAAAGAAGTTCATCAGAATGATGAAACTTCTTCACAACGATATATCTGCAACGGTAATCGCAAATCGCTGCTCTATGGATCCATTCAAAGTAAAATCTGGGGTCAAACAGGGATGTGTAGCTGTACCAACTTTGTTCTCAATCTTTATTGCGGCTATACTGCACCTGTTGGATGGTCAACTTCCACCTGGTATTTACATAAACTACAAAATGGATGGTGGAGTTTACAACATAAGACGTCTGAAGGCCAGAACTAAAACAAATGTTGATTCTCTTATTGAATTTCAATATGCAGATGATAATGCAGTTTGTGCTCTGACTGAAGAGGACCTACAAGCCACGATTATTACCTTTGCCAATGCATACTCAAAATTAGGATTAAACATCAACATTAAAAAAAACGGAGGTGTTATTCCAGCCCTCACCTCAAGATAACTGCAGAAACCCTCCTAATATCCAGCTGGGCGGTGAATCGCTGCAAAACGTAGATCGCTTTGCATATTTCAGCAGCCACCTTGCCTCTAATGCCACCATTGACGATGAAATTCAGTATCGCATTAGGTGTGCAAGTGCTGCTTTCGGTAGACTTCATTCCAGAGTCTTTGATAATAAAGATTTAAGGCTGGATACCAAAATCTTAGTCTATCAGGCCATTGTCCTACCCACTCTCTTATATGCGTCGGAGACCTGGACAACATACCATCGACATATCAAAGCAATCGAAAAACTGCATCAAAGACTCTTACGAAAAATTTTAAGAATCACCTGGCAAGATCGTCGGACCAACACCAGTGTCCTGGAAGAGTCTGGTTGCTCTAGTGTAGAGGCTTTGATTGTTAGGAGTCGTTTGAGATGGGCTGGTCACGTTGTAAGGATGAGCGACCAGTCCTATCCAAAGAAAATATTCTACTCTGAGCTAAATGTGGGAGCTAGGAGGGTTGGAGGACCGAAGAAACGGTACAGAGACTGTTTGAAGGAGGACATGAGGAGATGCGGGATTGATCCCACAACATGGGAAGCGAGAGCACTCGAAAGAACAGAGTGGAGGAATGAAGTGGGAGGTGGTGTGGATATGTTTGAGGGTGAACGGCGTCGTCATACCGAAGACCTGAGAACAGCAAGAATAGTACGCCACGAAAACCAACCACGTGCACAATTACCAAACAATAACGCATGCCCGAAATGTGACAGAATATGTGGATCGAGCATTGGACTGTTTTCTCACATGAGAACCCACAATTGAAGCCCTGGAAACCCGCATACTCGATTCGAGTGACGGCCATGATGATTTGTGTGTATGTGTGTCCATTGTCGCTGATTATGTTTCTCTCTGTGCGTCTATATGTGTGCTCTTGTTTTTTTAAATTTTACTTCAGTGTAAAGTCTCAGAAATCAAGGGGCCCCTTCCTTCCCCTAACACTTGATACATATATGAGATACATCGGTATTCACCTGTTCCAATAAAATATTCCTTTAGCTTGCAAGCGTTGAGTTAGTAAAGAAGTTAAGAAGATTAATTTTTCTCTCCTCAATTGACCATTTTATTATGTTATAGTATATCTTTCTTTTGGTCTCACCAGATTCTAGGACAAGAATTCATCTAGTCTGGTGGAGTATCCAGCTTAGTGCTGTTACTATAGGCAACATCACTTGGAGAAGGTGCACCATTCCGCATATAAGCCAGTGTGGGGAAGAAATACCAATGAGATATTATTTGGGCTTCGAATATTATCTTATTTTCAATATTTGGTCAGGGTTTACTTGTAGGACGGAAGTATCCTCATGCCAGCTTGTCCTGACAAACCATTGTACAGAGAGACCTTAGATACGCAAGAACAGTGTCTAGAAGGCATTCAAATTATCGCAAGTATGAGAGAGAGTTCATGTTTAAATCATAAAACAAGTGAAAATGTAACGGAAATATTTAATTGTTGCTCATTACTGACGTTTTGCTGTATTACCAGTATTTTTTTTTGTAGCTATGTATTTACTTTTAATTAACCGAATTCCATTCAAACGTGTATGCTCTAATGCAAGTGTATATTGCTAGCTTTGCATCTTACCAAATGAACTGCTTAATTAACTATTTCAAAAGAACCCTCTCTCTAACCTCATGTTATCTTTTGCTCAAACAAGCGTTAGGCTTTTCTCAACAGCTGTTTATTATCTAACACTTAGTCTTATCCACACTATTCAGCACTCCTGTACTCGTCCATATCCAAAAGATCAGCCTGATTTGTAAAAAAGAAGTTATTGCAATTTCCTTTAACATATGACGATTAAAAATTGAACTGTAATTATTAAAATACTTGGAAAAGAATCTGTGTTCCCAACCTTGAAATATATTGTAAATTACCCCTAACTCTAACCCAACCTTGAAAGATATTGTAAATTACCCCTAACTCTAACCCAACCTTGAAAGATATTGTAAATTACCCCTAACTCTAACCCAACCTTTAAAGATATTGTAAATTACCCCTAACTCTAACCCAACCTTGAAAGATATTGTAAATTACCCCTAACTCTAACCCAACCTTGAAAGATATTGTAAATTACCCCTAACTCTAACCCAACCTTTAAAGATATTGTAAATTACCCCTAACTCTAACCCAACCTTGAAAGATATTGTAAATTGATTTGTCAAAGGTCTAGTCTGATTGTATTTTTCTTTATCTTTGTATAGCAAAATTAAAAAGCACAGGTTCAAAAAAATATTTGAAATTTGCTAAAGAATTGTTTTTTAAACTAGTGGTTGTATAATAAATAAAAAAAATATTTGAAATTTGCTAAACTAGTGGTTGTATAATAAATAAAAAAATATTTGAAATTTGCTAAAAAATTGTTTTTAAATTAGTGGTTGTATAATAAATAAATTTTTTTTTTTAATTTTGCTAAAAAATTGTTTTTTAAACTAGTGGTTGTATAATAAATAAAAAAATATTTGAAATTTGCTGAAGAATTGTTGTTTTTTAAACTAGTGGTTGTATAATAAATAAATAAATATTTGAAATTTGCTAAAGAATTGTTGTTTTTTAAACTAGTGGTTGTATAATAAATAAAAAAAAATATTTGAAATTTGCTAAAGAATTGTTGTTTTTTAAACTAGTGGTTGTATAATAAATAAAAAAATATTTGAAATTTGCTAAAAAATTGTTTTTTTTAAACTAGTGGTTGTATAATAAAATATTGGAAATTTGCTAAAGAATTGTTGTTTTTTAAACTAGTGGTTGTATAATAAATAAAAAAATATTTGAAATTTGCTAAAAAATTGTTTTTTTTTAACTAGTGGTTGTATAATTAATAAAAAAATATTTGAAATTTGCTAAAAAATTGTTTTTAAATTAGTGGTTTTATAAAAAATATTTTTTTTTTTTTAAATTTGCTAAAGAATTGTTGTTTTTTAAACTAGTGGTTGTATAATAAATAAAAAAAATAGTTGAAATTTGCTAAAAAATTGTTTTTTTTAAACTAGTGGTTGTATAATAAATAAAAAAATATTTGAAATTTGCTAAAAAATTGTTTTTTTTAAACTAGTGCTTGTATAATAAATAAAAAATATTTGAAATTTGCTAAAAAATTGTTTTTTTTAAACTAGTGGTTGTATAATAAATAAAAAAATATTTGAAATTTGCTGAAGAATTTTTGTTTTTTAAACTAGTGGTTGTATAATAAATAAAAAAAATATTTGAAATTTGCTAAAAAATTGTTTTTTTTAAACTAGTGGTTGTATAATAAATAAAAAAATATTTGAAATTTGCTAAAAAATTGTTTTTTTTAAACAGGTGGTTGTATAATAAATAAAAAAATATTTGAAATTTGCTAAAAAATTGTTTTTTTAAACTAGTGGTTGTATAATAAATAAAAAAATATTTGGAATTTGCTAAAAAATTGTTTTTTAACTAGTGGTTATATAATTAATAAAAAAATATTTGAAATTTGCTAAAAGATTTTTTTTTAACTAGTGGTTGTATAATAAATAAAAAAATATTTGAAATTTGCTAAAAAATTTTTTTTTTAAAACTAGTGGTTGTATAATAAATAAAAAAATATTTGAAATTTGCTAAAAAATTGTTATTTAAAACTAGTGGTTGTATAATAAATAAAATAAATATTTGAAATTTGCTAAAAAAAATATTTTTAAATTAGTGGTTTTATAAAAAAATAAATTTTTTTTTTTTAAATTTGCTAAATTGTTTTTTTTAACTAGTGGTTGTATAATAAATAAAAAAATGTTTGAAATTTGCTAAAAAAAATTTTTTTATAAACTAGTGGTTGTATAATAAATAAAAAAAGATAATATTAAATTGCAATTAATGTATGTCTTGCTTTAGGAACAAAAAATGGAACGGTTTACGGACAAAATTTCAGTTACTAAACAAATTTTATTCATTTATTTTTTTTAACATAGTTCACCCCCAAAAAGGCAGGCCGCCACTGTAGACGTAAAGGGCTACTGAGAATTAATGTGAAAGTTTTGGGGGTCATCCTAAGTTGGAAGGTGTGCAGCGAGATGTTTACAGTCGGGGGGAAACAGGTAGTAGGGAAGGAGTTCCAGAGGGCAATAGCACGAGGAAATAAGCTATTGGAGTAGAAGGCTCTCCGGCATCTGGGGACCTCCACAGTGAATGGATGGGATTTAGCTTACTTTTGGGTTGGTCTAGGTTATTTACGTCGAGAAGGGGACCAGAGCAGCAAGTTTATCGGAGCACAATCCATTGAAGTACTTGTAAAACAAGCACAAGGATGCAACATTATGTTTACAGGGGTTTTACTTAAAGTGGGATTTGATGATAAAGTGGGATTCACATTAAAACAGTTTTGTTTTGCACTAGGTATTTTTCTTTTTTGTGATTTGAAAATGTATGCACTCTAGCCATGCTTTTGCCCCCCTCCAACGTTCGAACACTATCAGAAACGATGCCCAAATAAACCCCAAACACACTAGTTTGCCCATGCAACAGAAACTGATGAACGAGCACAGCTCATCAACACTCCGCCTGACTTGTATAGCCTCTATGGGCAATACCATAACTTTTTAAGGAAAAAAAAAAGTGAAAAAATACTAAAAGCATAAAAAAAGCAAATACAACGAAATTAAAAACTGCATAAAAACGCGGAAAACATTCACTTGCACAAGTCTGAAAAAAGATTAGTTACTTCTCTCGAACATAAAACTTGGAAGTTTCTGTGAATGCTTGGTTTTCAGCTGTACCATCAGTTCGAACAAGAAATGCCATCTGTATTGGTTGGATCTAAAATTGTAGTTCTTTGCGCAATAGAATCGTGTTTGCAAAAGCTAATGTTATCTTTTTGAGCTTTTTTAACACGCAAAACAGCTTTGAAATAATCTTGAGTAAATTATTTTTAAGTGAACTTGAACTTGTTGAGCTGCTTCACTTCAGATTTTATGGTAGATCAATAAAAGGTCAAAATGGAAACTTGTAAAACAAACGGGACAAAAATTGATCGCCTTCTCTCAGAGCATCACTGAAAACATGCACTGACTTGCAGTATCGACTCAAATGCAGTGTTTGCAATGTGACTGCACTTTCATTCTCCGCACTAACTAAAAGATCAGAGCCAACCCACACCCTTCTCAGTCTATCAGTGCTGGGGTCGCTGGAAGCAGTCTAAAGTCATTAGTTTCGCTGTTGTTAGCAGGTACTTATGGAGGAGGCTACAAAGAGGCTGACTTTATCTCCTTAGCTTGGCTTTTCTCAACCGAGCTGGTGATCTAACAGTGAGATGCTGTGAAGCAAACGAAAGAAGTGAAGTTGGCTTCTTGCAATGCTTTTCAAGAAATACAATTTCTGATTTTCCTCACATTTTATTGCTTCCTTCAAGTAATTTTTTATTGTAGATACCCAATTGAGCTCAATCTGCAAAACATTCACAACAAAACTCGTCTGGCTACAACCACTGTAAATAATTTTCCTTTCTTCCTCTGTGTACATAAAGTTAAATGGAACTTCCATGAGCAAAGTTTTTTTCTGAGGACTACCTGTCTGTGGAACACAATACCACACGGCTGCTTCCCAGCTGACTACAACATGATCGTTTTCAAGTCTAATATTCACAAATTCTTGTTGAGCCCTCCTCTTAAATAATCAAATTCTGACCAGTTTCAACCTTTGTTACCTATCCTCACGGTGTTGTCCCATGAGTAAAGTTTATTTCCTAGAACTATACGCCTATGGAACACAATACAACGGGGCTGCATCCCAGCTGACTGAAACATGTCCATTTTCAGGTACAATATTAAAAGGTTCTTGTTAATAATCACATTCTTGCCCAGTTCCAACCATCGTTACGAATACTCACTGTGTTGTTTTACTGTTGACCTGACAAAACGGACACGAGGCAATGGCTGAATCCTTAGAAAATAACCTCCAGGCTGTAGTGGATTGGGGTCATAAATGGTCCTTTCCTGCAATAACTACAAGAATCCTCTCCAACCACCGATTGTCATGGCAAATAACACCCTACCTGAGTGTCCTACATTTAAACTCCTCGGCCTAACCTTCACAGGTAACATGAATTGGAACAAATACATTGAAGACATTGCCAAGGCTGCAGCAAAGAAGGTGAGCTCCCTCTACCGTGCCAGTAAACTCCTTGCACCTGACATTATCCTGTATCTCTACAAAGCCACCATCCGCCCATGCATGGAGTATTGTTGTCACGTCTGGGCTGGTGCATCATCCGCTAGACTCTCCCTCTTAGACAAGGTCCAAAAAAGAGTCGCAAACCTAATAGGTCCCTCACTATCCACCAAGCTCCAACCCCTGTCTCATCGCCGCAATGTAGCATCCTTGTGTTTGTTTTACAAATACTTCGATGGATTGTGCTCCGATGAACTGGCTGCTCTGGTGCCCCCTCGACATAAATACACTAGACCAACCTGACGATCAGCTAGGTCCCATCCATTCACTGTGGAGGTCCCCAGATGCCGAAGAACCTTCTACTCCAGCAGCTTCTTTTTTGTGCTGCCGGTCTCTGGAACTCCCTCCCTGCTCCCTGTTTCCCCGACTATACCGACATGCAGAGGTTTAAAACTAATGTAAACAAACATCTCGCTGCACAGCTCCCAACTTAGATGACACCTAAAACCTACACCCTAATTCTCAGTAGCCCCTTACGTCTACAGTGGCGGCCTGCCTTGTTTCGGGTGAAATATCTTTAAAAAAAAACTAAAAAAAAACATTCCTTCTCTATTGGGTTCTTGAAGGGCTTACCTTTTGGCTAGCCCGCTTAGGGTCCACGATATTGGACGCTGGTGGTGAGTCTCTTTCGGGCTTGGTTTGTCTGATAATTGACAGACAATGAAGGTAGTTAAATGCCCCTGGTAGAGGGCAAGGTCATAATGCTTTTTTGGTCAGCGCTGTTTCGGATAATAGTACAGAAGGCTTCTCCATCAACACTCGCTAAATGTTGGGCTATTCTCAGGTGCCATGGTTGCACATGGTTGCATGTGTTTCCTTTTCAGGTTAGGGTTATTTTGCCTCTGAATTTATCAGTGTCAGTCAAAAGACATGACCCCTTTAGGACAATCGATACAGATAGGCTATCATTTCTACCATATTTAAATGAACTGAAAGCCAAGCGACAGACAATTTTCCTCTTTCAGTGGTTTTGTCTGGTTGTCGGGCACACTTCAGTTTGAAGTAGGATTTTCAAAACCTAATATGCAGATTTAACTATTATATACATGAGAAGAATACATGTCCCAGGACAGGTAAAATTTCTTGAACAGAACCGTTTTGCACCACTTTTATGTTGCCTTACGAAGATTAAAATCAAGGTATGAACAAAAGATGCTATTAAACCTTATGTCTAGAATCTTTATTCCAATTTTGATCAAAATCCATTCCATGATTTTGATTCTAGAAAATGTCTCAAATTTAAGGGGTCTTAACAAGGAATTGAAATTCAAGGAATCCTGTTTCGTTGGTGTCAATGAAAATCTGAAATATTTGAATTTTCAAATGGGAGGTTGTGCCTATATTATTCCCCCTAAAAACCCTTTAAAACATTCCAACTGAAATTTATGGAATATTAATTGATGTCTAATACCTATTAAAGTTTCAGAAAAATCGGAGATATCTGAATTTTCACAAAGGGTGTCCACCTTCTTTTTACTCCCTTTGCATAAAACTAAATATAGCCCACATTTGGACCCCTTACACCTAGCAGCTGCATTCCAAAATTCATAATGATTGGTTAATTAGTTTAGTAGTGAATCCTGTACATAAAAATATATAAATAAACCTAACTTTATAAAGATATGCTAACTGTACTTACCCGACGTTTCCCGTGATGTAGTGAAATTTTTTTAGTTTTATTTGTTTGCATATTTTTAAACTTAAGGTAGACAATTCCTATCACATTATTCAATTTAAAATCAGTTATCTCCCCTTGCCGTATTTTTTATTTTTAGGTGATTAAATAAACATGCTGCATATTAGCAGTCGTCTGGGCCGAACTAAGTAATTAAAAAAAAAAATGAATTGTACCTAAATATGTTATTATATTGCTAATAACACGATACAACAATAACAAATAAAAATTGGTTAGTCAGAAGTAAAGTTTGATTTGTCAGCTTAAATGTTATTTGGGTCTGACTTTAAAAACTCCAACAAGATAACTTTATATGTTAGATGTATAAGATAGGTTAGTCATTTTTTTTTCTTTTTTGTGTTGCAGCTTTATTTGTCAGCAGTATTTTTTCAAACTGTCTAATTGACTCTAATTCCTGATTTTCCATCTGCCAAAGTTTTCTTTCTTCTAGAATTACATCACACTCCCCCCCCTTCCATCATTATGTTGCTCACTGCTTCAATGTTTATTTGTCTATCCCTTTTTGCCTTCACTGTATGCATCCATCCATCCACCCTACTCTTAGGTTCTTCTTGGCCTTTTGGCTAAGATCAAAGTGTAGTATCTGTTCTGATGGATACTTCACTCCATACTGGTGTTGTCTTGGCCTTCGGGTCTTGATTTACGCCGGTTAGTTTATTGCTTACTGCCTGAGGCGCCCCTACCGGGGGAATGCCGACGGGGTTGCCCAGGCAATTTTTAAACCCCACTTTCCCGACCCGACCTTGGGTCACATCTTACTTGTGGGAGTAAGATAAAAACTGGCCTTGTGCCTAACTCCTGGAGAGGAGTAAATCCATACTCTACCTCTTGAGTAAAATAAAATCCAGCGATATAAGAACGCTTCTTTAATAAAGGAAACAATACAATTTCATAATACAAAACGTGATTTTTGCTTAAAGGTATTCTTTCATCAAACTCCTTAATATATATATATATATATATATATATATATGGTACATGTATTGTATTAGTTTCTGTACATGAAAATCCGTTGAAACTCCAGTGTTTATAAAAAGTGCTCAATAATAAGTAGAGCTGTTCTTTGGTCTGAAGAGGTTGAATCTCTCTGAATAGTACAACTGAAACATGTATGCACATATGTAACCAATAATGTTTGTAAAAATAAAAATTTATACTATATATATATATATATATATATATATATATTATAAATCTTTATTTATACAAACATTTTGGGTTACATATGTGCATACATGTTTCAGTTGCACCGACTTTTGAGAACCAACTTCCTCGGACCTTTAGAAAAGCAGCTCTACTTGTTATTGAGCACTTTTTATAAACATCTAGGAAACAAAAATAATACATGTACTATATATATATATATATATATATATATATATATATTAATATATATATTAGTACATGTATAATTAATATATAATAATAACCGTTTACCATGGCAAATAACACCCTACCTGAGAGTTCAACATTCAAACTACTCTGCCTAACATTCACAGGTAACATGAATTGGAACAAATACATTGAAGACATTACCAAGGCTGCTGCAAAGAAGGTGGGCTCTCTCTACCGTGCTAGTGAACTCCTTGCACCTGACGTTAACCTACACCCTAATTCTCAGTAACCCCTTACGTCTACAGTGGCATCCTGCCTTGTTTGGGGTGAAATATCTTTAAAAAAAAATAATAAAATAAAACAATAAACGATTAATATATCTCTTTCATTCGGCCGTAGCGATAACTATAAAACACTAACTCCAGTCTTCTTATTTAAATTAAAAAAACAAAAAACAAACAAAACCCTAATCCTGAAGACGACTACGAAAGTCGAAAGCGCTCGAGAAAATGGCCGAATTAAAAACTATCGGCGAAGTACTATACGGATTGCCACCTGAAACCAGAAAGATGGCTCGACGGTTTGAGAACCTCACGAGGAAAATATACAAACGTGAAAGTTCCGTGATGTTCAACAACGCTTGCTTAGATATATATATATATATATATATATATTATATCATGTAAATTAATAGATATATAATCAATAATAAAACTATAAATAACGACTCGTAGTAACCATAAGACACATCCTCCTGAAGACAGTCGAGAGACCGAAAGCACTCAAGGAATATCCAACGACACAACACTAGGTGCCATTCTCCACAGGTTAACACCTGATAACCGCAGAATTGCTTGGCACGTCGAGAGATTGACATGAAAGATTGTGAAAAGAGAGAGCCCCGTGGTCTTCAATGAAGCTTGCATAAACAATGACTTGCTGCTGAACTATACATACATATATATATATTTTATTGCTTCATGTATACATTTATATTATAAAATATATTACATATATATTTTTTGTTTCACTATTTACTTCAATATAAGAGCTTAAATGTCGATAAGAGTATATGGAAAAACTTTAAAAATACATAATTTATTTCAACCGCATTCGGCAGCTTTTTTGGACTAAAACTACAATTTCACCTTCTTGAAAAAATATGAAAATCATCATTAGGGTCTTTGAAAACGTCATCATTTGGGGTTTTTTTGGGGGGGGGGCGTAGCATGGGGCAATCTTCGCTCAGAATTCCATACTTTCTTTCATTTTTTATCTGTTCCTTTTTTGTTTTTTCTTTCCATTTTCTCTATCCACTTCTTCCATTGGGACTTTTTCTGTTTGAAGAGGTCAGTACTTCACAGGTAGGTGTGAACATTTTCAAAGATTGAAAATAAATGCAAGAATATATTCGTCAAAATCACAGCGATAAACTTTGATATGTGGTCGAATGTATCATAAGATCTCCAATAAACATAATTAACAAACTAACCCACCAATATAAAATAAACATGACTAAATGTGCTAAAAAGAAACGAGAATTTCTCAAATCCATCATCTGACAAATCTAAACTATTAACTGATAATAGTTTAAATAATTTTTTAATGAAAATATTGTTTATATCAATTACTAACAAGCACATACCTGTTTTGCTCAGGAAAGAAACGAGAACTCCAATACATTTCTGCTCCCATACCTATTTTGCTCAGGAAAGAAACGAGAACTCCAATACATTTCTGCTCCCATACCTATTTTGCTCAGGAAAGAAACGAGAACTCCAATACATTTCTGCTCCCATACCTATTTTGCTCAGGAAAGAAACGAGAACTCCAATACATTTCTGCTCCCATACCTATTTTGCTCAGGAAAGAAACGAGAACTCCAATACATTTCTGCTCCCATACCTATTTTGCTCAGGAAAGAAACGAGAACTCCAATACATTTCTGCTCCCATACCTATTTTGCTCAGGAAAGAAACGAGAACTCCAATACATTTCTGCTCCCATACCTATTTTGCTCAGGAAAGAAACGAGAACTCCAATACATTTCTGCTCCCATACCTATTTTGCTCAGGAAAGAAACGAGAACTCCAATACATTTCTGCTCCCATACCTATTTTGCTCAGGAAAGAAACGAGAACTCCAATACATTTCTGCTCCCATACCTATTTTGCTCAGGAAAGAAACGAGAACTCCAATACATTTCTGCTCCCATACCTATTTTGCTCAGGAAAGAAACGAGAACTCCAATACATTTCTGCTCCCATACCTATTTTGCTCAGGAAAGAAACGAGAACTCCAATACATTTCTGCTCCCATACCTATTTTGCTCAGGAAAGAAACGAGAACTCCAATACATTTCTGCTCCCATACCTATTTTGCTCAGGAAAGAAACGAGAACTCCAATACATTTCTGCTCCCATACCTATTTTGCTCAGGAAAGAAACGAGAACTCCAATACATTTCTGCTCCCATACCTATTTTGCTCAGGAAAGAAACGAGAACTCCAATACATTTCTGCTCCCATACCTATTTTGCTCAGGAAAGAAACGAGAACTCCAATACATTTCTGCTCCCATACCTATTTTGCTCAGGAAAGAAACGAGAACTCCAATACATTTCTGCTCCCATACCTATTTTGCTCAGGAAAGAAACGAGAACTCCAATACATTTCTGCTCCCATACCTATTTTGCTCAGGAAAGAAACGAGAACTCCAATACATTTCTGCTCCCATACCTATTTTGCTCAGGAAAGAAACGAGAACTCCAATACATTTCTGCTCCCATACCTATTTTGCTCAGGAAAGAAACGAGAACTCCAATACATTTCTGCTCCCATACCTATTTTGCTCAGGGAGGAATGAAAACTCCAATACGCTTTTGCTAAAATAGCCCTAAATACCATATTACCATTTTTATTACTTTTTAATTTCTATAATTTTCTTGTTATAAATAAAGTAAACCATTGTCTTTATTGTTAATGGATATACTGTGCGAACACAGACCCCATCATATTTGTTAAGACGCCTACTACAACATTTATACCATAATGGATTACTTGTAAAATTTTGCTTAAAAGTTGTGCCTGATCTTGGTATAACGCTTTGTTTTCAATTGTACCCCAAATAGCTTCGAATTGACAAACCAAACAACCTCTGACTACCTACCATTATTCATATGAAAACCTATTTCTTCCTTTATACCGACTTGGTGCCAAACAGCTTCGAATTGACAAACCAAACAACCTCTGACTACCTACCATTATTCATATGAAAACCTATTTCTTCCTTTATACCGACTTGGTGCCAAACAGCTTCGAATTGACAAACCAAACAACCTCTGACTACCTACCAACATCACCTGTGTTTTATATTGGAACTATGTGAAATTTATATGGCTATAGCTAGAAATTATTCATATGAAAACTTCTTTCTTTCTACTGACTTGGTGCCAAACAGCTTCGACAAACCAAACTAACTATTACTACCTATTTTTTATATTGGAACTGTGTGGAACTTATCTAGCTAGAAATTGTTAATATAAAAACCTGTGTCCTTCATTTCTACTGACCTGGTGCCAAACTGACTAATCAAACTACCTGCGACTACTTACCTACATAACATGTTTTGTTTTTTTAATATCGGAGCTGTGTGGAATTTATATAACTATAACTAAATATTGTTAATATGAAAACCTATTTCTTTCTACCGACCTGGTGCCAACCATACAAACCAAACTACCTTTGACTACCTACCTGCGTTTCCCGTTGTTAAATCTGATCTGTGGAATTTAGATAAGGAAGGCCGGTTTTCTTTTTCTCTTTCTCGGCTGCTAACCGAAACTGCTTCCAACTGTTGAGTTAGTGTGTATTGATAATATTGCACCGGCTTTTCTTTCTTTTCTTTTTTTCTTTTTTCTTTTCTTTTTTCTTTTCTTTTTCTTTTCTTTTCTTTTCTTTTCTTTTCTCCTTTTTTTATTTTCTTTCTTTTTATTTTATTTTTATTTTCTTTTTCTTTATCTGTTTCTTTTTTTTCCTTTTTTCTTTTTTTTGTATATCACAACCCTTTTTTCCTCACCTTTTTATTTGTTTCTCCTTTTTTTTTGTCTTCCATTTTCTTATGTTTGTTCTAATTTAGCTTGATTGGCACTAGAGTTTCGCTGCTGCATTGTCGCCAAGAACACGTCTAGCACTTTCTCTTTATAACACCCTATCAAAGTTTGTTTTCCCTACTTCTTTTCTTTCACCAAGTTGGCTTTAGTCCATGCTGTTAGTTCGGACAAATGACATTGTTTCTCACCTGAGGAAAAAAAAAAATGTAAAAAAAAGACCTTTTTTTTTTCTTTTTCGGTTCTAAGGTAAATAATTTAAGGACATCAAAAAAAAAAAAAATCCTCCCCACCGATCAGTAACTCTTATTTTCTCACATTGGAATTAATGACTAGTTTTACTTCTGCTACAAAAATGGAAGAATTATCTATGAACGATGACCCAAGGTCTGTTAGCATTTAACGCTTTTATCTCTGTGTTTTTATGAATTTTCATGCGTGTGCGTATATAATTACATTAATATTAACATGTGTGCGTATATAATTACATTAATATTAACATGTGTGTGTATATAATTTCATTAATATTAACATGTGTGTGTATATAATTTCGTTGATATTAACATGTGTGTGTATATAATTTTGTTGATATACACAGGTGTGTGTATGTTCATTGACATTAACATATGTGTATACAATTTCACTATATATACACATGTGTTTGTGTGTGTATATATATCATTTAATTTGTGTATGCATATATATATATATATATATATATATATATACATACATGCATACTAGGAAGACTCTTTTTACCCAAAATGTTAAGCTTTTATTTATCCACGATGTAAAAAAAAAATGTGTAACAATTATTTGTATAATTTTTTGGGGGTCGGGGGATACTTATTGACTTGTTTGCTTGGCCGGTGTGTGTGTTTTGGGGGATGGGGAGAGGGCTTTGTATTTTATTCTTTTGTTAAATTGTAAATTAAATAGCTGACTTGTGTACGAATGAACAGAAATGCATTATGGTGGAATTAAATTTCGTAAAGAAATTAATGTGGGGAGGGATACTCACTGGCTTGTTTGCTTGGCCACGTTGTGTGTGTGTGTGTGTGTGTTCACCCTTACCGCTACCTAGATTCACAGATCAAAGAAAAAACTGATAAACTTTAATTTTTTACTTATATATCGGTAAAATTTGCATGTAGAAATGCCAAATTAGTTAAAAAAATAAATAAATAAAAAAAAAATAACAAAAATAACAAAAATAAAATTTTTAAAAATGATCATAGAGCAGAGGACTGAAATATCGTAAAAAAAGTTACACAACCCACGAGCTGCCATTTTTCGATGTAACACATAAACAGAGGCTGAAGAGAGTTCTTACACACCGCTTATTGAGTGCTCTCGACTGCTTGCTGGATAGCAGCCGTGTTTGCTATTTAAATGTTAATTTACTTCCCGTTTTTAGACAATGCGTGGTGGAGAATTGGTACGCACCTCGACTACTGAGTCAAACGTGACTTTCGTATCAGGGTTTAAAACGTGTGACCGGCAAGGAATGTCTCCTCCGATACTGACAATCGCTGGTTTGGCATGAAACACATGTGTATATGGGTTTATTTTGAAAATAATATTTATTTATGAATAATTATATGTCCATCTCGCTTTTTCGACCACTCGGTCATATTTTTTGATCTGTTTCTTTTGATAATGAGAGGTTCCACTCTCGAAAATTAAAGTTTATTCCAGACCTTTTAAATTGCTTGACAGTAAGCCGTTTTCGATTTGCTGTTTTGGTATTTAAACCGTGAAATATTAATAAATTGATTTGAGATTCCATTCATATTTTTTCTTCTCATTTATTTTTGATCATCTGTTCCACCTTCCGGTACCTATATCGCATTGCTCCTGCCTTGGATTACAAACTTACATTTCTATTTACCAGCAATGCTTCAAGCAAACTACAATTTCCTTTTATATATATAAGAGAGTAGTGCAGTATTAGTGCAGTTCCAACGAGAGAAAAGTATATATGTAAAAGCTTAAGGCTACCAAAATTTGTCAAAAGTTTTTTTCAACATTTATTTATTATTTTGTTATGTTATCATTTTATAATTTTATATAACGTGTTTCAAGCGGTGATCCGCTCTCATCAGATATGTAAATCCATTTAAAAATATATCTTTTGATTTGAAAGAGTGTTCTTTCATTTGAGGAAATGTGTTATTGCTTGGCGTTTTTTCGCATGTGTGGGTTTGCGGGTGTGTGTGTGTATGTGTTTTGATATTTTTATATTTAAAAAAAAATATTTTTGCTTCTCTTGGTCAAAGTCGTATGTGTTTATTAAGTACATGTGATTTTGACCTGTATTTTATCGGTCATCTCCATTTCTTGAAGTGTTTGGATTTTCTTTTGAAATTTATTATTTTTTATTGCCCTGTCGCCACATTGGCTGTTGTGCGTGTATGTGCGGTTAGTTCTGAATCTTGTACATAGGTGAGCGACATACATACACACCCACACCTATATGTGCACCCACACACAGGCGTATGGTTAGATAGATAGATAGATAGATAGATAGAGGTAGGGAAAGGTTGATAGAAAGATAGGTGGATATATAGAATACATGTGTATTCACATCCAGTTTTGTATGCATGCATACACACCTGCATGTCGCCCATAGATTCTATGTATGTGGGTGCCCACACTCACATGTGCACATGTACATGCACGCGCATGTATGTGGGCTCCGTCCATATATGTGTGTACCTCCACCCCCACACGTATGTAGATGTGTGCGGTCCATATGGTGTGTAGTTTCAGTTACGATTTGTTCTATGCTGGATTGAATTTGAATATAAAGTTTTTTTCTTGTGTTAATAAGTATGTGCAATCTTGGCTTTGGAAAATTGCCATTATTTTAAATTTTCCTCCGCTGCATGAGTGCACATGTTGGGAGACGAATAATTTACGGTTTTCTTTGATTTTAATGTGCTTTTATGTAAAGGTACTCTATTATTAAATGTTTTGGTGGCGCCTATGTAAGATTCGTTGCATATTGTACATTCTAGTACATAGACAACGTTCTTGGAGGTGCAATTAAGGTCTTTTTTTATTGTGAATGTTTGTGTTGGGTTTTTAAATGTGTATGAGTTCCCCTCTATTATTATGTCACAGACCCCACATCTTTCCTTGTTGCATTTTGTGACCCCTTGTATTGTGTGTTGGTTGAGTTTGGATGAGGTTAAAATTTGTTTGAGGTTTTCAGGTTGGTGTTAGCTTTTTATTATTTTCATTGTTTTTAATATGTTGTTTAGTCGTTATGGTTGAGTAGGGTTAGGTTTCTTGTTATTTCTGTGAATAATTCTGGATTGTTTTTGTTGTGTGTAGAGATGTATGCTAATATCTGTTCTTTGTTTCGTTTTTTTGGGATTCGTAATTGTTCTAATGGAATGGTTTCTGCTAGTTCTATACCTTTGTGTATTATTTGTAGCGGGTATCCTCTTCTTGTTAAAGTTTTCCGTAGTTCCTCCAGTCGGACAATCCGGAGGTCTTTGTTACTGACTATAGTACAGATCCTGCATGCTAGGGAGTAGGGTATAGATTTTAGGCAGCTTTTTGGGTGATGGCTTCTAAAATGAAGATATTGTTGGGTGTCTGTGGCTTTGTGGTAGATGTCTGTGATCATGTGATTGTTTTTAATTTCCTAGATGTACTCTTTTATTTTTCCCAAAACACAGAACTATACACTGAAAAAATGGACAAAGCAAGAAAGGAAGGTTAGTGGAGAAATATATATCTTAATTTAAGAGATTCTGAATCAAAATATTAGAGGATGAGGAACAGCAAAAAATATTAGATGTCTGTATGTTATGACTAGTTCAATTAGAGGAAAAAAGGTCTTGATAATGAATACTGACTGTAATTTTATAGACTTTATTTGCTTTTGTTTTCCTTGTTTTTTTTATAATCAGCACTGAGGATGTCCACACCAAGAATAAATGCATATAGTATTTACATATATCTTGGTGATGCTGAAACAATTGTATGCTAAATAAGAAAATAAATTTTGTGAAATATGGGAATCTGTCTTTCAAAATATTGGATATGATATAAAATCGAATGAAAAAATACATCACATAGCTCTGGCCTTACACTATTGAGCTATAACAATTCCTTTGTTATAAAATTTGTTTGAACATAAAAAAAATTTCAAATACATATATATATATATAGAGAGAGAGAGAGAGAAGGATTCACAAAATGAAGTACATATATTATTTCTATAAACATATTTTTGACAAATACTTTAGCCAAGTCGTTTTTTTTGTTTTTCCGTTCTTTGCTCTACCACTGAGCAGTGATAGTTTGTTCAAAATGCCTCGGCTTAATGCTGCACTATTTGTATGTAGAGATGAAAGAAACTGGCAGGGTTGATGAGGAAAGCCAATAGTTAAATACCAATATTTATTCATTGATGCTGGCATGATTGCTTGCCTGTCCCAATCAATTAACATGTTTATTGAATTCTTTTCTTTCTAGCAGACAGAAATTCTGTGCAATGGATCCATTGCCAAGCAACATCATATTATTCCCAGACTGTCTTTTTCTATATAGAATCAATCTCTCTCTCTCTCTCTCTCTCTCTATATATATATATATATATATATATATATATATATATATATATATCTTCTTCTTCTTCCGATTTATTTTTGAACGGGCCTTTGATTAGTCCTCTATAAGAAGGTGGGGCCTGCCTGTCAGTCTAGATCAAAGTCTCTCACTCAAGGCTCGGCGGTCGCGAGGATCTAAGTTTGTAATCCCCAGGGCTGCACAGTCACGTTTACACAGATCATCCCAAGAAAGCTTCGGTCTTCCAGCCTGCCGACTTGATGCGATGAACATGTTTCTGACCCGGGAGATCCAGCTGGAGCTTCACTCGACATGGCCAAGCCATCTCATCCTGCCCAGTTTAAAGACATCAGTTATTTCCCATATACCTAAGCCTAGAGAGAAGAGTCTCGAAGAGTGTCGTCTTCCGGCCTGACATGACAGATCCATCTCTTTTATGCTGCAGTCTCTTGATAGTGTTCGCCGATGCAGCCCATGTTTCATAAAGCATAACATTCCTCACACAGCTGGTGTACACCGTTCCTCTAGTTGTGATCATCAGATGCTAATTTGTCAAGATGGGCATGGTAGTCGCCCAGGTAGCCGAACTCAGCTACAGCGTCCAATTTGCTATCCCCAACTGCAACCTCTTTGACTGGCCTGCAGTCGCTTGGTCTAGCTGTGCCCATACAGCGAGGACACTTGTATTGCTGATTCGGTCGAAGTAGGTAACTGATTCCACTGCATCTCTTATGGACCCAGTAGGAACAGACGAGGCAAAAGATGGAGTTTCTCAGGCCAACCGCGCAAGAGAACTTTCCTGATCTTTTCATGGAATTCAGGTTGGGACCAGCAATCATTACCTTTGTCTTAGCCATATTGACTCCGATGGCCTTGTACTCCATACTATTACTCCATGAGGTGATTCACTTAACTAGAGCTTCGAGTGAAGTGTCGGCGATTGCGAGGTCATAAACGTACAGGAGCTTCCAAAGGCATCAGGTTCTCAGTTCACGTGACAGGGATTCCAAGACGATGAAGAGAAGGGGACTCAATATCAATATATGTAATATATATATATATATATATATATATTTTATGAATATATATATATATATATATTTTATGAATATATATATATATTTTATGAATATATATATATATATATATTTTATGAATATATATATATATATATATATATTTTATGAATATATATATATATATATATATATATATTTTATGAATATATATATATATATATATTTTATGAATATATATATATATATATATATATTTTATGAATATATATATATATATATATATATTATGAATAAATATATATATATATATATATTATGAATAAATATATATATATTTTATGAATAAATATATATATATATATATATTTTATGAATAAATATATATATATATATATATATATTTTATGAATAAATATATATATATATATATATATATTTTATGAATAAATATATATATATATATATATATATTTTATGAATAAATATATATATATATATATATTTTATGAATAAATATATATATATATATATATATATTTTATGAATAAATATGTATATATATATATATATTTTATGAATAAATATATATATATATATATATTTTTTTTATGAATAAATATATATATATATATATATATATATATATTTTATGAATAAATATTAAATTATATTTACCCACAGATGCTAGCGTTTCAAGCTTATAGCTCACATCAGTGCAGAAAAGTAACAATTTCAGACGGTCGGGAGGCACGAACCTGGTTCACAGTCAGCCTAGAATCTACAAGCAGTCACCATATCCTCTTGGTCACCGGAAAGTGTCACATGATTAAGAGGAAATTAAGATCTATATGTACCTAGGAGCAGGTAGAAAACAGAAGACTAATCGAGAGGGTTCAACGAACGTATTTGGAACTTAGCTTTAGAGATGTTTGATATTTTTAACATCCCTGAGAGTGCTCGACTTTAATTTCTTAAAGGGGCTTATTGTATATATATCTGTATATATTATATATCTATTTGTATATATATATCTGTATATATCTATATATCTATCTCTATATATCTAGATAGAGAGAGATAGAGATATAGATAGATATGTATTAAAACTTTAACGGTACAGCTTTTCTGCATATTACAACATTGGATTCTGAGGATTTTGATGGTAAAAAAAAACTTCCAAAAATAAATTTGTTTATTGTAATTTCTGATGAGAAGTTTCAATTTCTGTTTTATTGTTTTGAACTTAAAAAGAAATGATAACTCAGAATTTTATTTTCTATAATTTCTAAAATAAATTGTCTTTGAAACAATTATAAAAACACCTTTGGTATGAATTTCTTTTGAATTGGTTACAAAAAATATACTTACTAGTGGGACATGTGTCACCTGGGAAAACCGAGGAAACCAGAATTACAGAAGTAAATTGACCGGAAACGACAGGAAAACTCTTTTCACCCAAAATTCTAAGCCTTTATCGACTGTGTGTGTGTGTGTGTGTGTGTGTGTGTGTGTGTGTGTGTGTTATTTTGGGGACTGGCTTTGTTTTAATTTACAAGGAATAAAATGGCTGATTTGTTTATGAATAGACCAACATGCATTATGGTGGAATTTAATTTGATAATGACCATTTGATCTTGATTGGTGGGTTTTGGAGGAAGGGCTTTGTTTTAATTTACAACGGGATCGCAACCCCTAAAAGTAAAAGACTCTTTTTCCCCCAAATTCTAAGTTTTCGTGCACGATATCAGAATAGAAATTTGTGTTCTAATAAAATGAGACGAATTAGAAAACAATAAGAACGAATAGTGAATTAATGAGATGTCCTTTTGCAAGATTCTTTCCTTTCATCACCAACGCTCGGATCCTCATTTTGCCTCAGTTCAAATGAATGATTCTCCCTTGCCTTTATAAGCTCTTAGGACTGACTTTCACTCTGGATTCGAAATGGAAGTCTTACATCAAATCTGTTGCTAACGTTGCTGGAAAAATGGTGATATCATTCTATATGCTCCAGAAAGTACCCGACTCCTGATACACTCCGCTACCCGTATACGAGCAAAATGGAGTACTGCTACCATATGTGGGATGGTGCAGTTCAGAGCACTTTTACTTACCCTTACAGAGTACAAAACCGACTTGTTAGTCTTTCTCTACTCTATTGTTATTCTATTGATAACTTCTTGGCCTTTTGGCTAAGATCAAAGTGTAGTATCTGTTCCGATGGATACTTCACCCCATACGGGTGTTGTCTTGGCCTTCGGGGCTTGATTTACGCCGGTCTATGGGTCTGTCCTGTGCAGTTCTAGGAGGTCCACCCTCCCAGGCTTCGCCTCTCCTCTTTGGGGAGGAGTAAGTTTATTGCTTACTGCTTGAGGCGCCCCTATCGGGGAATGCCGACGGGGCTGCCCAGGCAATTTTTAAACCCCACTTTCCCGACCCGACCTTGGGTCACATCTTACTTGTGGGAGTAAGATAAAAAAAACTGGCCTTGTGCCTAACTCCTGAAGAGGAGTAAATCAATACTCTATTGTTATTTTTATGGTAGGTACTTGACGGCGCTACAATATCCGGTTCTCCCCTGCAAAACCATCACAAGTACTTGTCTTCCTACCACCACTACAAAGAACTTTCCATTCTTCCTGTGTATCTAAAACCAAATCGAATTTCCATGAGCAGAGCTTATTTCCGATCTGTGGAACACAATACCACAGGACTTCTTCCCCGCTGACTACAACATGGTTGTCTTCAAATCCAATATCAACAAATACTTGTCGAGCCGTTCTCTTAAATAATAAAATCCTGCCCTTTCCACCCATCCTTTTCAATCCTCTCATAGTATTGTTCATCATCCAATAGACAATCTCATTAACCCTTATCCTCGAGTGGTCTCCTGGCCTTGATAAGTGGTGACTCATTTGTATTAATAAACAACAACCTTAGAACGTCAATCGCATATACCTAATAATAAATATTTTAGAAAGCTATTCTTCTATTTTGGAGATATGAATTTGGCGTTTTAATCTCACTGTCAGTGCGATAAATGAAACAATTTTTTTATATACAGAGAAAGATATAATCAAGCTCCATCTTTATATATGTCAATATCAATCTCTCTCATATATTTATGTGTGTGTGTGTGTGTGATTATTTGTTTGTTTAGAAAAATACTGACAAAAAAAACATGGCAGTAAATATGATGCTGGCGATATTAATTATTCTTAATGTTTCAGATGTTTGAAATATTTTGAGACTGACATAATATTTTAAAAAATGTGATATACTTTTGGTTACAAATACCAAATCCTCATTTTAATAAGATAATATTTAACATTAGATTCCGTTGGAAGTTATGTTACCAAATTAGACTGTAAGCCTCCTTATCATAAATTCAAATGCTAATTTTTTATCAATAAACAATATAGCTATAAGAATGGTATATGGTATGGTATGGTACCATACCAATGGTATGGTGCCTATAGGTACCTATAAAAATGGTATGGTATCTATTAGTATTGCACTATTTGTGATCTTCAGACTGTGTGTATGCATATATACATATGCGTGTTTTTCTTTCATATGTTTTGTACTGTCTTTACTGTTTGCATATATATGAAGCTTTATTTTTTGCGTATATATGAAGCTCAGTCTGTCTAAACATACTTCGTAGTCCACCTGGTATTTTATTTTTACACCTGTTTTCATTTCACTTAAAAAAAAATTTTTTGTTTAGTTTTTCTTCATTTTTGTTTATTTAAAAAAAATTTAAATATATATATATATATATATTTGGTACAGAAAAATTAGTACAACATTAGTACCGTCGGTTTCAAGCACAGAAGGACTTAGCCATCTGGCTTTCTTCAGCTTATGTTGTCATCTGTTTCGGAAATGTGAAGTCATGTGTTACTCTCGTTTTGGACGCGTTATTTGCTTAGAATGTTATGTATGTTTGTTTAAATTTAGTGTAAGGGAGGTTTAATAAGGTTTGAAAAAAAGGGTTGTGAGACTGCAAGTCTGCCTGGAGGGGTTTTAGAGAACTCCTGCCCATCTTGACAAATAAGCATCGGGTAATCACAACTAGAGGACAGGTGTACACCAGCTGTGTAAGGAGTGTTATGCCTGATGGCTCTGAGACATGGACTGCATCGGCAAGCACTATCAAGAAACTGCAGCGTAACGAAAGAGCCATGATTAGATGGATCTGTCATGTGAAACCGGAAGACGACACGCTCTTCGAGTATTTTCTCTCTAGACTTGGTATACAATAAATAACTGATGTCCTTAAGCTGGGCAGGATGAGATGGGACTTGGCCATGTCGAACGAAGCTCCAGCTGGACCTCCCGGGTCAGAAACATGTCCATCGCATCAAGTCGGCAGGCTGGAAGACCGAAGCTTTCTTGGGATGATCTGTGTAAACGTGACTGTGCAGCCCTGGGGATTACAAACTTAGATCCTCGCGACCGCCGAGCCTTGAGTGGAAGACATTGATCTAGACTGACAGGCAGGCAGGCCCCACCTTCTTATAGAGGACTAATCAAAGGCCTGTTCAAAAACAAATCGGATGATGATGATGAAAAAGACCAAAAAATATATATATATGTTTTTTTGCTTTGTTTTTTTTAAGTGATTTGAATTTGTTTCCATGAAACGTGTTAGAAATCGTTTTTTTTTTTACTTTTTAAAACATCTGAGTTTAATTTTGCGTTTGATATTTACATTCAACGTAAATTGATACCCCACATCCCAACCAATCAATGTTTTAGTTCTGCTTCTTCTTCATGTTTTTTATTTATTTTATTTTTTAAAAGGAGTTTATCTAAAATGGTTTATAAATAGGAATGTTTGATATTCCAATTTTATAATTTTAGCCAACTACATGTTTGGAATGTTTATTCTCTACGCTCCTGGCAGCCATTGTTCTTGTGTATTGCTTTATCAACAAGAAAAGGATAATAGAGAAACAGTTGAATGACAATAACATTAAATTTATTAACAGGTTGTCTCGGACAAATATTAACAGTGGTTAGAAAGATATGTAATGCATAAAGAGCACACAAGGAAATAACTGAGAAATGGGTCCTAAACAAAGAGTACAAGTGTTCCCATTACAACAAGAAAACACATTTTGCAGAAGCAAAAAATTCGAGTGTGTGCACAGAATATGTAGATTTTCCTATGAATTTCGACAGCAGTAACACACCACGTGAAGAATAATTTAGGACAAAATCGCCTGATCCTTTGACCAGAGTCTGAGAGTTGGATGACTCGATCCGAAAAATGACTTAACAGGCAAAGATTTGAAAATTGTGTTCAGAAGCATCCGTGCACATTGGAAGTCATGCCAAAATAGGCGGCGGAGTTTCATTTTAAATTTCCCACCATGTTGGTTAAAAAGTATTGCTAACTTTGACACCAGATCCGAAAATTCATCTCTAAGTAAGAAAACTCTGGCTCAACAAGATGATAAATTATATGGTTTGAAAGAATTTAATGGATGGCGGTGGGGGAAGCAGGTCACCCAAAGGGGAGACGGTAAGATAACTTTAGGCATCATTAAATTTAAATAGCAAACTGTCCCCTCTCTAAAAATTAAAACAAGCTGTTTGTTTGTTTTTTTCAAGTAATCACTGATGTGATTGGAGGTAAAATTACTTAAAATCAAAAAACTCAAAACTAAAAACTCATTAATTTCTATGTGAAATGGAAATGGATGCAATCAGTAGCAGCTAGTGACTACAAGTTTTCCGTTTGCTGTTGAAAAAATTCTGAAATTCTTTTCATATTTTCAAGCTTTAATTTAAAAACATCTTGAGTTACCAGTCTGTTCAAGTTAAGAAAAAAAAGAATGAAATCAATATTTCAGGATGATGTTTGATTTTTCATTTCTATTCAAGTATGAAATATATTGGACAAGTATAAATAAATAAAATATATTGGACAAGTATAAATAAATAAAATATATTGGACAAGTATAAATAAATAAAATATATTGGACAAGTATAAATAAATAAAATATATTGGACAAGTATAAATAAATAAAATATATTGGACAAGTATAAATAAATAAAATATATTGGACAAGTATAAATAAATAAAATATATTGGACAAGTATAAATAAATAAAATATATTGGACAAGTATAAATAAATAAAATATATTGGACAAGTATAAATAAATAAAATATATTGGACAAGTATAAATAAATAAAATATATCGGTGAAACTTAATGGGGCATACTGCAGTTATACAGCACCTATGGATAAACAGACAAAATATTTTTGGAATTTTAAAGGGCCACAAAGTAAACAGATGTTGGTCCTTTTTTAATTTATTAATAACTAGCGGGTGGGGGTGGGGGGGTACCCAACATCCCCCCCCCCATTCTGCAGAGTCTAATAATCTTCTCTTCCCCGTTTGCCCGGGGCAAAATCTGTGTATTCCTTGGGCGCCCCCTCATCCCCCCCCTCACCCCAGTCGTCCCACTGTCTTCCCGCTCGCTCTATCCCCTACCCTCACCCCCGCTCTCCCCGTTGCCCGGGGCAAAAGTAAGTACTAATTCTTTCTTTTTGTTCGTCCCCCTTCCCCTCCCCCCTTCGATGTATATTTATGTTACCGTTAAAAAAATATTCTGGCAATCGGGGGAGGGGGGGATCGAATGATCAACCGCTAGGTCTTGGTCCTTCGTTATCAAATGCACCAAACAAACAGAGTATAAAAACTGATGAAAAATAGGTCACTTAAAGCCGTTTGAATCTGGACTGTCTCATATATGACAGACTTAACCAAACAACCCTTGTTGAAAGATAAAAATTTATTTTTACAAAAAATCAAAACTATTTATGGGATTAAAATTTCAACAATTTGTAAAATGCTCATGCAATTTTTATGAACGCCATCACGAGAGGACTTGAATCAAATGGGTGGAATTGGCTGAATATTACTTAAGAGGAATTGATTATCCAAGAGGACGGTTCAACGAATATTTGTTTACATTAGACTTGAAGACGATCTTGTTGTAGTCTGTTGTGAAGCAGCCTTACAATAATGTCATCATCATATTCAGTTTAACATCCGTTTTACATGGTGGCATGTGTTGGACGGCTTTTAGAAATTAGCTTTCAAACCGATTTCTGGCACGATCTTTATCCGTCTTTATCTTTTCCTCCCTTATTTTCCTTGGCCGTCCCCTCTGGACTGACCCTACTAAATCAACTGCTCTACATCTAATTACCCAAGAACTCTTGTCCATTCTTTCAATGTGGCCATACCATCAAAGTTTACTCTTCTGCACACATCTCCCTATACTGTCCTGATTTAATCTTCCTCTGAGGTCATCAGATCTAAGCCTGTCTTTCATACTCCCATTATACATCCATTGTATCATTCCCATCATTTCTATCCATGCAATGCATGTATTCAACTGGCAAGGTTTCACTTCCACATATCATCACACTGCATACATATGCCTATGCCTGATAAACTCTTCCCTACTTCAATAATGGTAACGCTCTGCTGGTTAGTAATGCCAGAAGTTCTCTTAAATTATTCCATCTACTCCTAATTTTTGCAATCACACTAACACCTGCTCCCCCTGTGTTCCAATGGAATCACCGAGATAACAAAACTTCTGAACAACCTCAATAGCTTCGCCATCCAAATATACTTTCTGCACATCTGAGTTCTCATCCGTCTCCATTGTCTTGCACTTTTTGCACACAAACTAGTTGTCATCTCTCAACCTACCAGTAATTCGAGTGCATTTCTTGTGTACCCAATACTTGCAGGTACCACAAAAAAATGAGTTGCATGCAACTCCCTTTCCACTAACTGAGCAAGGGAACTTTCCTCTTTCTGTTGACTTTCCAACACTACAACCTCTGTATAATGTTCTCGCTTGTCAATTGTTATGTGAATCTATTAATATTCGGCTGGCGACATAATAGACAATGCGAAGCGAGAACGTAGAATGAATAAGAAAGAGAGACATGGTTTGATGTTTACGCTTCCGAGACCTTCTTCTAAAGAGAGCGATCTTCGTCAGCATTCGTTTATATATGCAAGAGAAATATACAAAGGGAGATAATTATACAATGTAAGTGAGGTAATTATGATACACGTCGTTGTCTCCAAATGCAAGACACTACACTCTGATCATCACTTTAGTCTTGGTAACATTCACTCTCAGACTTTTACTTTCCATAGAATTCCTCCAAGTCTTTAACTTAACAAGTAGGTCTTCCATTGTTTCATAGATAAGTACCAAATCATCAGCATACAGCATCTCTTCCCTCGGACAACCCATACAAAACTTGCTTGAACCCTTCATCAACCACTTGTTTACGTAAAGCTCACAAGACAACATCCCTTGACACTGCCAAAAGTTTTCTCCAGATCCACAAAAGCAAAATACAGGTTCTTCTTCTTACCAAGGTACTTCTCTTGCATTTGTCTATGGATAAATATAGAACCAGTGGTACTTTGCCGAGGCATGAAACCAAATTACATTTCATCTGTGCTTATCTGACTACTAATTTGTTGCTCAATTATTCTCTCCATCAATTTTAGGACCTGATCCATCAACTTTAAGCCTTTGTAATTTCCACTATCTAGAGCTTCCTCTTCATAATAAAAGTAATCAAGAGAAAAGGTGGGGAGGGCAAGAGAAAATTGAAAGTAAAGAGACTTCCGGGCAACGTCGGGTAAATAATACAACATATATATATATATATATATATATATATATATGTTGTGTTTCAGACTATGGCAATGCAGTTTGGTAGAAAACCTGTAGATACGAGACAAGGTAAATAGAACAAACAACAATATTGAAAGATTTCAATAATTTTCGACAATAATTTTATTGACCAATGTGGTTTGTTGAATTAGGATGGTATCCGTGTTGTTGAGTTCTTTGAATTTTCAAGGTATATATCATCTTCAGAAAGAGAAAAAAAATATGTGCAATCTGAGATGAGTTGTATTTTGACTGGAAGACAGAAGACAATGGGGGATTGTTGCATTAGGTCCACAGAAATAGCTAATTATTATCGCAGAAAATAGATTTTAGCTGGCATATATATATATATATATATATATATATATATATATATATATATATATATATAAATGGATTTTTAGCTGATATATATATTTATATGTTGACAGTATTATGATTAATGTTGTTATATTTTATCAGTGATGGTCCTATTATTATTTTGTGTTTCTATTTAATTCAAATTTATTTAATTATTGAACATGGTTGTATATAATGTAAATCAGATGCAGGGGACGTAATTCTGATCTAACGATCTTGAGGTGTTGCATATATATATATATATATATATATATATTGTGCACAAAAAATTAATTTGTAAATTAAAAAATCTGTATACAAAAAATTAATTTGTAAATTAAAAAATCTGTATACAAAAGAATTAATTTGTAAATTAAATTAAAAAATTTGTATACAAAAAAATTAATTTGTAAATTAAAAAATCTGTATACAAAAAAATTAATTTGTAAATTTAATTTAAAAATCTGTATACAAAAAATTAATTTGTAAATTAAAAAAATCTGTATACAAAAAAATTAATTTGTAAATTAAATTTAAAAATCTGTATACAAAAAAATTAATTTGTAAATTAAATTTAAAAATCTGTATACAAAAAAATTAATTTGTAAATTAAATTTAAAAATCTGTATACAAAAAAATTAATTTGTAAATTAAATTTAAAAATTTGTATACAAAAAAATTAATTTGTAAATTAAATTAAAAAATTTGTATACAAAAAAATTAATTTGTAAATTTAATTTAAAAATCTGTATACAAAAAAATTAATTTGTAAATTTAATTTAAAAATCTGTATACAAAAAAATTAATTTGTAAATTTAATTTAAAAATCTGTATACAAAAAAATTAATTTGTAAATTTAATTTAAAAATCTGTATACAAAAAAATTAATTTGTAAATTAAATTTAAAAATCTATACAAAAAAATTAATTTGTAAATTAAATTTAAAAATCTATACAAAAAAATTAATTTGTAAATTAAATCTGTATGCAAAAAAATTAATTTGTAAATTAAATTAAAAAATCTGTATGCAAAAAAATTAATTTGTAAATTAAATTAAAAAATCTGTATACAAAAAAATTAATTTGTAAATTAAAAAATCTATATACAAAAAAATTTATTTGTAAATTTAATGTAAAAATCTGTATACTAAAAATTAATTTGTAAATTAAATTTAAAAATCTGTATACAAAAAAATTAATTTGTAAATTAAAAAATCTATACAAAAAAATTAATTTGTAAATTAAATTTAAAAATTTGTATACAAAAAAATTAATTTGTAAATTAAAAAATCTGTATACAAAAAAATTAATTTGTAAATTAAAAAATCTGTATACAAAAAAATTAATTTGTAAATTAAAAAATCTGTATACAAAAAAATTAATTTGTAAATTAAATTTAAAAATCTGTATACAAAAAAATTAATTTGTAAATTAAAAAATCTGTATACAAAAAATTAATTTGTAAATTAAAAAATCTGTATACAAAAAATTAATTTGTAAAGTAAAAAATCTGTATATAAAAAAATTAATTTGTAAATTAATTAATTAAAAAATATATATACGGTTTGTGAATTTAGCAAAAAGGCAGAAGGATATCCATTTATTTTAAACGGAGGAGGACATTTTTTTTTTTTTTCGCTCTTTGCCAATTTGTAGTTGGGTGCGTGATTGACGTAATCGTGGTCATTTATGCACTAATACTGTTGAGAAATTTATCCTTCCTCCTCAGTTATGGGTATATAGCAACTTGTATTAAAATAATTGTATACAATAAACAGTTTTCTATAGGCATTTTGTTTTTACTATTAAATGGTTTAAAACAGCCAACTAAACCAAACCAATTGATTGAAACCCGTTTTAAATTCTTTTATCTGTCCGACTAGTTAGTCTCGTCACAGATGTTACCAATGATCAAGCTATATATTTCTTTTTTAGCCCATTTTATGAGTTGATCTCAATTCTTAGCTGGCTGTAAAATATGCCACCACTCTTTATTGATCTGAGAGATTATATCATTAGAAGTAAAAAAGAAACCTGATTTGTCGTGATGTGTTATCGAATAACTATTTGCCTCGTTTTAACAGGAAATATCTATAACATAAAGTAGATTATGTTTGTCTGTGTGTGTCGGAAGCATAGGGACTCCTAAATCACTGGATATAAAAACCTGAAATTTGGTAAGCATGATCTCTTTTCTAGGTACATGAGTGTACGCCCTTCGTCAAAAATGACGAGAAAAAAAAAATTATGCTTTGCCAGTGTTCGCAGTGATATTTATATAAAATAACGTTTTAGTCTGTGAAATTGAAATAAGAAACAAAACGTCTCAAACATAAAAGTTTAACAAAAGAAGGTAGAAGAAAAGGAAAAAAAACGCCTCATTATAGAAATAAAGTAAAGGGTTTCTTTCTGAATTCATTTTAAATGGCGAGAGGGGGGAGTCAGACTTGCTATTTGCTTTCTCCTTTCCCTTAAACACTTGAAATGGTTTCGTTCAGCAGTTTTTACTCGCTAAAGTTTGCATTACTGATCTCACCATGTTTTTTTTACAAATTTTGGCTGCCCTGTCAGCGGGGCCACAAATCCGCCGACTGCAACCCTCTCATGCAGAGGGGTCAATGGGGCCACCTGTTGGCCATAAGTGGCGACCCGTGATTTTGTATATATATTATAATGTAGGCTAGCTTAAATCTGTTCAGTTTTCAATATTAAAATATCATTGTTGCATTATTTATCAAATGACGAGACGTGGCTATTAGTATTACTATTTATTTATATATATATATATATATATGAGAATGGTAGTTCGCTTGAAGCATTGCTGGGAATAGTAGTAATATGTTTAAGAAGGCTGAGGGCAATACAAAGTGCCGGATAGGTTGTAAGCTGGAAGGAACAAAAATAATAAATCGAAATGGGACTTACTATTTATTTTTTTCTTAAAATCTTACATAACAGCAACTGTGGTGTTGGCTGTTTGTGTGTTGTCCGGATGATTATTAAAAATCATTTATTTAATATTTCGGGAAAATCTTCCCTTTGTCAAAAATAATAAACACCAAAGGAAAACTCTGTGTAGAGAATTCACCAAAATGGATGCCAGAGAGTAGGGTAATGTGAAAGTTGTTTTCCATCCATCCTAACTATGTTAATATCAAAACAGTTTGTGCTTCTATTTTCAAATGCTGTAGTAAACTGCAAATACACATAAACAGATTTAAGTTTTCTTAATTTGCATATTTATTTTATAAACAATTTCTCATAAATTAATATTCTTTAATATGCAGTTGCAATTTTGCATTGTCATATTTCCTTATATATACACAATATTTTCGTCAATTATAAAACGTCTGATGACACTAATATGCTGAGAACAGATACTACACTTTGATCTTATCCAAAAAGCCATGGAACGATTAAAATAATGTTTTTATAGCTAGGCATTTTTAAATGGATGAAAAAAAAATGATGATCTAATCTATTCGTGCATTATCTTTTAATGGAGGGGAGTGGTGCAGTATCGTTTCAATTACCTCCTCCTTTATTAAGGGGCTGGGGGTAATCCTCCCAGGTATTACATCCTACTTTAAAGTAGGGGTAATATAGTATCTGTTATGTTGTCATGAGACCATATATCCAGGGACTACTTTTTCTGTTTTTTTTTTGGGGGGGGGGGGGATAGTATATGTTCGTTCCTCATGATACAATCCTTTCATGATTATCGTCTCCATTGGTGTATTATGTTCTATTGTTATGATATCATCCTCCCAGTCATTACCTCCTCCTTTGGGGTTCAGTGTAGCATATGTTCGTTCACCATGATCTCAGGCTAGTAAAAATATGTGACTGGAGGGAGCATATATTTCCTAGTAAGTATATATATATATATATATATATATACTTCTGTTCAAACCTAACAAGACACTGTCACTGAGACGTAAGGGGCTACTGTAATTAGGGGCCAGATTTATAGGGGTTATCCTAAGTGGGGGGTTGTGTAGCAAGATAGTTGTTCACATTACATTAAAATGTCTGCCTGTTGGTACAGTCGGGGAAACATGGTGCAGGGAGGGAATTTGTTTATGCCTCCTTGGGCATCTCCCCTTTAACTATCTTCTCAATTCAACTGTTAAAAAAAAAAAAAAAAACTTTTAGTATAGTATCGGTATCCAGATCAAATTCTGTTGAATATTTCATTTGATAACTCCCAAAAGTGCACCCTCAATTTCTCTCCCCTATCACTTTCTCTGAATTCATCCAACCTCATCTTAAACTGATCCACACTATTGCTGTTCTTAATCCGATCTGGCAACTTATTCCAAAAATATTACTCTGTGAGCAAAAAAACTTAACTGGTTAACAGATCTAGTTTTTGAAAACTGCCGTGACAATAACCTTCCAGATCTAGGAGAAATACTAAAAAAATGCCCACCATAGTTAGAAATGCCATTAATTATCTTGAAAGTCTCAATCACGTCATCTCTCATTCTTCTCTCCAGCAAAGTAGTCAATCCCAATTTGTCCAATCTCTCCCTGTAACTGCACTCCTTTACTTTACTTATTTGTTGTTAATTATTTGTTCACTAATGGGCGATTGTTTTCATTACACAAAAGCTATATATGATGAGAATGATTATAACAAATAAAATGACATCGATTCTGAATCCTGAAATTGTAGAAGGTCCAACTCCGACCGAAAAAACCTTCTTGAATCATTTACATATTTATAGTGTTTTGATTCTAAAAAAGATGGCGACGTTATTCAAGACATTGTGAATCCAACTTTCTTGTACCATAAAACATTCCTAAGCGAATATTCGTAATGAATTGTACATCTTGGTATTTCAAATTAATTATCTCCTCACCTCACACTGCGTCTCGTTTTACATGATTGACAATTTATGGTTATACAAATATGCAAGTGTTGGGGGGGGGGGGTATGCTATTTTTATCTATTCTGGCAACACCTGGTCATAAATTCATTATATTATATTTTTGATATTTGCGTCTTTTGTGCATTATACTTTGTGCGAATTATTTTGCATCTTTGATCAACTAAATCTCCAACAATGTTATGTTAATAATTTCTTTTAAAAATGAACATCTAGTGGTGATTAATTATTTAAAAATAAATTCGTAAATTTACTTAATTTAACAGATTTATTACTAGACCACTTGTTATACAGGGTGGGCCAAAATAAGGGTCCTATCTTTAAATTTGAATAACTTGAATTGGAATAACTTCCACAAAATAAAAGTTAAACTCACCAAACTTTATGTGTGTGTAGACTGACCCTTCCGAGATTTTTTGAAATAAACAAAACAAATTTTAGCCGAAAAACACTTAAAATTTACAAAAACTAAAGTATTGTTTTTTACACTGTTTTGAGTTTTTTAAGTAAAAATAATGTTTTCTAAATGAGGGTACGTTCCTTAGGGCTAATACGGCTCATGCTTGCTTCGGAAGGGGTCCTTTACTTATTCTAAAAAAAAAAATAAAAAAAATCAATAAATAAAAAAGTTATGAATTTTTAAAAATAGGATCCTTATTTTTGCCCACCCTGTATATATTACTACTAAGTATATATAATTTCTTAACTTTAATATCAGTTGGTCCTGAGTATGACCTTCACCAAAATGACCGGATTCGGCATTAAATAACCCGAAAAGGGTTGATATGTCATAACACAAAACAACCAAACCAAAAACCATGATTAAACATTTGAAGATATAAAGAACTTGAAGCATAAAAACCTTCACCAAAATGACAACAATTCAAAATACCAAATCTCTTAACTAATGACTATAAATGACCCACTGACTTAAGACTCAAATGAAGGATATTTCCTTCTACATTCATGGCATGAAATGACTCGAAAAGGGTTGATGTGCCATTAAGCAATATCTTACCATACTTTTATTGCTGAAATATCGAAATATCTTTCATTATATTTTCTAAGTGAGTGTGAAATGTATGTGAGTGTAATTATCGTTGATATATCCGTTTACATCTGTAGGTATGTTCTCCTTTAACTTGTGCGTGTGATACATTGAGTTTATGGCATAGTCGAGGTATGCTAACATTCTCGATGGGTTTATTTTGTAGGTTAACTATGTCATGGGTTCGATGTGTTTATGTATGTGAGAATTTAAGTAGTGATATATAGTTGTGCTTGTATGTATGTATATATATATATTCTGTTGTGCATGTGTGTGTATATATATTCTGTTGTGCGTGTGTATGTGTGTGTGGCTTGCATCTATGTGTTCACTCTGGAGTGTAAGTTTTTAGGATAGTATTAAAGGGGGTCAATTTGACTAGTTGTGGTTGAAACTTAACCCCACTCCCCACAGATAGCGATTGCTGCTGATTATAAAATTTGACTTTCTTTAGCCTCGGCATCTGATTTTTTTTTTTTTTTTTTTTTTTTTCGAGGTACACTGTAGTACCTAAATATGAATTCGTGTAGACCATTTAAAATGTTATCTAATGTGTGTATGTAATGTATGTACTTCAATGGAATCTTGACTCTTATTTTCCATATTAAATCCAATAAAATCAAATGTTTTATTATTGACTTTTTTTTTTAAACATCAGTTGATAACCATTTTTTACAAATATTTACTAGAAAATGGATGACGTTATATTGGATGATCGTGTTTGTCACCTTTTGATTTCATCCATTTTAAAGTAAATAATATATTTTTCTTTTTTTAATAATAATCATTCTTTCCACAAAAAGATTACTTATATTTAAAAAATATCTTTTCCCAGAAACATTACTGTTATTAAAACAAAAAATCTTTTTTCCACAAAAACACATTACTTATATTTAAAAAATATCTTTTTCCACAAAAACATTACTTATATTTAAAAATAATTTTACCAAAAAAACGTTACTTATATTTAAAAAGATAATTTTCCAAAAAAACATTACTTATATTTAAAAATAATTTTACCAAAAAAACGTTACTTATATTTAAAAAAAAGATAATTTTCCACAAAAACATTACTTATATTTAAAAAAAAGATAATTTTCCACAAAAACATTACTTATATTTAAAAAAAGATAATTTTTCACAAGAACATTACTTATATTTAAAAAAAAGATAATTTTCCATAGTAACATAACTCATTTTTTCTTTTAAAAATCTTTTTATTTTTAAACTTAAATATCACTAATTCTGTTGTAAAACTAACGCAAAAATCTCTCGAGATATAAAAAGGTTTGTTGGGTTCGTCTGCGTTACGACATCTCATTTTAGATTACTTAATGCTGAAGCATTATACCTGTTGTAAACGATTCATTCTACATGATTAATTGAATACAAGTTGCTATTTTCCCCATAGCTGTAGGGGATGTATATTAGTTAGATCACAACTGATCTGTTAGGATTTGAACTGGTCGTCATCGGCAATTCCATAGTTTGCAACAGGATATCCATTAGGCCAATAACGCACTCCCATTTAAAGGTTATAGATTAGCATGAGATCATTGAAGAACTATTAAAAACTCGTAAAGAAGAAGGTGCGCACGTACAGGCATTTTTTTACAGAAATTTAATGATAAAAAATTGTGATTTGATGGGAAAATAAATTCTCTACTTAAATGTGAAAACTAATTTTTTTTTTTTAATGCTGAAAGAATATAAACATTTTTTTGTTTTCTTTTGTTGTCATCCATTTATTTAAATATTTGAAATTAGCTGAAATACCCATCTACACAGGATAAGAAGTTTTTTCTTATACTAAAGAGTCACCACTTATCGAGGCCAAAAGCCACTCGAGTATAATGAGATTGCCAGTTAGATGATGAGCAATACTGTGAGAGGATTGGAAACAATGGACAAGATTTGATTACTTAAGAGAATGGCTCAACAAGTATTTGTTAACATTAGACTTGAAGATGACCATGTTATAGTCAGCAGGGGGGCAGTCCTTAGCGTTTTGTTTTACGTAACAATACTGAAAGGTTGCTAGTTTTGCTGTTGTACTCTCCGGCCTTCTTCAGGTACGTTTTGTCATCTGGTAATTAACTGATACAACGTATTTAAATGGCATGGAATCTGTGTTTACCTCATCGTGGTCGTTTTCTACACAGCGTTTTGTCCGTTGTATTCGCCAGCTTTCTTCAATTGCCTTTTCTCCGGGAAATTTTGAACTGAACGATTTATCTGTTTATTCTCAATCCAGTTTCCATATTGTCTTTTCGAAATCTTGTATCGGTATTGGCGCGTAAAATAAAACACAAAAGTTCTAACAATTTGTTTCAAATTTCTTAATTCAAAGATGCAACAAGGTCGACCTTAAGCTTGTCAACATATTAAAAGTGAACATTTTTATATTTTTTTTTTCGTGTTTGGGTTAATGAAGGGCATTTTTTTTTTTTTCTTTTTTTTTTTTTTTTCTTGCTGAAGAATAAATAAAAACGTGTTCTTCAGTAACTGGACTAGCAATACGAAAAAAAAAACGAAATGTAAAAATCTTCATTTTAAATATGTGCATGCACCTGTATTACAAAATGTTTTATTTTTTGTACCAATACCAAAAGATTGCCGCCAAAACATAACAACCATGATGAAGATTTGAAGGTTCGAATCCTGTAAATAACATCTCATCTGCAAAGGTTTGAGATTGCTACAACAAAAGTGTCATATAATGACCATAATGAAAATAACGGTTCGAATCAGCAACTCATTTGAGAAGCTTTAACTTTTATCATCATTTTTTGAAAGTAAAACAATTAACGTGACAAGTGTCCAAATTAATAACCTATTTCGTAGTTGAACTCTCTTGGTACCGATGCCAGCAAAAGTCGTCAGATGTTCATGTTGTCCTAACGATGTCATTTTTGGTTGCTTTGTTAGTAATCAACTCTAGCTGGAAAGGTGACACAAGGCAACAACCAATGCACCCTGACGAACTGACCCATTCATGATGTAAATATATGCGAGCAGACATATGTGATATATCATTTTAAGGAAAAACAGGTGCAAACAATGTTATATTGGTAGCACCATTAAACCACTTCACATCTGTATTAAAGAACATCTGAACATGCATGCACTTACTATTGGAGCAATATATTGAATAGAAATGTCGGCAATCTTGAAAACGAAGAGACAATACTAATAATTAAACTGACTCACAAATTCAGATTTGCATTGAATTTGATCCATAATCATTAGACTATGCCAGGTCATTGCCAAGGCTGCTGCAAAGAAGGTAGGCGCCCTCTACCGTGCTAGTAAACTTCTTACACCTGACATTATCCTATATCTCTACAAAGCCACCATCCGCCCATGCATGCAGTATTGTTGCCACATCTGGTCTGGTGCATCATCCACCAGTCTCTCCCTCTTGGACAAGGTCCAAAAAAGAGTCACCAACTTAATAGGTCCCTCACTGTCAACCAAGCTCCAACCCCTGTCCCATCGCCGCAATGTTGCTTCCTTGTGCCTGTTTTACTAGTACTTCAATTGATTGTGCTCTGATGAACTTGCTGCTCTGGTGCCCAATGATGTAAATTCACTAGACCAACCCGACAATCTGCCAAATCCCATCCATTCACTGTGGAGGTCCCCAGATGCCGTAGAGCTTTCTACTCCAATGGCTTCTTTCCTCGTACTGCTGGCCTCTGGAACTCCCTCCCTGACCCCTGTTTTCCCGACGGTACTGACATGCAGAAATTTAAAACTAATGTAAACAGACATCTTGCTGCGCAGCTCCCAATTTAGGTTTACCCCCCCCCCCCAAACTTTCACCCTTTTTCTCGGTAGCCCCTTACGTCTACAGTGGCGGTCTGCCTTGTTTGAGGTGAACTATGTTAAAATAAAAAAAAAGACACCAATTAAGTAAGATTTTCTGACTTTCAATTTCTTCTTTATTCCCCTTCAGCTTAAGACATTTTCTAAGATCAAAACCCTTCCTGCTCCCACGAATGTACCGACATGCAGAAATTTAAAACTAATGTGAACAGACATTTCGCTGCACAGCTCCCGACTTAGGATGACCCCCCAAAACTTACACCCTAATTCTCAGTAGCCCTTTACGTCTACAGTGGCAACCTGCCTTGTTAGGAGTGAACTGTTAAAAAAAAAAAAAATTAATAAGAGATACTTAATATAAAGTACACACACACACATGTGGACGTATGCATGCACACACACACACACATGCTAGTCTATTCGTCTCGCACCACTCGTAGTATCGAACGCAGTATCACACATCGTCTACCATGTTCAACATCTTAACGATTACTAACAAAACAAACAAATGATGACGTCACTAGGGCAACGTTGACGTCCAGCTTCATTTCAAAAATAATTCTAACTTTTTGAAGAAGGGATTTTAGTATTGAAATATTAGGACAGATATAAATACACTAGAAAAATACCCGTCCCAAGAGAGGCAAAACTAATTCCTCAAACAGAACAGTTTTGCACCACTTTTATGTCCTCTTATGAAGATTAAAATCAACATATAATCATACTAAATATTATGTCTAGAATCCTTATTCGATTTTGATCAAAATTTCATGATTTTGAATCTAGAAAATGCCTAAAATTGAAGGCTTAAGCTGAAGAGATCTTAAGAAGAAATTGAAATGCAGGGAATCTTGCTTAATTGGTGTCTAATGACTATGGATCAAATTCAATGCAAATCTGAAATATTTTAGTTTTAAAATGGGAAGTTATGGTCATATGCCGCCTACGACCCCTTTACAATATTAAAGATAACAAAAAAAACCTGAAATGTGGGAATATTTATTAATTGATGTCTAATATTTATTGCTAAAATTTCACAAAAATGGAAGGTATCTGAATTACGAAGGGCTTCCACTCCCCCTTTGTCCCTTTTGCATAAAACTAAATTAAATTAAATATAGCCCGCATTACCCAACCTGATGTATCTGAATTTTCATGAAGCACTTCCCCCCCCCCTCTTTCTTCACCATTTATCCCATTGTTGCTTTGAGCCAGATAGTTCAGAAGAAGTGCGGTTAGAGATTAGACAAGCCTTGCTTGACCGTGGACCCCTTATGAGCATATCCATTGTTTCTAATGACAAAATCGGGTTATATATGGTGTCTACAACTGAAGGTGAAATTAATTGCTTGTCTTCTAGTTAATACATAGAATGCAGTTTGTATTTTATAGGAGCGGGTTTCATTTTAGCCAACGTATTCAACCGCCACATGCGTTGATGAATACCAAAACTAATATATGCTGCTTCCTTAATGGCCGCCATAGTTGTAATCATAGCGGCATGCAATGTCATATCCACTGCTATTTAATATTCTTGCGCACGGACAAATATACACATTCTCTTTTATTCATACGCATATATGTATATAAAATTTTCCCAATTATCTATAATTCTTACATTGTTGGAAATTATCCATTGCTATTTATTGCCACCATGCAACTGTAACTGTTTGCCAAAAATGTATGAAAAAATTTGATTAAACCTGACGAACGAGATGAATTGGGATTGATAACTTTTCTATGATAATGCTACCATCACTCACTGGTTTCTGTCTTCTTGAAGAACCATCTGTAGACGCCAATAATATAACAAAACATGCCTTCAGATTTCGAGTAAACGCTCGTATATCTAACATATAGAGTTCTTGTGTCAGATTTTCAAAGTCAAACCTAAATAGCAATCTGTTGGATATATCGATATTTGATTCAGACTAGTCTATTTTTTCGTTTTTGACTTAACCTATATTATTGTCACTAATATAATTCATTTTGCTTCATTTTTTTTTTTGTTCTGAAAATACTTATTCCGGCTAAGAATACTGTTACAGTGGAGACATTTTGCTTTACTCATCTAAACAGAAGTGCAAGCTTACGTCCTCAATAAAAAAAATACAGTTTTGACATTTCCCTACCTATTTCTATACTTCAACAATTAATTATAAGAAATTAATAGTTTATCATAATACTAGGTAAAATATTTTTCATTCTTACTTTCATTTTATGTTTATATTACACGCTATATGTGTAGATTCTTTTTAAGGATACAAGGGGACTTGCTTTATTCAGGACGAACAGACCATCATCGGCATCTTGAACTCTGACAACTTTTCACATCGTTTAACTACTTTTCCTTCTGGTGCTACCAGATCAGGCTGTCTGAAGATACCGGCTTCCTGACTTAAAATGCACCAAACATTGATGTTATTGTTTTTTTCCTTTCCCTTTGCAAAACTCAATCATGCTAAAAACAAAAAAAAAACAATATTTTTCCTCTACAAAACAACCAAACCAAACGCCATGAATAAATATTTGAAGATACAAAGAACTAAAACCTTTTACCAAAATGACCTAATTTGGCATTAAATAACCCGAAAATGGTTGATATGCTGTAAAACAAAACAACCAAATTACTATTTTTCCTACTGTTGTTACGATGTCAATATTTTTTAACCACAGACAGGAGAAATAAAAGGGGGTAATTTCTCGCTTGCCAATGGAAACAAAGTAATAACAAATCTCTGTAATAACAAACCTTTGTAATAATAAACTTTTGTAATAACAAACCTCTGCAATAACAAACCTTTTTCATTGAATAAAAATAAACCTAGCTTATTCTTTATCGAAAATAGCCACAACAGCTTCACATCCTTATATTTATGTGTTTACTGAATAAGGCCAATGCTGAAATTTACTTTTTTTAAAGTGTTTTCGTTTTTTTAGTATTTTCAAATGCACTTTTATTTCATTCGTTTTTTCTACTTTCCTTTTACCACAGACGGCAAATGGAATAAGTTTTCATCAACAAAATAATACTTTGTCACCGTCACATTGCGTGTTCACCAAATGAGCCGCCGATGGTCAAACCACGTTGCTATAAACAATTATGGATGATAATGTAATGATATTTTCATCTCTATACAATTCTTTGTGATTTATTTGTGAATAACTTTTCAGACATAAGGATTTTGCATATTTATTTTTAACACTAAAAAATTACAAATTAATTCCTATTTCAGTCACTTAAATTACTTAGGGTGAACTAGGTTTCGGTGTAGTTAACTAATGAACTATTGTTTTGTTTTTAAAAATTTTGAGTGCATAGGTATGTGTGTGGGGGTGAAACAAAAAGTACCCATTATTATTAGTGTCAGATCCTTTAAAAAAATAACATGTTCACTAAATGAAACGTGAATGATGCATTTAAATTCACCAAATTTTCTCTTCATTTTTTTCATTAGTTTTGCTTTGTATAGGATTTTCAAAGTTCAGTTTTTCACAAATATCTGTAAACCCCAAAAGGTCTTCACAAATATTTCATAATATATATAACAATTACTGACCGAATGGGTCATGGATGAATATATATAACAATTACTGACCGAATGAGTCATGGATGATCGACTATATATATAAAATGTGATTTTATTATATTCCGTTTTGCTAAATAATTTATGAAAGTGACAAAGATCAATTGAAGTTCCATATTGTCCAGTGACCAGATCCACTTTCATGCAGACCTGGACAAGTTGGAACTTGATTGACTCTTCTTGATAACAATTATTTTTAATATCAAATTTATGGGAGTGAAATCTGACCAGGGTTGAGGACATGCGTTGCATGGAGAGAAATGATATGCTGGATGTGTAATATGAGTTTCAAAGACAGGCCTAGTTCTGATGACCCCAGAAGAAGATTAAATTTGGACAGTATAGGTAGAAGTGTGCAAAAGAAATGACTTTGATGGTATGGCCACGTTGAAAGAATGGATGAGAGTTCTTGGGTTAGTAGATGTAGAACAGTTGAGGTGGCAGGGGAGGCCAAGGAATACATGGGAGGAAGTGATAAGGATGGATTTTTTTTTTTTAACATAGTTCACCCCAGACAAGGCAAGTTGCCACTGTATACGTAAGGAGCTACTGAGAATTAAGGTGAAAGTTTAGAGGGTCATCCTGAATTGGGAGCTGTGCAGTGAGATGTTTGTTGTTCACATTAGTTTTAAATTTCTGCATGTCGGTACATTTGGGGAAACAGGGAGCAGGGAAGGAGTTCCAAAGGCAGGTAGCTCGAGGAAAGAAGTTATTGGAGTAGAAGGCTCTCCGGCATCTGGGGACCTCCACAGTTAATAGATGCGATTTAGTTGATTGTTAGGTTGGTCAAGTGTATTTATGTCGAGGGGGGTGCACTAGAGCAGCAAGTTCATCGGAGCACATTCCATTGAAGTACTTGTAAAAAAGCACAAAGATTGCAATATTGTGGCGATGGGACAAGGGATAGAGCTTGGTTGATAGTGAGGGACCTATCAAATTCACAACTTGTCTAAGAGGGAGAGGGTCCCCACTTTCTTTGCAGCAGCCTTGGCAATGTCTTCTATGTATTTGTTCCAATTCATGTTACCTGTGAATGTTAGGCTGAGGAGTTTGGACATTAGACCTTCAGGTAGGATGTATTTGCCATGGCAATCGGTGGTTGAAGGGGTTTCTTTGTAGTTGTTGAAGGAAAGGAACTTTGTCTTAGCAGCATTAAATGTCACCATCCATTTATGACCCCATTCGACTACAGACTGGAGGTCACTTTCTAAGGATTCAGCCATCGCCTCGGATATGTGCACCCGTTTTGCCCACATGATGAGAGTAGAGTCGTCAGGATTTGAGAGAAAGAAATATAAAGACCTGGTCAGAGATAGGTTAGTTTGGAAATCAATTTATAAAAGCTGTCCAAGATATGCCACCATGTGAAACGGTATGTATGTGGGGTGACACAAAACATATCTACCATTGTCATAAAGCGAATATGATGATGATTTTTCACACGTTCATGTCCAACGATTTTTTAACAAGATTTATGAGAAATAAAGATGTTTCCTTATATATATATATATATATATATATATATATATAGCATAGATTTATGTAAACACCTTTACATAATCAATTTATGCTTCAAGAAATCTACAAACAATAAAACTGTACGATCGTTTCAGAGACCATGTATTTTTATTATCGCTATCTGATCTCATCGTCAGCATAGGGTATAGGCACCAAATCAAAGGCATATAGACAGCATCAATAGAAATAACATGCCAACCCCTCATTTACACAGCAAGTTAAAGAGATATTAGTTGATCATAACTGGGTGTCTAAAGTACTTTCAGACTATCTGGGTCCATCTTCAGGGGGATCAAGTATTAATGATATAATTGCCGCCAAAACTACCTATTAATATAAGCATTAACACCATGGACTTTACCTGATACTCCTGAAGATAGACCCGCATGGGCCTGAAAATACTTGGAACACCCACAGTTATGGCAGGGTATAGACACCATATTACGGGCATATAGACAGCATCAATAGAAATAATATGCCATACTTTCATTTACACAGCAAGTTAGAGAGATATTAGTTGTTGTATGTATTCCTTAAATTGTAGCAGACTAGGTTGAAGCATCGTTTAGGGATGTATATAGGGGTTCTAAGTTAAAGAAAATAGATGTTATATTGTCTGTAGAGAGATTCACCTCTCCCTTAGAAAACGGCAAAACATTAATCAAATTATACAGAATATAAAGGTTATCAAAATGAAAAATCATCTTCATATGTGATCTAATAATAAGGGAAGGTCTATTATGAATGGCTCTGAAGTTTATTATCAGTGGTTGAGCAATTAGTAAAAAAAGGTTAAAGTAAGCAAGCCATTAAAACCATTCCATCCTCATCCGAAGTTGTAGAAAGGAAATGGAAAGATTGATTAAAAAATATAATTTTTGGTAAAATTACGAATATTTAATATTGTGTCGTTAAGTTGAAAACTTGCAATTACGAGTTGAAGTTATAATTTCAAGCCTAAACTTTTGGAAATAAAGTTTAGGCTTGTAATATGGATTGAATATCTAAGGATCCCTCGGTTAATGAAAAAGATTGAATATCTATGGATCCCTAGGTTAATGAAAAAGATTGAATATCTATGGATCCCTAGGTTAATGAAAAAGATTGAATATCTATGGATCCCTCGGTTAATGAAAAAGATTGAATATCTATGGATCCCTAGGTTAATGAAAAAGATTGAATATCTATGGATCCCTAGGTTAATGAAAAAGATTGAATATCTATGGATCCCTCGGTTAATGAAAAAGATTGAATATCTATGGATCCCTCGGTTAATGAAAAAGATTGAATATCTATGGATCCCTAGGTTAATGAAAAAGATTGAATATCCATGGATCCCTAGGTTAATGAAAAAGATTGAATATCTATGGATCCCTCGGTTAATGAAAAAGATTGAATAGTTATGGAGCTATCGGTTAAGGGCAGGATTAGTGATAGAGCCTCCAAATAAAACATTGACCAATAACAATAGTGATAAGTTAATTAGCATTATAGTCAAGACAGTAGATATATTATTTATGCTGGCAGCCATTTTAACTAAAATAGGATAAAGAATTTAACAATTATTCTGTCATAGTAAGTAAACTTATCCCATAATATACCCTCCCCGGCCCGCCAAGAACGCAGACCCGCAAAAGTCAAAGCTCAAAGGTATACACCTCAGAGTTGATAGTCATAGGCCTAATGAAATTTTAATACGTTTCGATAAAAGCGAAAAAAATTTAAAAAAAAAAAAAAATTTTTTTTTAAAATAATCAATTTGAGGAAAAAGAAAAAAAGAGGGCGAAATAATGTCCCTATAATTATCGTCTTGCATTTTAAATTTGAAAACGGCTTTGAAGATGTATATAGTCATTAAAAAAAGCATATTTAATGTAAATAACATGCACAACGAATCACTAAAATACAGGGAAGTTCAAATATAAACGCATCATTAATACTGATACATATTATTATATACGTACATATCGCTAGACACAAATCCATAGACACCTACACATATAGATGCTGAAATACACATATATAACCTCCCCAGCCCCCCAAACACGCAGACCCGCAAAAGTCAAAGCTCAAAGGTATACACCCCAGAGTTGATAGTCATAGGCCTAATGAAATTTTGATACGTTTCGATAAAAGTGAACAAATTTGAAAAATCTTTAATTTTTTTTTTAAATAATCAATTTGAGGAAAAAGTAAAAAAACAGGACGAATAGTCTAGCATTTTAAATTTGAAAACGACTTTGAAGATCTATAACCATTACAAAAAAACAAAAACATATTTAATGTAAATACAGGAACAGCGAATCACTAAAATATAGGTAAGTTTAAAGGTCTATAAGGAATGGCTCTGAAGTTTATTATCAGTTAAAAAAAAAAGGTTAAAGTAATGTGTGTGTGTGTGTGTGTGTGTGTGTGTGTGTGTGTGTGTGTGTGTGAAATAGAAAAGTCAGATACAAAAACTGCAATCAAAATTACATCTTACTTTTTAATTCCTAAAATCGAGAATTCCAATACTTTCTAAATTAACAGAATAAAACATGACAGAATTTTACAGACGGACATTTCCATAATAATGCTGTTTTTCTTATTAATTTCTTTTGAATATAAATACAAATCCCCCCCTCACATACACACCAAAATAATTTGCATACCAAATTCTTTTCTTTTCATTTTTTTTCAACTCTCTCCCCTCAACTTATCCCCCCCTCCCGCCCCTTAATTCATATGGTGATATTTTAATAATCCGTCTTTCTTATAAAAAGACCCTCTCAGAAATGAGTCAAGTTCATTATTTTTTTTTACAGATTTTCAATTGAAATAAATGTATTGGTTTTCCGGGTTCGAGTTCTGTGGGGCTACTGCGGACAGTAAAATGTAAACAGGATGGATTCGTCAGTTCACTATGAAGTCGACACCTTTTCCCTTACCAAGGAGAACCACTTAGAAAACCGCTTAGCGAACTGCTTAGCACATCTGCCTAGAGCCGGTAATGGCGACCAACTTATTATAATAAAGTATTCTTAGTACAATTCCTATTCATTTCAATTCTTGTCTTGGGTTTCTGTTAGGGCAACCTAACAAAACAAAATCGAGTTATTTCCTTTGAATCAAATAGTAAGAGTTATGGCCCTTGGATTAAAGAAGTTGTCTGCCAAACAGTGAAAAGTAAACAGAACGGTCTCACAATCAAACAAGCATCTCGTGTTCAGCGGTTTTTCTACATTTTAATTTAATCAGTGTGTTTGTTAAAAAAATCTGTTAAAGGTTCTACTTCGTACTTTCTTCATTTTTCTGAGTCTTAATCGAACCGAAACGTATAAACATCAAAACGTAACAAATACGTGCACACTCTTTTCTTTATTTTCAAAAACCTCTCTTTTCAAGGACCCCTCTCCTGATTTCATTATGATTAAAATCTATATCCGAGGGCTCTTTTAAGGATAGACCTTGTCGCTTTTACGGCTGCTAACTGTATTTAGCTACAGCTTGGTCTTCCAGGGATTGTGGCAAAGTATTTTTTAGGAAGATGTCATTTTAAATACAAAGTATTTTTTAGTATAGCTAGGAAGATGTCATTTTAAATACAAAGTATTTTTTAGTATAGCTAGGAAGATGTCATTTTAAATACAAAGTATTTTTTAGGAAGATGTCATTTTAAATACAAAGTATTTTTTAGGAAGATGTCATTTTAAATACAAAGTATTTTTTAGGAAGATGTCATTTTAAATACAAAGTATTTTTTAGTATAGCTAGGAAGATGTCATTTTAAATACAAAGTATTTTTTAGTATAGCTAGGAAGATGTCATTTTAAATACAAAGTATTTTTTAGGAAGATGTCATTTTAAATACAAAGTATTTTTTAGGAAGATGTCATTTTAAATACAAAGTATTTTTTAGGAAGATGTCATTTTAAATACAAGTTTCCCCATGAATAAATATTTCTTTGTGCAATAAATTTTTATTTATTTCATGCAAATCTCAGATTAAACTGAATCAGTCTCACACGCAGTGATGTCACTTGACAAGTGAGGTGATATAATTACATTATTTATCATTTCAACGTCTTTTTGATGTCCCACGTATAAACGATGAAGACATGTACAATTATCCAGAGTGGTTTCATCAAAAAAGTTGTCATGGTTACGGATCATTAATAATTGGCAATAGCAACAGCAATTTTGTTCGGGGTTGGTGCGAGATGTAATCTAAATATTTACCAGGCACGATCACGCCAGAAATGATATTATGTAAATACAGAATATTAGTTCAATGACAAGCGGAATACCGAATCTTGAACGTCGTTTGTTGGTGATGATGTCAACATGATCGGCAATTTAAAGCAATCAACATGATCGGCAATTTAAAGCAATCAACATGATCGGCAATTCAAAGGAATCAACATGATCGGCAATTCAAAGGAATCAACATGATCGGCAATTCAAAGCAATCAACATGATCGGCAATTCAAAGGAATCAACATGATCGGCAATTCAAAGCAATCAACATGATCGGCAATTCAAAGCAATCAACATGATCGGCAATTCAAAGCAATCAACATGATCGGCAATTCAAAGCAATCAACATGATAGCAATTCAAAGCAATCAACATGATCGGCAATTTAAAGCAATCAACATGATCGGCAATTCAAAGCAATCAACATGATCGGCAATTTAAAGCAATCGACATGATCGGCAATTCAAAGCAATCGACATGATCGGCAATTTAAAGCAATCAACATGATCGGCAATTTAAAGCAATCGACATGATCGGCAATTTAAAGCAATCGACATGATCGGCAATTCAAAGCAATCGACATGATCGGCAATTCAAAGCAATCGACATGATCGGCAATTTAAAGCAATCGACATGATCGGCAATTCAAAGCAATCAACATGATCGGCAATTTAAAGCAATCAACATGATCGGCAATTCAAAGCAATCAACATGATCGGCAATTTAAAGCAATCAACATGATCGGCAATTCAAAGCAATCAACATGATCGGCAATTTAAAGCAATCAACATGATCGGCAATTCAAAGCAATCAACATGATCGGCAATTCAAAGCAATCAACATGATCGGCAATTTAAAGCAATCAACATGATCGGCAATTCAAAGCAATCAACATGATCGGCAATTCAAAGCAATCAACTGGAACAAAACTCATTTGCCCACCATCTCAAGGAGGAAAAAACGATAAGCTGTCGGGATGTGAATCACGGTCCGATTAACCATCAGGTTACTTGAATGAAAGAATCTGATGCAAAACATCTCCAAACATCTCCAGGCTAAAAACATGACCGAAGATGCATCCCCGAGCATTGGAAATATGTATCTTGTGTATGAGTGTGTCATATGAAAAAAATCTTTTGGTAAATAAGCTGGTTTATCATTGGCCTAATGGATACCACTGTGGCCTATTGAATCGGCTATTACCGAGTTCAAATCCTATCGGATCTATCATAGTAATTTATTCACTAATACTGTTGGGAAAGTTATAAACCTGTCTTTTTCTTTCTTTATTTTAGACAATCGTACTATTTTAAACCCATGTCGAGAGGTAAAACATATATATGTATATATATATATATATATATATGAGAGAGAGAGAGAATGAAATAGTACTACATTAAAAGCATCAGTTAGTGAAAAATAAGAAAATCAGATAGAAAATCAGATATCACGATGTGAGAGATTTTTTTTCTTCAAATAAATAAAACATTTATTTCGATCCAAATATTTCACAACAATGAAAAAAAAGAAAAAAATAGTCTGTGCTCGATACGTAAATAGAGCTAGGTAGTAAGTTATGAAAATATATTTATGGCAATTAAGCTACACAGAGGCTCCCGTGTTTCATCCCTGGGGGAATCTTCAGGCTAAAATGCATGGAGTTTTATCGGGGGGTTTTATATACACGGCTAGCTAGTTAACCAATCAGATTCTTTGTTGTTCTCTTAGCCAATCGTTGGGTTTCTCATGAACAAAGGTCCGGTTAGTTTTACTTCCTATTTTCTGTTCTATTGTTCTGTTTTCTATAGATTGGCCTATATCATGTTTCTTTGTTGTGTCAATATAATAGGTGACCTTATTTTAACACGTGGTTCCTTGTATTTCTATTTTAGGTTTTAGTTTAGTTTTTTTACTTGTTTGTTTATTTATTTATTTATTTATTGTTAGCCTAAGGTAAATTTTATTCTGTGCAGGCAACTGTTTGCTATCTAACTTCTACAGTTTAATAGATGTTGGGGGTCTTTAAAGTTTAGGATGTCAAATTTCTCATTCAGACATAATCTACACGGGTCGTCTAAATTTCTACATGTACTGGCCTGTCGTATTATTTTCGATTCAATTATTGGTTAGCGTCCATTTTCTTTGAGCTCCCAATAGTCGTTTGCTAGTGCTGTTTTAATTCGACGTTCTCTGTTTTTAAATGTGCATTTGTGGTCATAATATCTGGTTTTATAGATATATGCATATAGTTAAGTGAGAGCAAAAATAAATAAATATAAAGTGACATTTTACAAGTTTAATCATTTCAGATAGTACAATAAAGTATGGTATATACATGTAGATAAATCCTTTATTTCTTATTTTATTTTAATTTCTTTAATTGGAATTATAAAAGATTTCAGATTTCTTAGATTAATTTTTTCAAATTAATAATTGAAGCCAAAGATTTTATTGCAAAATAATTTTTCTCTATTTGATATGAGGATATTGTTTCTTTGAAAAACGTAACTTAAACATTGAAAACACATTTATAAAATAATTATTTTATAATATTTGAAATATATTATAAAATAATTATTTTATAATATTTGAAATATATATATGAATTTTACCACCTCCATAAATATACAGTATCCCCTAGTTTATAATGTTAAATCCCGAATTCAAATAATTCAAAAACCCTACAGAGTTACTGCCCTTAGACCACCCGGATGATATCTTTATTTAAATTCCTTAAATCCAGGATTTAAACACGAATTTAATTAATGTTGTTCCTTTTAACCTCTTCAATCCTTAAACCCATCTTCTCTCCCTAATTCCTTTAGAAAACACATCATTAAACCCCAAAACAGTAACGACCAAATATACGATACTCATAATATTGACTCACGGGATTTATATTTTTTTTATTTTTTTATTTTTATTTTATTTTTATTTTTTAAAATATTTTTTGTATTTTTTTATTTTTGTTATTTTATTTTTATTTTTTAAATATTTTTTTAATTTTTTTATTTTTGTTATTTTATTTTTATTTTTTTAATATTTTTTATATTTTTTTATTTTTGTTATTTTATTTTTTTTAAAATATTTTTTTTATATCTCTTTAAATCTTCTCCGGTTTAAATTTCAACTGTTACTTTTCACCCTTCTCTTTTATTTTCAAACCTTATTAAACCTTCCTTACACTAAATTTAAACAAAGATAAATAACACTCTTAACAAATAACGCATCCAAACGAGAGTAACACGTGACTTCACATTTCCAAAACAGATGACAACAGAAGCTGAAGAGAGCCGGATGGCTAAGTCCTCCTGTGCTTGAAACCGACGGTACGAATGTTGTATTAATTTTTCTGTACCAAAATAAATAAATACATATATGTATATATATATATAATTATTAATGACAATATATGTATTAGCATATACTATCAGTGCCCTTTTACTTTGCAGTCTCCTTAAAAGATTCAACTCAATGATTGTCAATTAGTGACAACAGAGCAAAATGGCATATTAGTGGGTTCCCCCACGTGTGAGTTTGCTCTTTTCTTTGTTTTTTGGTTGGTTTAACCCAAAAAATGAACTACTGTATAGTGTAGGTTTTTTTCAAGACACTTTAATCCAATAACTTTTTACTCTTTGTGAATTTTTCTGATGATTTTGTAATGTTGCAGAGACGATATTGACATAAAAATATTGTTTGGCACAAGACAAATGAAACGGACCGTAAAAAATATATCTCACAGAAATGTTATATTTTTTGGAAATGTGAAAAAATAAAAATTAAAATAATAAAATAAAAACATGGTTATTGGAATATAATATTAACCTGACTTATATATATATATATATATATATATATATATATAATGGCGAGGAATACGGACGTTTGGGACATTTTTTGGAGGGTCGAATGAGATTAAACAAATATAAAAAACGAGAGAAAACGATTAAAAAGAAATTAATTAATGTACTGAACCGGTTTTCGTCCACACTCATCAGAGTAAAACGTGGAAGTGATTGAATACGACTAAAACCTAAAAACAATTTGTAATGAACACTAGTGACAAGTTTAGGAGAAAAAAAAAAAAAAAAAAAAAAAAATATGGGGAGGAGAGTCATAAGTTGATCACATTAAGTCCTAAAAGCCATTCCTTTTGCTTACAAAGGGAAGGTTTGATTGGCTTGATATATATGGCTTCCAGGACTTTGAGGTGGAATAGGGAATGCGATCTACTTATGACAGAAAACCAGTCACTAGTGTACGTCGACGCACATTCGGCGCTATTTATGAGATGGGCAGCAATAGCAGACCCGGATGTATTAACTAAATTATTTAAATTATTTAGTCGGCCCTGACGTATGGCAGGGGGGATGTGTTGTTTGATTCTGGATTCAAACCTTTGCACTGTTCTTCCCACGTATACGGCATCGCACCGACATTTAAATAGATAAATAATATTACTAATATGTTGGGGTGGGAGAACATCCTTATGAATAGATTTGAGCAAAGGTCAAGCAGAAAAAACAATTCTAGGATTAGATGCCTGGTAACACCGACGCACAGCTACAGAAATTTGATTGGCAAATTTTATGCTAATATTACCCAACCAAGGTAATCTGAGGTACGCCGGGCATTTTGGAGGACCAAAAAGTTTAGGCTTGTTAAAATGAGCGATCTTAGTAACGATATTGGAATTAACAATATCGAGAGGGTACCCATTTTCAACGAGCACCTCTTTGATAAATTCAATCTCCGAATCAATCAGGGATTCAGAGCAAATCTTTAAAGCACGATGAACCAAACATTTAATAAGATTTATTTTTCTTTGTATGGGGCAAAAAGAGTCCCAGTGACAATATAAACCAGTAAATGTAGGTTTGCGGAAAACAGATGTTAAGAACAATGAATCAGATTTATGCACTAATACATCCAGAAAAGGAAGGGTGGAGTTGTGTTCCTTCTCACAAGTGAACTTTAAGGCTGGGTGTAATTGATTGAGTGCATTAAGGAATAATATGGAATCTGACTCATTGTTAAACACGCAAAATGTATCATCTACGTATCGAAAATAAGTAAGTGGTTTATTGATACGGGCCAAGAGATTATGCTCGTGAAAACCTACAAAGATATTGGCCAACGCAGGACCAAGGGGTGACCCCATAGAAATGCCGTCGATCTGCTGATACATTACATTATCAAAACTGAATTCGACAGACATGGTAGCAAATCGTATCAGCTCTATGAAGACCTCCTCAGAGATAATAGGACCAACTGAGAAACCGCGATATAAAACATCAGCACAAATATCGATGGTTTCTTGTAAGGGAACACATGTAAATAAACTGCTGATGTCAAAAGAACACATAAACTTATTCTCAGCAGAAAAAGGGCAATTACGTATATATTCAGCAAAAGTGAACGAATCTTTAACTCTTGTATGAGGAGTAGCGAAGATCCTCATTCAATGCTTTCTCCAACGACCATCTCTCGCCAATATCCGCATTACTTTGCCTGGATCTTGCCGCGCCTTTTTTTGGCAGCTTCTCGAATTTCGTTCTGCAGACAAAGTCAGAATGTCTGCTAGGATCCTTCCTGCTAGCCACTGCTTCTACATTTCTGTTCCAATTCTCACATCTCAACTACAGCTAAGATCTCTAAAAATTTTAATCTGCCATGAATCATGATGCAGGTAATGCTCGTCCAATATTTTAGTGTTTTCCGGTTGTCCATGGTCTCCAGATTTTAAACCCATCAATAATATACAGAAACAGCTATTTATTGAATATTACCACTATTAAATACTTCAAATGATTCTGGAATGAAAAATATTAAGAGATTTTCTGGGGATGAAACACGGGAGCCTCTGTGTAGCTTGATTACCATATATATTTTCATTGCTTACTACCTAGCTCTACTTACGTATCGAGCACTGTTGAAGTAAATACTGAAAACTGATACATAAAAAATTATATCCCCTTATAATATTTTATGTGGATACATGAAGTACTAATATATATATATATATATATATATATATATATGTTTTTTTCCAGTATTCAAAGAGAAAGTAAGTGTATAATTTATGCATAGATAATTTAATAACTATTATTAGGCGTATATTCTATTAGCTAATTGACCGAACGAATAGAAATTAGGTCATGTATTTTGGATCTCATTTGTGGTTTTGTTTCAATGCTTTTATCTTTCATCCCTTTTTTTTGCAATAACAAACAAATTGCTTCAAATTATGTTTATTTTATGGTGAAATTCTTTGTTGTATTTTTTTCATAATCTCCAAGTGAATTTCCCTATCTGCCCTGTTTTTCCACTGCGAGATTGATCGTCCTCTCTATAAATAACTATTCTATCCACGTCTTTATTGTTTGTTGACCCTAACCCTAACTTTATTGTCTTTATTGTTTGTTGAATAAAACCCAAAGAAAGTTTTGTTGCAATCTTTCCTTTTCTGAAACTCGTCAAAAGAAAATCGTAAAAATTGAACACCTACTTTGTTTAATGTTTACTTATGATGACTAAACTTGTATTTTCTTCTCCAAAAAATTAATTGAAATGTGTATTTTATGCTGTCATCTTTGGTGTTAATCGTGTTAACTCCCACAGAAATAAGTAAAGTTTTTTTTACTAATCAAATTTTTTTTCAAGTATTCTGAATATATTTACAGTAAAAAAAATATTTTTTACTACTTTTTACTAAAAACTTATTCACATAAATCATCCTGATGTTTCCTTCATGCAGATACACTATTATGCGTATACAATGTATATTAGTCTAAAAATGCGTTCTTTGACAGTAAGCATACTCTTATCATTTGTAGATTTGAAACTGAGTATGATGATGATGATGATGATGATGAAAATTGTGATGATGATGATGATAATTGTGTGGCTTCTAATCAGTAATGCACAACACTTTCTAATAACAGTGGGTATCACAAACCAGCCTAGAGTTTAGAGTGCAAAAAAGGGGTAAATATAGTGAAATTCCCTTCAGTTTCAACTTGCGATATCTCATTTATTTTTTTGGATTATTTTGATAAAGTTTATATTTTTTCACGCAAGCAAAATTTAATCTTTTTTTTATAAATGATCAATTCTTTCTCTTGTAACATTAAGTTTGTTTTTTTCTTCAAGTTAGGTTACTATTTTCGGTAACATGCAATTTATTTTTTTTATGTGAAAAAAAAAGGTGTTAAGATCTTTTTAAAAATACTAACTAGTATTTTAAAAAACTTGGTGTACATGATATCCTGTATCTTTATTCATTTAAAGATAGTCTCATCTTAATGAAAAAAAGTCGTCAACATGGTTAGGGTTTTAAGTTGTCTTTCACAAACAAAAAGACAAGTTGTAAACTTTGTGGAATGAAATATTGAAGAAATTTTTTCTCTATTAAATTGTGTTTCCGTTTGTTTTTACATGGGCCAAATCTGAGATTGTTTTTATTGATTTACTATTAAAAGTAAAACCTAACTCGATCTCTAATGTGCGATGAATCATTAAGAAGATTCCATTTGTTAACTGTTTAAATCAATCTTATACAGGGTGGGCAAAAATAAGGGTCCTATTTTTAAAAATTCATAACTTTTTTATTTATTGATTTTTTAAATTTTTTTTTTAGAATAAGTAAAGGACCCCTTCCAAAGCAAGCATCAGCCGTATTAGCCCTAAGGAACGTACCCTCATTTAGAAAACATTACTTTTGCTTAAAAAACTCAAAACAGTGTAAAAAACAATACTTTAGTTTTTGTAAGTTTTAAGAAGTGTTTTTCGGCTAAAATTTGTTTTGTTTATTTCAAAAAATCTCGGAAGGGTCAGTCTACACACACATAAAGTTTGGTGAGTTTAACTTTTATTTTGTGGAAGTTATTCAAATTTAAAGATAGGACCCTTATTTTGGCCCACCCTGTATGAGCAGTTAAATGTGCGCTTTTGTGTCATTTTTGCATTTTTTTTTTTTATCGAAGGATTTTGCCCAATGGCTGGTTTATAAGGATTTTTCACTTGTTTGAAGCCTCCACTTTAAATTATTCCTTGTGAAAATTGCCTTAAAGCCCAATAGCATTTAAGATGGCAAATTTTCTAATTAGCAACGAACTTTAAACAATCATAATTCGTTGGCTAATTGAGCTACAACAATAAATTTGGTGTCATTGTTTATGTGGCCACATTAAAAGTTTTTAGATACAATGAAAATAAGTTTGGCTTGGGATACCGAATAACAATTATAGTAAATTCAAGACGTCAAAGTTTCTGATATGTTAGGATTTTATTTTATTCATGTATGCATTTACCAAAATAAGTAAGCAGATAAATGGATAAATAAATGATAGATAAATGTTTACTGTTGAGGCTCGGAAAGTTTACCAAAAAAAAGGGAGGGGGGGGAGATGAAGAACATTATTTGATTTGATTCATTTGTGTAGGTAAAATGTTTCTGATTAGTCCGAAATATAATGAACATAGAAGACTAGTAACTTTTTGATGGTCCAGGAAAGTTTAGGAGTGATAAATGACCAGGTCAGTTTTGAGCAAAGGTGGAGAGTCGGCTGGAAAAAAAAATAAACAGAAGCTGACTCCCAATTCAGATTCCTACACCTTTATATTACAGGGTGTTCGAGGATAAATTTGAAAATCTCTTAATATTTTTCATTCCAGAATCATTTGAAGTATTTAATAGTGGTAATATTCAATAAATAGCTGTTTCTGTATATTATTGATGGGTTTAAAATCCGGAGACCATGGACAACCGGAAAACACTAAAATATTGGACGAGCATTACCTGCATCATGATTCATGGCAGATTAAAATTTTTAGAGATCTTAGCTGGAGTTGAGATGTGAGAATTGGAACAGAAATGTAGAAGCAGTGGCTAGCAAGAAGGGTCATAGCAGACATTCTGACTTTGTCTGCAGAACGAAATTCGAGAAGCTGCCAAAAAAGGCGCGGCAAGATCCAGGCAAAGTAATGCGGATATTGGCGAGAGATGGTCGTTGGAGAAAGCATTGAATGAGGATCTTCGCTACTCCTCGTACAAGAGTTACAAAGGCCGACTACTCACCGCCAAGACCCAAAAGCCAGGGATGTTCTGGTTCTTAGACGATGACCAATTAATTGCACAACACATAGAACAACAGGTGGCTAGCCTACAGTCTGCATGATGTCTTGTGCGTCATGAATACAAAGTTCCCTCAAAGTATGATGGTCTTTCGATGTGTTTCAGACTCAATTCGGATGGCTATATTGAGTTGCTGCCCACCGATGTCAAGTGCTTGGTGGAGAGATTAGCTGCGTAAAGGCCATGTGTGTGACAGCAGGACTCAGCTCCATGTCACACCTCCGGTAAGAACCAAGAACTGACTGTCTGAGAACTTCCACAACTTCACTAGTCCCAACATCTGCCCCCCCCCCCCAACTCCTGATTGTAACCCCATGAACTATTATGTGTGGAGCACAGTCGAGAAAGACACCAACCATACCGCCTGCAACAACAAAGGATGTGCTGATTGCCAATATCAAACAGGTGTTCAGGCGTTTCTTGAAAATACACTGTGAAAGCCGCATGCTCCATATCCAGGTCTCACCTGGGAGCCATGCTGGAGGTTCATGGCAGCTTCTTTGAGTGAACCGTATTCTGCAAAAGGTCTCTAAGAGATGCACTTTGAATTTTGAGAATACATCAATTATTGGCCAAGATATGACGCTTTTTCTTTTATTTCCCCCAAAAGTGTCAAATTAATATCGAACACTCTGTAGAAGTAGGGAGTAGGTATTTTTCTTTTTAAATCCAACTCTCGACTCCATTTTTTAAAAGCACAACCGACTCCTGAAACAATTGATGACTCTCCACATCTGGTTTCTCTTGTTAATTCATGATTACTGAGATACAGGGATGCCATCAGACACAGGAATCAGCAAATGTTTACCATTTAGGAAAGGTATGAATCATCCCTCGCCATTATGGGTAAAAAAAGTGTCTTTGATGAATTGTTGACACTGGATATTGCAGTGGAACATTTTGTTACGAATGTCAACATGTACGTAGCTGTCCGAATCAATATGCATGTATCTACCAGAATCGGCGAAAGTCAACATTCACGCTGCCTGCCCTAACTGACAAATGTTGCTCAAATACTATGGTTCAAATTAACCTTGTCCCATTTGCTCGCTGGCATACAACGTTAATCTGTATGTCACATGATTTAGTTTAAGCAAAGAGGGTAAAAAGAAGCGATTTTTGACAAAATTGTTGGGTGCAAGTTAATTGTAACAAATTTGTTCCTAAAAGGGGTCTGATATGCCATAACAAAGAACAAATTAAAGCAATCTTATTTTGGGATTTTTGAGATTAGGGTTAGCGATTTTTTTTTTTTAGATGAGGGTTAGGGTTAGCGATTTTTGAAATGAGGGTTAGGGTTAGCGATTTTTGAAATGAGGGTTAGGGTTAGCGATTTTTGGGATGAGGGTTAGGGTTAGCGATTTTTGAAATGAGGGTTAGGGTTAGCGATTTTTGAGACGAGGGTTAGGGTTAGCGATTTTTGAGACGAGGGTTAGGGTTAGCGATTTTTGAGACGAGGGTTAGGGTTAGCGATTTTTGAGACGAGGGTTAGGGTTAGCGATTTTTGAGACGAGGGTTAGGGTTAGCGATTTTTGAGACGAGGGTTAGGGTTAGCGATTTTTGAGACGAGGGTTAGGGTTAGCGATTTTTGAGACGAGGGTTAGGGTTAGCGATTTTTGAGACGAGGGTTAGGGTTAGCGATTTCTGAGACGAGGATTTATAATTTGTGTTATTTGGACTATTATTCTGATCTGGGTTGTTATTTTCACAACATTCAGTTTTGGTTAAAAGCTAATCATATCGTGTGGCATTGCACAGAATCGGCAAAAGTGGGTTCCGATGGTCGGAGATGCTGTACTTACTTGAGAGAGCGAGGCTGGTTCAAGCCGACCAGGGTGATAGTGGTTACAAGTAAAAGTAAATACGGTTGAAGGTTGAATCCTTACGACAGGTGCTAATAACTAAGAGTAACACACTTAACATTTCTATCCGGTAATGGCTGACGGAACGAGAACAATCTGCCTCTGTGGATTAAATAAAGTTTTCAGTTCGAGATTCCGTATATGTTCCTGAGTTCGAAAAGATGCATCTGAAGGAGGTTGGAGGTTACATCGGGCGAAACGTTGTGAATATAACAACCAAGATGAGAATCGTAGTCTGAATAATACAAATGAGGCAATCTTTTTTATTCATTTCTCTTATGTGCTTTCCTACACTTAGACAGGGGGGGGCGGTCGAGAGGGGGAGGCGGATCTTTTTAGTTTAGTCTTTATTACATAATTCGCATCTCTCGTTTCATTATCCTCATTTTATCTGCTGAAAATTGCTCCGCGCGTTTGAAAGCTCGTACAATTGATGAGATCCGGCCAGAAACTCTCACTCCCACTTCTTTGCATTATTCTATTCACCAAGATCAAATTTATGGAAGAACTGTAAGTTGATCTTCTCATTTCTCCAAATAGGCACGAGCCTTTATTTATTTATTATTTTTTTTTATTCTCTGTTCATAATAATCCTCTTTGCTGAATGGGCGAGAAACAAAGATCGGCAGGAAGTGGATGGTGGACATAGTTATGATGCACAATTCTCTTCTTTCTATGTTGCCATTTTTTTTAAATTCTTTATCCTGAATCTTGTTTGTTTGTTTTAGTTGTCTTCCGGCTCTTCATCGTTGAGCCGGCTTTTCCTTTCTTGTCTGTTTTTGCTGTTCCTCTCTTGTTTTGTTCTCTGTTCGTCGTGTAGACATAAATAAGTTGTTTGTTCACTAAATCGTTTGAGGACTTCATAAGGATTCCATCAGATGTCTATCTTTTATTGTCGTATCCAAATTGTATTCAAATTCGAACGATATTCCCATGGTGATTGCTTGTCGAAAGAAAATATTCTTAGCAAACAGATTTGTTAAAATGCATGCACTTTTATTTACGATTCTCTTCTTTTCTTTTTTTCTTTTTTTCTTTTTTCGTCATTTTACTTTCCATTTTTGTGCTCTCTTCCTTCCTCTCTCTCTCTCTTTCTCTCTCTCTCTCTCTCTCTTCCTCTCTCTCTTCCTCTACCTCTCTCTCTCTCTTCCTCTCTTTCTTCCTCTCTATCTCTCTTCCTCTCTCTCTCTCTTCCTCTTTCTTCCTTCCTCTCTCTCTCTTCCTCTTTCTTCCTTCCTCTCTCTCTCTTCCTTCCTCTCTCTCTCTCTCTCTTTGTCTCTACCTCTCTCTCTCTCTCTTTGTCTCTACCTCTCTCTCTCTTTGTCTCTCTTTCTCTCTCTCTCTCTCTTTGTCTCTACCTCTCTCTCTCTTTGTCTCTACCTCTCTCTCTCTTTCTCTCTCTCTTCCTCTCTCTCTTCCTCTCTCTCTCTTTCTCTCTCTCTTCCTCTCTCTCTCTTCCTCTCTCTCTCTCTTCCTCTCTCTCTCTCTTCCTCTCTCTCTCTCGCCCTCTCTCTCTTCCTTTCTCGCTTTCTCCTCCGCCCTCTTTTTCGCCCTCTCTCTCTTTCTCCCTCCCTGTCTTTTCTCGGTCTTCCTCTCTTCCTCTCTTTCACCCTCTCTTCTCTCTTCTCTCCTTTTCACCATCTTTCTCCTTCTCTCTCACCCTCTCTTTCTTGCACTCTCTTTCCCTCTCATTCGCTCGCTCTTCCTCTCTCTCGCCCTCTATCTTTATATTTTTCTTTTTATCTTTCTCTTTTTGAATTGTCCTCACTTCAACAGTAGTGTTATATATATATAGACGGCGGCACCGGGGGAGCAGGGGGGAGTCAAGCCCCCCCACTTTTTGACTTGCCCCCCCCCCCCCCCCCCCCCACTTTACGGTCATCAATAATTAAGTTGATATGCATGTTTAACCGGCCCCTCCTACTTTTTAGGAGAGCCCCCCCCCCACACACACACTTTTATAACTGGTCCTGATATATTATATATATATATATATATATGTGTGTAATTTCGTGTTATAGGAGAAATAACAAATGCTCAATTTAAAAAAAAAATTCAATTGTCACTATACATTAACTTGATCTTTCATCTTCGGTTTCACAGAAACACTGGAAACTTAACTCTCAGTGCTAAAAATACCGAATGTAACCAATTCTTCAGTCGATGTTTTGTCATGTAAACCACCAGACAAACACACAAAAAAAATTCTTATATTCAAACTAGCTGTTTCTACCCAGCATTGCCCGGGAATGTTTTTACTTTCATTTTTTATTTCTCTTTTTTGTAACTATGTTTCTGTTTTGTCTTTTACAAAATTATTTTTTTAAACATGAATTTTGAATTAAATTTGATTATTACGGTATTGGTTTGGTCAGTAAATTATTAATTGAATAAAGGATGAATACATCACTCGGTCGATTCCGTAAATTTTTTGGCAATTATAGGTGATTTGGGCCATCCATAAATATAAATGTCCGGTTTGCCTAAATACGTATTTGTAAGAATTGATTACATTTTCTTTTTTTTTCGTTATTTTAATTTGTTTTGTTTTTTTAAATCATGTAAATGGCTTCGACGATTGATAAACAATGTCTGCAAAAGATCTAAATTTCTGAGAGTGTTGGCATGTGCTCCTCACTCTCTTTCGTCAGAGCAACAATTGTGTGCACAGAATAGTGTGCACATGTCCATCCTCTTCTATCTGTTACAAAGACACAAGTGACTTTATCTGGACTCCACGTATGACCTTGTACCCAGCTTGTGATAAACGCAACATCAGACATGCTGAATATTCACATCAGTTGATTTAATTCTGGAGACCAATTTCTTCGGCCAGGCGGATAGCATCATATATTGGCAGAAAGTATCCATTAGCATTTGCTGTTCACGTTGTCTATGAGAACAGCCTACGCGAGGATTCTGTATGCCTTCACGACTGAACACCAACTAATAAATTCTATTTCAAATATGCCTTCCTGCTCAACCAATTAGAAGAGCCTTTTTGTATCGATCTAATATATACACTATGTATTGTTTCCCCAGGCTTTGAATAATTGCATTCAGAAGAGAGAGCACAAAGCTAATTGTACCGTTTATGTTAGATAGTGAGAAAGTGCTGAGAAATACGGAAGGCTTTGATTGGTTGGATAAGATCATGTGTTAGGAGAAACAGGCAGTTTGAAATAGCGATAGTTGCGGTTGGTGAGTGGCAACACTGGCTTCGAGATGCCCGTGTAGGGCCTCCGTCTCCATAACTGTCTAGATAAGACGATAGGAATTTATGAAGCAACCCATAACTATGATGATGCTGTTGAATTGAATAAAATCATATAAGCAGAGGTGAAGAGTTGGTTGAAAAAAAATTGACTCCCGGCTCTTTTTGTTGTTTAAAAAAAAAACAAAAAAAAAACTAACACTGACTCCAACCCTAACCCTAATCGACTCCAACCCTAATCCCACCGCCAACCCTAACCGACTCCAACCCTAACCCAACCCTAACCGACTCTAACCCCGACCCTAACCCTAACCCCAACCGAATCGACTCCAACCCTAAATCCTAACCCTAATCGACTCCAACCCTAATCGATTCTAACCCCAACCCTAATCGACTCCAACCCTAACCCCAACCCTAATCGACTCCAACCCTAATCGACTCCAACCCTAACTCCAACCCTAAACCCTAACCCTAATCGACTCCAACCCTAATCGACTCTAACCCCAACCCTAATCGACTCCAACCCTAACCCTAACCCAACCCTAATCGACTCCAACCCTAACCCTAATCCCAACCCCAACCGACTCCAACCCTAACCCCAACCTTAATCGACTCCAACCCTAACCTCAACCCTAACCCTAACCTCAACCCTAACCCCAACCCTAATCGACTCCAACCCTTACCCTTACCCTTACCCTAACCCTAACCCCAACCCTAATCGACTCCAACCCTAATCGACTTCAACCCTAACCCTTACCCAAAACCTTAAATCCTAACCCTCACCCTAATTGACTCCAACCCTAATCGACTCCAACCCTTACCCTAACCCTAATCCAAACCTTAATCCTAACACTTACCCTAAACCCTAACACTTACCCTAACCCCTAACCCCAACCCTAATCGACTCCAACACTTACCCTAACCCTAATTCAAACCTTAATCCCAACCCCAACTCCAACCCTAACCCCTGCAAAAAATTGCCAACTTCTGACTCTCAACTCTGACTTACCACCTCTTACAAGTCATTTGTGCTCATCAATTCATCGGTCATCCATGCGATACCATCAAAAATAAAGAAGCAAACCAACATGACTTTTCTGTTGAGGATCCCGATACCAAGTAAAGCCATGAAAAAGGCGACAATAGTTTTCATTTAGAAAATATTTTATTTAACTTAACTCTTGGCATATCGACTTAAGAAGGAGTTTCTTCTTCAGAGAGGTCATAAAGAGGGGTCATAAAGAGAGGTCATAAAGAGGGGTCATAAAGAGGGGTCTCAGTAGTCGTGTAGAATAGTGTGGTGTGATGTATTCTTCGATCTCCATCGATTTTCTATCTTCTTTTGTCAACAGAAACGGCTGTTTGTCTCTCTCTCACGTTGACAAAGTACAAAATTGACGTTGCAATCTAATTGCTGAAGACCTCTTCTCTTCTTTACATCCCTTTTTTCACAGAAGTATGTTTGACAAAATCTGACCTCCAGGTTCACCTGTCATTTGATATACGAACACGGATCGATTAGTTTAATCATCTAACATAGAAAGGATTTGAAGTTAGATTTCAGTTGTAGTCTAAACGTTAGTGATAAAGCAGATAATAATAATATACGGTCCTGCTAGATAGGGGCTTTAGATTCCCTCGCCCATGCCAATAGCCAGAAGCAACAGGTTAAGGGAAATTTGATATCCATAGTTAATTAAAATATAAGTAAAAAGTAACTCTGCTACATGAAAAAGAGACAATATCTATAAACCGCCTCCTCAATAGAATCCTCCACCCCAAATCTGCCAAGTTTTTACCTCTGCCAAGGAGGTTATGTTTTCGGTCGAGTTTATAAATGTTTGTTTAGTTATGTACAGCTTAGCATTCACATCCCTTGACCAATCGTTTGTGTACAGCTTAGCATTCACATTGCTTGACCAATCGTCACCAAACTTGGTCAAAGTATCGGTCATTGTCTAAATTAGAAATGATTTAATTGTGGGATATCTAGGTCATGGTCAAGATCACGGAAAAGGTGAAAGTCACACCCTTGGCGATATCTTCGGTTCTGTTCATCGTAAAGACTCCCTACTTGGCCCCTAGTGTAGCTAATGAAGTCCCACATCTTATATGACCTTCAGCTTGACCTCAGAAAGTTTTCTAAAGAATTTTTAACTTCCGATTTTTCCCAAATTTGATGTATGGATCTGATGTTCTTTGATAACAGTAACCACCATGCTAAATTCCAGCCAGGTCAAATAAATAGTTTTCGAAGAAGTAAGGCCCAGATAAGGATTTGACCCGTCCTTATGTTATCAGGCGGAGATATGCAGTCTCACGACTGACTTATGTTTCTGTTTTTTATATTTTCATATTTATTTTGTTTTTCATTGTAATTACCTCCCCATTTTTTTTTTTTTCTTCCAGGCTGACAGATTCCTGCATCGAGAGCAGTAGCATGTCAAAATATGAACAATTTAAAGACGAAGATGTGTCAGCATGCAAAAACGACGACGACAACGCCAACGGCAAAAAGCAAAATGCAGCTGCCCGAATTGAAGACACTCAAATCAGCGTGAATCCGTCAATGCAAGTTAACTTCACGAATGGCAATGGAGCTGATCACCAGTCTATTCAGACCAACCTCGAAGGAACCTTTCGGGCATATATCGATGATCCAGCTGGGGATCGGTACTCTCCAAAAAATAGACTTGAGTGAGTATTTGATTGCGGTTTTTGGATTCATTCATTTGCAAAATGATTAAAAATAAAATAAGAGATTTTTTTTTTTTTTTACAATGAAGGTCACTTGGGGGGGGGGGTAAGCATTGTCTGCAATCGCGGAAAACTAAACTTGCTGTCGATGGTGTTTTAAATCATCACTTAACGCAAAATGATGCTGCGTGCTTATTTGTTTCATTTTACTTCAGTCGAAGTTCTCAGAAATCAAATGGGCTCTTCCTTGTGCTGACACTTAATCTCTATATGAGATGCATAGATTTTCAGTTATTCTATTAAAGTTCAACTTTATTTCTCAAACGTTGAGTTAGTAAAGAAGTAAAAAACATTAATTTTCCTCTCCCCAATTGACCACTTAACTATGTTATAGTATATCTTTCTTGTGGTCTCTTGGTCTTGCCAGATAATAGGACAAGAATTCATCTAGTCTGGTGGAGTATCCAACTAAGTTCTGTTACTTGAGGTAACATTACTTGGAGAAGGTGCACCATTCCTCATATGAGCTATTTGTATAGCCGTGTCAAGAGGATCTTATTTGGGCTTTGAATACTATGTTATTTTGAATATGATCAGGGTTTACTTGTAGGGGAAACTATCCTCATGTCAGGTTGTCCTGACAAACCCTTGTACAGAGAGACTGAAGACACTCGAGGGTGATGTCTAGTAGGTAATTCAAACTCTCCTATGATTATAGGGATGCTTGTGGTTGTTCGATTGTTGGATGCTGTGAACTTATACTTTGTGCATATAATTCTTGATTATAATTTTTTGAGACCTACTGAGATTCATCACGGGTATATTGTCAGAATAATTTTGACTTAAATCATTGAATTTTAAAATAATTTTTAAAAAAAATCTAACAAAATGTTATTTTTTATGTTTTCATGTCAAAACGAATTTCTAACCTTAATAGGTCCCACACTGTCTGCCAAGCTCCAACCCCTGTCGCATCACCGCAATGTTGCATTTCGGTGCTTGTTTTACAAGTACTTCCACGGAACGTGCTCCGATGAACTTACAGCACGTGTACCCCTTTATTGTAAATACCCCCAGCCGATCCTTCTAGCAGCAAAATTTCGCCCCTTCACTGTTTAAGTCCCGAGATACCAGAAGATTATCTAATCTGATAACTTCTTTTCTAAAACCGCTTAAATTTTAAATTCTTTCCCTGCTCTCTGTTTCCCCGACCGTATAAAGATGCAGAAATTAAAATCTAATAAGTCCCGCACCGTCTATCAACCCCCAGCCCTGTCGCATCGCTTCAGTTTTGCATCTCTGTGTTTGTTTTCCAAGTACTTCAACGGAATCTGCTCCGATTATTACTGCACTTATTGCACTTGTGCCTCCTCCGCGAAAATACTATCCTCGGACTAGCAGCAAAACCCCACCCTTCACTGTAGAGGTCCCTAGATGCCGGATTATTTTCTACTTTCTTTGGACCGCTTGCATTTGGAACCCCTTCCTGTTCGATGTTTTCCCGACCGTATAAAGATGCAGAAATTTAAATGTAATGTAAACAAACATCTTGATGCTCAACTCCCTACCTAAGTTGCCCCTATAAATCTGGCCCCTATTGCAGTAGCCCCTTATGCTTCAGTGGCAATATGCCTTGTTTGGGGTGAACAAAAGTAATTTAAAAAAGCAAATAATTAAAAAAATAAAAATTCTTGATGAAGTTGAAAGAAAATCCGTCCAATCAATTCAGAAGTAGATTTTCTGGTTCTTTCTTTTTGAAGTCAACACAAATTGCTTACTTAGAAAATGTGATTGTTTTAGGCAATGATGTTTTTAATTGAACCCCCCCCCCCAAAAAAAAAAACACCTTTTATTATAAACTAGTAAGGTTACCCGGCATTGCCCGGGTTTCTAATTTCCGTGAATTACGTAGCTTACAGAAAGAAATAAAAGTAAAGCGAAACAATCTAATTAATATTGTAATTTGAAATGTTTGCGTTCGTTTTGGGATGAAATCAGAATAAAACTAATTATGGCAGACTTGAGGTTTGAACTCACGAACTCTGTCTCTATGAACAGCTCACTAAACAATTGACCCACGTAGCAAATACCGTATGATAACACTTAAATCAAGACATAAGGCAGCTTTCCTCCTCTCTCTCTCTCTCTCTTTCTCTTTCTCTCTCTCTCTCTTTCTCTTTCTCTCTCTCTCTCTTTCTCTCTCTCTCTCTTTCTCTCTCTCTCTTTCTCTCTCTCTCTCTCTTTCTCTCCCTCTCTCTTTCTCTCCCTCTCTCTTTCTCTCCCACTCTTTCTCTCTCTCTTTCTCTCTCTCTTTCTCTCCCACTCTTTCTCTTTCTCTCCCACTCTTTCTCTTTCTCTTCCACTCTCTTTCTCTCTCTCTCAAGAAAGGGGAGAAAGGATGTGGAAAGGGCATCAAGACTACTTTCCCTCTTTTTCAACCACAGGTCTGCTTCTGCTATCTAGGTCATATAAAAAAATGTTTTTTCTAAAATGACGTCCCTTTGAAAAATCTTCTGAGGGGATAAATTATTTTTTAAAGAAATTAAATCAAAATAAATTTTGTTGCTGTTAGAAACATGGACCAGTATTCTGAAAAAAAAAAATAGCAAATCAAAATCAAACATTGATTTTGTAGGAAGAAAGTTATTAACCACAAAGATTTGCGAAACCGACTTGCTTTACTTTATATAGTAGAAGACCAACAAAAAGGGTTGATATTCAAGGACATTTCATAAAATAAGATATGTTTGTTGTTCTCATCTTGGTTATTCACAACGTTTTGGCCATAAAATCAACTCCAGAATTTTTATTAACCTTTTGTCCAGAGTTAAGTCCGAAATTCCCAGACGTTTACTATGACAGAAACCACCTGAAGAAGGCCGGAGAATACGATGGCCGAAATGTTGTCAACATAACAACAACCAAGATGAGACGAATAACAGTCTGAAACGTGTAAATATCAAAGATTATGAGTATTTTTAATTTATTTTTAATTGTATTTTATTTGAATTTTATTTTGAATTATTTTTTATAGCATTTTTTTTTATGTGGACACAAAAACTGAATACGTATTTATTCGACCATTGCGACCTGTGAACCTGTGATAAAAAACAACCAACGTGTTTACGATAACATCCTCATTCACTTTTCTACATAATCCTTATCTTTTAATTGTCGAATTAACCTATTGTACCGAAATAAGTGTTTTATGGTACAAAACTCAATATTTGACGAATGACAAGTTTATATTTTAGACACTTCTGAAATAGATAACTTGGTACTACTCCTGATGAAGCTCCTAATTTCTGTGACTACTCGGCGGCAATGATCAGGCAGGTCGCGGAAGCGCCCGAGAGCTGCCAAGATGAAAACGAGGCTGAAGCAAAACTGAAAGTCATAAAATGGAAGAGTGACAGATGAAAATATAACTCGAAAAATACAAAAGAAAAAAATATTTGAAAAAATGAAAAAAAAAAATGAACAGACCATAGCTGAAGAACTATAAATAAACTTTTTTTTTTAAATTTTTTTTGTGGGCCAAATGAACCATTTAAATTTTTTTTTGTCTTTTTGTTTCACATAAAACAAAGAAGTATGTTATTTTTCTTAGGATATTTAGGTAACTTTTTTTTGTATATTTTTTTTGGGGGGGGGGGGGGGATTTCATATATTTTCTCGTCGTGGGTCAGGGTTTACGGATACGTTTGCGGCCGGTTCGAAAGGTGTTCCTACCACTTGTTTTGTTGTGCTGAGCGCAGATGATTGACAGCAACCTGATCGGTCAGCTCTGCTTTAGCCCTGTTTTCATCTCAGCAGCTCTCGGGCGCTTCCGCGACTTGCACGATCATTGCCGCCAAGCAGTCACGGAAATTAAGTGCTTCATCTGGAGTAGTACCGATAACTTTTTTCTTTTTCTTTTTGGTCAGCCATAAATGCATAATTTCTTGTCTACAAAATTGTGATGAATTAAAGTCAAACACAAAAATCGATGTTATGATGATGATGATACGTCATCATCATTTCTTTAATCTTTTCTGTGATACACTAAACAAGACTGGCGCTATTTGTAATTCACTGCTGAAATGCCCTTTAATTGTGATACGTGTGTGATACTATGGACGTCCTCCCCACCGAGGAAATTTACAAAAATGGTGAAGAGCTGTCGGAAGTAGGATAGGTAAAAAGACAATGATAGGTAATGACTCACCAACGCACAAAGGCAATCGGAAATAGTAGGACGCCTCGCAGTTGGTGGTCAATTTCCGCTTATCAGTCACTCTAGGACAAAGACCAGACATTTTAAGAGTGGCCCGAGTCATTTCCGCTTGTTTGTGACTAAGACAAAAGACCGGACATGGGATTGAGTTAGGAGTGAAGGTTGTTTGCGATAGTTTGATGACCGTTAAGTTTACGGTAGTTGACAGTTTACAGGAGTTGACGAGTTTTGTGACAGTTGGTAGCAAAATCAGAGCAGATCGCGCAGAGCCTTAGCAAACCCGAGATCAGCTTACGACATTGAGTACTGACAATGGGGACCTCGGCAATCCGCGACTGTGTCACACACAACCAGAGTACAACTGACTCATACACAATGTATTTGAGTTTGTGTTTTTTCTTGTGAGTTTGCGTTGTTTTGTATTTCTCAATCTCAGGATGAGAACAAGATAAAGGAGAAGAAAACGATGAAACGTTGGGATCAGCGGTCGACAGCATATGGTCTTACACTTGTAGCATATTCTTTGTGCTTGCAGGTGAAGTGTAGATATGATTATCGGATTTAATCGCTTATACAGTATAATCGACAGGACGTGAAGTAGATTTTTTCTACACTATTATCCTTATTATGAAAAAGCTTCATCACTTTCATATGGAACCCTGGAATTCTCAGTTTTATTCTTCTGTTACTTAAGTTGGAAGTCGAGTAGTGAAAGGGTTCCGGTATTATCGGGATGTTCTAAGCTAAAACGTATATTTTCATCCATATTCTTAAACATATTAGATATTAAAACGACCTCTTCATGGAAAGCACGAGAATGAATACATATCATCTATGTATCTGGCGAAGAAGATGCATGAGGGCCAGGTGTTGAGCACTCAATGTTTTAGTGGGTTTGCGTAGTGCCGAGAGATTAGATGTGATGGGTAGACCTGTTATTTGTAGATGTGTCGATAGAAGGTGAAGTATGTGTTTTTAACGATGAAGACTAGAAGTTGGTTTAAATCCGACTGGTGAGGCTGAAGCAGTATAGATTGTAAGAAATGATGTCTATGCTGCTTGATATGTTTTTCTTTTTCATCAACTTCCCAATTTCTTCCATTGCAGAGCCGTCCAGTTGATGGTGAAGCGCATCGTAGAGCATCTAATTTTTCGTATCATGACTGTGCTCCTCATCTTAACAGACTTCATCCTTGTTGTAGTTGACTTAGCCATCTTTGATTGTGATGCAGACAGTGGCCTGGAAATCACATCCCACATCATCATCACATATTTTATGCTGGAGGTTGGACTCCGGATATTTTACAAAGGGTTTGTATTTATTATTCAATGCATTTACTTTTTATTTGAGAAAACAAGTCGTCCTCTAATTCTAGTGTACAAAAAACTCACTAAACTATCAAAATAAATAATAATCAATTATAAAAATAGGTTAGAATCTTGAAGTTAACAACTTTACTAGAGAAACGAATGAGGGAGATTTCACTAGTAAATTCGTATGAATCAGAATGGTAGAACTTTGTTGACCGGTTTTGATTCTGTTGTCGGCATTCTTGCAGGAGGGGACCACATAATGGTTGCCAACATCCGTAAGTGAAAGTGGTTCTATGGAATCGACTGGATTTGAACTTGGCACACCCAGTCCGTGTCGCTATCCACTTAACTACTGTCACCTCCTAGGATTTAACTGAAACCTTTAAAATAATGGGAGTTCTAAATATGAAACACACTTTTTTAATATCTCTTTTCAAACTGGACAAAAAGTTCAAAACTAAATCAGTCAAACAATTTGATTGATATTTTTTTTGAATAGATAAATGTATTTTTTTTTTTAATAGATAAATGTATTTTTTTTTTAATAGATAAATGTATTTTTTTAACAAATTACCTAATCAAGTTAAAAATATAGCTAGTAGAAAACATTTTAAGAATAAACTGTATGGATTTTGAAATAATTGTAAGAAAATGAGCTTACAAGGGCATTTTTTGTGGTCTATCTGATGAAATATTTAAGAGAATTTCATCTATATATATTCTTATGATATATTCTGTGAAATTGTAGGTATTTATGCATATATATTTATAATGTAGAGATCAATGGAAAAGGCAAATATGTAGGATGTTCGTGACAAACTCTCATTGCATCTGTGGTGCTCCTACCGGGCATGAAGCCAAATTGCATATCAGCAATCTGTATTTGTTGTCTGATCAGCTGTTCAACAACTCTTTCCAGGACTTTCATGACCTGATCAATGAGCTTGCGTCCACGGTAGTTACCTCTGTTTAATGTATCGCCTTTACCTTTGTACAGACTTACTATAATGCTGTCTTCCCATTCCTTAGGTATGCATCCTTCTCTGATGATGGCTTCAATCAGTTCACGCACCAAACTGGCCCCTAGTTCACCGGTTGGTTTGAGCATCTCAGCAACTATACCAGATGGCCCAGCTGCTTTATCAGCTCCCATTTTACGGATTGCTTCAGTGATCATCTCCTGGGTAATGGGGGTACTAGGACCTTCTATAGGAGGTTCATAAGTCAGCTCATCGGGTTCCATGGAAATTCAACGTTCAGCAAGCGTTCGTAGTGCTGTTTCCATGACTGTTTTTTCGCTTCATCATCCAATGAGAGTTCACCAGAGTCGTTCCTTATAGGGTTTTCACCCAAGACATCTTGATTGTCACGGCGCATCTGTTTTGCGAGCTTGTAAATGTCACTTGACTTGGGATTTATTTTGAGAAAAATTTCTTTATCGGCCTCTGACTTAGCGTGGTGTACAGCAGCTTTAGCAGCACGCTTGGCTCCATTGTATGCTTCCCTACTACCTCCTGTTTTCCATGCTCTGTAGCATCGCCTCTTCTCTCTAACACCTTGATCGACAATCTCATTCCACCAGCAGGTTTGTTTCCTCCAATTGTGCTTGGATGACACTCCACACACCTCCGTCGCTGCATCATTCAATCCATCCTTGAACCTCTTCCAGTGTTCTTCAACACTCACTGCCCGTGTATCCCGATGTGAAGAAACAAATCTCTCAGCAAATTTAGCCTGAATGATTGGATCCTTCAGCTTCCACAGTTTTATGCGTGGTGTAAACTTGTGTTTGCATTTGCGGGAAGCTTTTGCCTTGAGATCACATAATAGCAGATTGTGTTGAGATACACATTCTTCACCCAGGCTGACTCTGACATTTGTGACACGTCTCCTGAAACTGCGCCGGAATAGTATGTAGTCTATCTGGGTCATGATTCCTCCAGATTGGTATGTAACTAGGTGTTTAGGCCTCTTTTCGAACACCGAGTTGCCAATCACTAGATTATTAGCAACAGCAAACTCGAGTAGTCTTTCTCCTCCAGCATTCCTCATACCAATAGCATGTCCACCATGTACTTCTTCATAACAGCAAGGAGTGGAACCAATATGTCCATTCCAGTCACCACACACAAACAGTTCCTCATTACTAGGTACAGTCACCACTAGGCTCTGCAGCTGCTCGTAGAAGTTGTTCTTTGCTTCCTCGCTGAGTCCAACTTGTGGAGCGTAGATGCAAACAATGGCAAACATTAACTTTCCAACAACAAGACGAACAAATATTATCCTGTCGGATATTTGCTTCACCTCAAAAACTTTCTCCCACCACTTCTCTGCCACCAATATTCCCACTCCACCTGTCCCTTTATCATTCCCAGACCAGTAGAACTTGCAGTTGATATCCCTCCCGACTATTTTTCTCACACCTTCATTTCTCCATCTCGTCTCTTGTAAACAACTCAAGTCAATCTTCTTTCTGGATATTGTCTCCACCACCTCATTTGCCTTTCCTCGCATGGTTCCAACATTCAGAGATCCAATGCAAAAAAGTTCTGGATGTTCGTATGATTTGCCATAGCCAGGCCCTGAAGATCCACGCATCCTGGGATCTACGAAGCCCAAGACACTACCAGCAGCATTAGTGCTACTGGCACTGCCTTTCTTTTTTCCTGCTGTATTTCGACTAGACATTGTATTTAAGGCAATTTTACGGCTGGATGCCTATCCTTTACCAACTTGAACACTTTTGGCAGTCCAAGACCTCCACCGTTCCCATCTAACTAGGGCTGATGTCGTTTCCACTTAAGCATGTACAAATGTCATACATTACCAGTGAGTTGCTTATCAAGATGTTGTTGGTGAAGTATAAAACAAGAATTCCACTTGTATGAACAAAATAGTGACACATAAGTGAAGTAGACGTGCCTGAAATGTCGTTAAATATTTTTTTTACCTGGCGAAAGAAGGAAAACAACGCTTCTGTTGAATTAATCAAAATAAAGAATCCTTTTGAAATATACTCGTGCGATGGTCGCGAGTAAAATAAAACAAACGTCCTTCTCTGCCGATCGGGTGTTTTTAAATGAGAAATATGAAAACGTTTCGATGTTTCACAAATGGACGAGTGATGACGACAAAGGAAAATAGATCCGTAAGAACAAGTTGAAGAACGTCAGACACGGGTGTTTCTCGTGTTGTTTCAGCAATTGAAATTTTAAAATAAAAATCGTTGGAAACGGTTATTAGAAATGAGGAATATGAAAACGTTTCGATGTTTCACAAATGATAAGAGAATATACAGGCACTAAAGATAAATGATCATCAAAAATGCACTTTTCTCACACATGTAAATTTTCAATCACACATCCAATTTCACTCCAGCTGCACATAAAAATCTATCCATGATAAAAGCTTTGCTGACTCCCTGAATTTGCCATATTTTTTCAATCTAACTACATTATTTAAAAACAAATATTTTTCTATCACATCACACCGATTTTAGATACAATCATACTTTGAGAAAAAACAACAACATTGAGTTAGATAATGGTTAAAAATTCTATATAGTATTCTTTTTTTCCAATCATCTTTTTTAAAAACTTCTTTTTATTCATGAATTACCACTTATCAAGGCTAAAAGCCACTCTAGGATAAAGGTTAATGGTATGAATAGATTGTCAGTTGAATGAGAATGAATATTATTATTATTTATTATTATTATTATTTGTTTGTTATGCCTCCTTGAGCATATCCCCTTTAACTATCTTAATTCAACTGTTAAAAAAAAAAAATTAAACTCTTAGTACAGTATCGATATCCAGATCAAATTTTGTCAAAAATTTCATTTGACAACTGTGGTTTAGTCGCCAATTGAGTTATCCCCTCCTTTGCAAATTGGCTGTTTGCAGTCTCTAATTGCTAGATGGCTCTGGTCGGTAGTCAATTTGCATAGGGGTGGATTGATGCAGTATAAGAACTGTACTTTTTGGATTGAAGAGTGTGTCGTTGCTCAGTGAGCAAAGTGAAGTGCAGAGAGAAAGAGGTGAAAGTGGCAGTTAATGGAGCATCAGAATTTTAGTTTTCAAGAAGCTCTCTTTTACGGATAGACCAGAACAACTCCCAAAAGTTCCCCTCAATTTCTCCCTCCTACCACTTTCTCTGAATTCATCCGACCTCATCTTAAACTGATCCACGCTATTGCTGTTCTTAATACGATCTGGCAACTCATTCCAAAAACATATTACTCTGTGAGCAAAAAAACTTAACTGGTTAACAGATCTAGTTTTTGAAAACTGCCTTGACAATAACCTTCCAGATCTAGGAGAAATACTAAAAAATGCCCACCATAATTGGAAATGCCATTATCTTGAAACTCTCAATCATATCACCTCTCATTCTTCTCTCCGGCAAAGTAGTCTAAAAAGTAGTATGAAACAATTACAAATGATTAATAGAATGAATAGAATCTGATGATTTATGACAAGCGTTTGTTGATATTTGACTTGAAGATGACCATGTTGTAGCCCTCAGGGAAGCAATTTTGTGGCACGTGTTCCACAGATAGAAAGTTTATGGAAATTAGGCATATGAAGGAAGAAATGGAAGTTCTTTGCAGTTGTGGTATAAAGACGAGTTCTTGTTGTGAAAGTTTTACAAGGATGAACCAAAGATTGAAGCTCAGTCGAGAAATAACGATAGAGCAGAGAAAGACTAGCAATGTTTCTTCTGTGAGAAATAGGGCCAGAGAGAAGAGAAGAGATCATCCCCCACTCGATTGCAAGGTCGATTTTGAACTCTGCCTCATCTGACTATCTGTGTGTCTCACTGCTGTTGAACTCGCTCCTAATATCAACAATTTGACTCCATTTTTCAATTCCATGAAAACCGTTCATTTTCTAAGTTCCCAGAGATCTTTTTCTTGACTTATGATTCCGATGACAGCTTCCTCTAGCTTCAGATGTGTAGTCACCAAGTCAATGTCTGGTCTAAGGAGCTTTCACAATGTAACATACCTCCATATCGTTTTTTGTCAAAATATGTCTTGGACATATCTTACATCTTAATATCTACATCTATTTTTTCTTTTATCTTCTTTTTTATTCTTCTTTTTTTTGTTTTATCATCATGATCATCCGACTTATTTTTTACTCCCTTATAAGAGGGTAGCGCCTGTCTGTCAATCTTGATCGAAGTCTTCTTCTCCAGGCTCGGAGGTCACGAGAATCAAAGTTTGCAATCCCCAGGGCTGCATGGTCGCGTTTACACAGCTCATACCAAGAATGTTTGTTTTTTTTCTTGTTTTTTTTTCTTAAACTAAAAATATTTCTATTATGGGGGAGAGTAAAAAAAAAAAAAAAAAAAAAAAAATTGGGGGGGGGTCAAAAAAAAATTTTTTTTTTCCTTTTTAATTAAAAATATTTCTATGTATGGGGAGAATAAAAAAATTTTTCTTTCTTTTTAAAAAAAAAAATTGGGGGGGGGGGTAAAAAAATTTGCAGCCTACAAATAATAAACATTGCATGGTAATAATATTTTTTTTGTTATTATTGAAAATTAGATTCAATCTCAGAAAGCTTTTACCCCCCATTTCATAAAAACATGAGGGGCATGTATGTGTTACCTGTGATGAAAGTCACGGGGATTGAAGCAGGTTTTGTTTTTTTTACCTGACCTTGATTGCCGATAAAATGCTGGTGGTCTCCTACAATAAAAACAACCTTATGTCAAATCTTACCCTTGTAGGAAAACAGGTAAATCCCAATATGGATGCTGTAATGGCAGTCTGTCTTGAATAAAAATTACCTTGGTTGGCATATAGATATTGACAGGAATTGTCAATATTTCAAATAAGAAAATCTTTGATAAATGTGGCATAATTTTGGTTACAGACACCAACTCTCCATTATAATATGTTTAATCATAAGAATAAGATTCGAAATATTAACACCATTCAACCACAATTTATTTCTTGCTAACCAGACATTTAATAATCAGAATCACTCAAAAGTTAAAAAAACAACAAAAAAAAAACTAACTTTTATTTTTTATTAAAGAAAAGAAAAAAATGTGACATTAATTTATTTTATTTTATTCAAATAAATATCACAAGTGCCATGTAAACATATGACTTTTTTTTTTTGATATATGAAAAAAAATGATTTTTTTTTTAAATTTCATTCTGGGGTGTTTATTGCATTAGAAGAATCAAAACTTGTTGCTCAAAATGAATGATTTTTTTTTTTTGTATCTTTTACAGAAAAAGCATCTATTATAATTGTATCGATGTGTTAGATGTGGTGGTGGTGGTTGTATCTTTTGTGACAGATATGGTATTTGCAGGACTTTATGGTATTGACTCTTGTCGCGACAATACTGCTGACCTTGCAAAGTGAGTATTTAAAACCGACCCTTTTAACCCCTAACCCTCTATCCCTGGTTACGATGTGTTATATGATACCCTCTACCCCATACATAGAAAATGGACATCCGACATCTTCATTTTTGTGTAATGGCGTCCTGATTAACACAGTCGGATTGTTTGCAAAATTTGCACGCGATAAGTATGTAACAACACATTTGGACCCTTTATGCATGTGTTAACACTTTCAGTTCCTTGGTCTTTTAGCTAGGATCAAAGTGTAGTATCTGTTCTAATACTACACTTCATTTTTTCTGTACTTTGTCAATGAAGGAGAAATCTTTCTAAACTGAGGCATTTTAAATTTATGCCCCAATTCAGAATGCCCCTATTTGGGGATCTGGATTTTTCCCAGATTTAATCCGACATTGCGTCTAACTCTGTCCTCATGGAGAGGCAAGTAAATAAGGACATGCATGAATATAAAGACACACAGAAAACCTGTTGATACTTCTTGGTGAAACTGGTCATTTTAATTTGTTTTAGTTGTTTTATATTTATCTCTATACACTTGTATATTGAACTCTATTTTAATATTGTGTATACATACAATTTTTTGCTATATATGTGTGTATATATATATATAAAAAAGGAAGGCCAAAAACTATATTATTTATGTATTCATCAATGTTTTGTCTTTATTGTAAGACTGCCTCAAGATGAAGAAAAATGAAGAAAAATCATTCAAGCATTAATTTGATTTGCCTACAAGCTTCGGCAGGTTTGTGAGTAAAGAAAAATCAAAAAAGAGAGAAAGCCAAAAAAACAAACAAAAAAAAACAGGCAAATCAAATTTATGCTTGTAGGATTTTTCTTCATCCTGAGGAAATCTTACAATAAAAACGAAACGTTGATGAATACATAGATAATATATTTTTTGGCTTTCATTTTCTATTACATCGGATCATTTTATCCCTATCTTTATATATATATATATATATATATATATATATATATCTATATAATGATTAGGTTCTTGTATGTATCTGTAAGAACCTAACCGCATTTCTTGGGAGTGTTTTTACTTTCATCTGGATTTACTTACTTTATTTTGTTAAACTAGGCCAATTTATTTTTTCCAAAATATCATGGGTTTTTTTGTTTTTAAATCTAAGTTTGAAAATTAAATGTAATTAGTAGAGTATCGTTTGGTCATTAAATTATTTGTTGTTTAGGTAATATTATTTTAATCTCGATGGAAACTGTTTAATAAAGAGAAAAATTATGTTAAGATCAGTGATTGGAACCGGGAACTTTTAGATTTTTAGTCTGACCTTCTCCCAATTGATCTATTATACTGCCGAGAGAGGGGGGGGGGAGAGTGTGTTATTTGTACTGGCTTAACAGCAGAAAGCTGTTGCTGCTATGTAGGTGATTATTGAAAAGTTTTCATAGGCAGGTGGAATATCTTTTGCAAGAAATTAAATCGAAATACATTTTTTTGTTGTTCTTAAGAACTAAGACCAATGATTAGCAAAAAACTGATAAATCAAAATTGATTTTGTTGGCAAAAATCTATAAATCATGAAGATTCAAGAAAGCGACTTGCGTTACTTGCAAGAAGAAGAAAGAAAAAAATGGTGATTTTTTTACTATCACTGACATGTTAGGCCTCTCTTAAAAATAAATAGCTAAAGAAATGTATAAACTTTGTTATGTACTTACGTGGTAGCTGAAAAAAAGACTGTACACCAAAAATTATGCAAATTTATCCAGTATTTATTAAATTAAAAATAGAAAACGATTTTATCTGTCGTCGCCATTTTGAGTTTTTCCGAAAGCAAAATTTGAGTTATTTCCCTTGCCTAATTAGTAAGTAAAAATGTCCGCCAATACGTAAGATCGTTTTTTTTCTTCTATTTCTTATAATTTAATACTGGATGAATTTGCGTAATTTTTTCGGTATAATCTTATTTTCAGCCAACACGTAAGTACAAAACAAAGTTGATACAGTTCTTTAAATATTTTCATGTCGTCGTGAAAGTAAAAGAAGTACCAAAAAAATATACAGGGTGGGCCAAAATAAGGGTCCTATCTTTAAATTTGAATAACTTGAATTTGAATAACTTCCACAAAATAAAAGTTAAACTCACCAAACTTTATGTGTGTGTAGACTGACCCTTCCGAGATTTTTTGAAATAAACAAAGCAAATTTTAGCCGAAAAACACTTAAAACTTACAAAAACTAAAGTATTGTTTTTTACACTGTTTTGAGTTTTTTAAGCAAAAATAATGTTTTCTAAATGAGGGTACGTTCCTTAGGGCTAATACGGCTCATGCTTGCTTCGGAAGGGGTCCTTTACTTATTCTAAAAAAAAAAAAAAAAAAAAATCAATAAATAAAAAAGTTATGAATTTTTAAAAATAGGACCCTTATTTTTGCCCACCCTGTATAAACAATAATACGTAATTAAAAGTGTCTTATCTTATTTTCGTTATAAAGCTCCATCTGAAAGTGCATCAAGCCCTTTGTGTGTGCAAGGTCTGCTGTCTTGGTTCAATTCTGTTCTGATTTCCAGAAGTTGATTTTTTCATGTTATACATATTATGATTATTATGTATATATATATATATATATATATATATATATTTATCTTTATCTTTCATCTTCCCTCACACAGGTTAATGGTTGTTGGTCGTGTAGTTCGTATCATCCGAATTTGCCGTATCATCTACATCATGATTGTACAACATCGTCACTTAACAAATGCTACCCGACAAATGGTATCACAAAACAAACGGCGATACCAGAAAGATACGTTTGATTTGGACTTGTGTTACATAACAGGTAAGAAATAAAAGTTAATTAATTTGCGATTTTAAAAAAAAAATTTTTTTTTTTTTTTTTTTAATGAATTTCTGCTAGTTTTTACTTTATAAGTACAACATTTTGCGACTAGATCACAGTTTCGCAGAAAAAAAAGTTTATTAATGTACATTTAAAAATATTAATTTCAACATTTTACAATTAAACCACAGTTTTGCTCTGAATAAAAGTTTTTGAAATCATAACACCACAAAAAACAAATTAATGTACATTCAATACAAAATTGTAAAAAAGTTTTTTAAAAATTTAAAAACTGAAATTTTCTATGAATCTTTGAAAGGATCTGCAAATTCGTTTTCCTCATCTTCCTCCCTTCTTACCACGATTATATACGCTGTTCTTCTTGTATCATATATTAAAAACATGAATACAAAAAATAACTATCATACTATAAGAAAGGTTGGTTTCTTAATTGGTCATACATGTTAACGGAAGAGATAAACAAAAAAGAACTAAAACTTCTAAAAATATAACAGGATTTATTTGTGCTTACAAGTAATACACCTAAATCTACACGCATGTAAATCTTCGTAATACGTGGGTATAGGAAAAGGTGGACTTACCCGTCGGTGTAGGGGAAAGTCGACAGAACTAGTCCGTCTGGGTGAGAACTCATCTGGACAAATGTTTAATGCTGAAACACAATATCTTTTGTATACGATTAATTGAATACAAGTTGCTATTTTTACCCAGAGTTGGGGTGGGTGGGGGTTCATACCTTTACAAATGGTATTGCAGTGTAAGTGAATGAAATAAATTAAATAAAATTGCGGTTTCATGCATTTGACAACAGTAGTTTGTAAATAAGTGTAAAATATCAGATTGGATTTGAACTTGGCATAGAGATAATGATTCTATAGTCTGTCGGTATCCATTAGGCCGTCCTCCCCCCCCCCCCCCCCCGGTTATTAAGGGAATATGGTTTCGTTTTTCTATCTCTATCTACATCTAATGGAGATTTGGTATCTGTCCGTCTGAAACCGAAACTATAAGATTACTATTTTTTTATGCTCAATTGAAGGGGGAGGAGATAGTGTAGTATCTGTTCTGTTATCATGAGACCATTCTCCCAAGCATTATATCCTCGTTTGGGAGGGCAGTGTAGTATCTATTATCTCCTCCTTTTTTTTTGGGAGGGGGGGAGTGTAGTATCTGTGCTGTGGTCATGATACAATCTTCCCAGAGATTACCTTCTCCTTTTTTGGGGTAAGGTGTAGTTTATTATCTGAAAGAGAACTTGTTCGACAGCACTGATTCGTGATTCCCATTTTGTATCTCATTTCAAATAGAGACATGATCTAATCTTCGAATCTATTACTCATGGAGATTTGGTATCTGTCTGTCTGAAACCGAAACTATACTATTGCTATCTTTTAATTCTCAATTGAAGGGGGGGGGGAGATAGTGTAGTATCTGTTCTGTTCTGTTCTGTTCTGTTATGAGACTATCCTCCCAGGAAATACCTCCTCCTTGTTTGGGAGGGGATAGTGTAGTATCTGTTCTCTGGTCATGATACCATCCTCTCAGGGATTAACTTATTCCTTTTTTTGAAGGGGGTAATGTAGTATCTGTTGTGTTGTTATGAGACCTTCCTTCCAGGCATTACCTCCGCCTTTATGGGGGAGGCAATGTATTATATGTTCATTTGTCATATATACTAGTAGGGGTGGGACGTAATGGGTGAAAATTTCAGATTCATGCGAGTAGTATTTTTGGCTATTTTACATTCATGAAAACACTTTCACAGCCTGAAAATGGTCCTAAATTAAAGTACTATATCAGATTTAACCATCTATATCCATTCATAGCTTTTAAGGATGTTTTAGGACCTGCAATGTCGCAGGAAACCAATTTTTCACCGAAAAATGATGGATTTTGAGTCCCGTGGAGCCCTAACGGCTATTTTTGGCCTGCACTTTCTGAAATTTGCAAAATTTTCAAAATGTTTGATTGTTTAGTGTTATTTATGTATAAATGAACACAAAAAAAACTACTCGCATGAATCTGAAATTTTCACCCATTACGTCCCACCCCTAATTTTCACCCATTACGTCCCACCCCTAATACTAGCAAAAATATGCTTCCGCTGGTCGCATATTTTTGCTAGTACATCTGATGATATATTATTACAATCTTTGTAAAGGATGATAGAAATATCAGCTCCTGGAATAAGTTTGTTTTGTAATTAAGTTTTCTATGGTGTCGTATGTATGTAGGTAATTTCCATATTCATGTTTTTGAAACTATTATTGATTTTATATGTATATATATATATATATATCTATATATACTGTTAAAGCCGACCTCATGGGAAGCATATAAAAGTGATTGTTTGTTTGACTTATTTCAGAACGAGTCATTGCTATGTCATTTCCTTCCACTGGCATAATGGCTTTTTATCGCAACCCGATTCATGTAAGTCTATCAATATTTCAATATCATCTTTTATCTTATTTATACCATAAAAAAACATTCCTTTGGTTTCTTTCTAAATATTTATAAAGGTTAGTTAACCATGTGTTCTTTCTAAATATTTATAAAGGTTAGTTAACCATGTGTTCTTTCTAAATATTTATAAAGGTTAGTGTTAACTAACTGTGCCAGAAAAAATAAAATTAAAAAAGTTTTGACTGTAATTCAACCGAACCGAATTTCATGCAACCCACTTTCTGCCTTTTTCTCCAAACGTTTTTTACTGTCTTTCAATTTCCAACAAAATTTCGTGCAACCCACTTTCTGCTTTTTTCTCTCCAATCCAAAATCGCTTCTGCTCCTTCCCAGCTGTCCTCTTCATTTATCTCACCCGATATCCACATATGCAAATCACATAAACACCTGCACCTATGAAGAGAAGCCCTTTTTAAATCTGCATATGACATGCAAAGCACTTCATTCTTTTTCCTGATGGTGAGTGTTCCTCTTTATTGTCACACTCCCCCCTGATCATATGATCACACAAGTGACAGATGGTGGCTGGTCGCTTTATCCGACTACTTTTCCGTAGTGGGACAGTTATTTCTTCCTCTCTTACATCAGATGTACACAGGTCCTGAATTGGCAATGGAATAAGGCAACTCAACCAAGGAACGTCTGTCCTCTCCCTCACTTTCAGATGCAGAACCACTACTTGTATCGGAATCTGGTTCTCTCCATTCAGTACTCTCTGATGATGTGTCATCATTGTTGTCCACTACCGGTGCTAAACTCAGACGTGGGCACACATCTCCTACATGTCGAGGCGTGCCATTGACGACCACCGACTGTGGACTTATTATTCCAGTGACATGACCTGGTCTGAATATTGACATGCAACGTCCTTGTGGATTTTTCACCCAAACTGTATCCCCCTCTTTATAAAGTGCAGAGATCCTATGGTGATTCAGATGAGGCACAACATTGACTTCTTTTCACTCTGATCTGGTACGAGTACAACAAATTGGCATATGCTGATGATGCGGACACATCATCCTTGGGGGTAACGTTGTACCAATACACAGCCTCCATAACAGGACAGCTCTTTCGTGCAGCAATCCTCTTCACTGTCCTATGACACCTTTCTATAATACCATTTCCTGATGGCCGGTATGCACAGCGTGGTCGAAAGTTTACAACCCACTCGTTCATGAACTGCCTGAATTGTTGACTGCAGAAGGCAGTGTCATTATCAACCAGAATCTCGGCTGGGAGCCACGTTCAAGAAACACTGATTCTAATTGCCGGATCACATGTGCAGTGTCTTGCCGTTGTAGTGGCTGCCAGATTAAAAACCGTGTGGGTCCACAATCGATCAGTGTCAAAAAATGGCAACCATTGTAGTGTGTGATGTCCATGCCTAGCCGGTTCCATACGTCCTGCACACCGAGTCCTCCCTTTTTCCATTGAACTGGAGCTGGATCTATTGTCTGGCATTCCTCCCAATTCCGAATAACTGCCTTTACTGCCGCTTTAGACACAGACGGGTCGATTCTACGCACAAAATATAATGTTCGCCTGATTCCAGAATGTCCACTATGTCGATGAATTTCGTTCAGCTGTGTTGGGTTCAGGTTTCCTGTGGCAAAAGCACACACTGGCTGTGTTCGTTCAATCTTTCTCTTCACATCATTGAGCCACCGTTATGGAACTCTCGTCAGGGAGTCTGCTCAGTTCTGGCCAGATCTTACTAGTGCTAGATCAACCGAAATGTCGTACTCTTTCACAAGTGAGATTATCATGCCCAGTCTCCCCTTATGAGTATCTCACTTGCAGCCTTGGTGCTCAATCGAGACTTTCCCGTGAGCGCATTGGTCACCCAGTGGTACACACACACAGTCTGTTTTTATGTGTAACACATTGGCATTCAATTTGAGTGCAAGGTTTAGTCCTTTTAGCATGGCATCCAGCTCTGCCACGTTTATATGTTGGGTATCCTTTGTTGGTCGCAACCAGCTTGCATCCTCGATAATGGCTCCACTGGCGTCAAGAGCTACTCCCATAGCAAGTGAGCTTGCGTCCACCCACACATTCAGTTCCTTTGTGGCCACGCACCATTTTCCTCGGACGGGATCTGATTGCTGTACACGGGCAAGTGTATCTGCTATCATACATGTTCCAAATGCAACGGCCCTAATCATTTTGCAAGAGACTGCATGCAAAGGAGGCAGACTACCCGTCAACGATGTTATCGGTGCAACAAGACTGGTCATCTGGTAAGAGATTGTCCGGGAAACGAAGTTGGGGACAAGACATCAGCGCCAGTCTATTCCCCAGTCAGAATGTGAACTCGGTGCTACCTGTCATTACCATCTATGTTGATGATACACCATGCTTGGCTCTCCTTGACACTGGGTGCTCACGTTCTATCTTGAGTGCAAAGCTATGTCGGTCTTGGTCAAAGCCGAAGATAATGGTAACTACATTAACCGGCGCTACGCAGACCTGCTGCGGAAATGGCACCATTAGGATTCATACAGAGACTGGTAACGTTGCCACAATCAACGTGCTGATTATGCAAGGTAAACCTCTTGATTTTGATATGTTACTTTGCATTGACGCCATTAAGGTACTCTGTGACGTTCACATCACAAAATCTAGAAGTGTGGAGTTTGGGGAGGCACAACCCATCTGTGCAACACTTTGTATCAACGAAGCTGATTTTGTTGCAAAATTTGACGAACGGAAGAAAGTGTGGGTTGCAGCATGGAAATGGTCAGCGGGTTATGCACCAGAGAAACTGGAAACTCGGATTTCTGAATATGCAATGTCTAATGAATTAAGGGAAGATGATGAATGCGAGTTGCAGACCTGGATAAACAATGGTTGGTTGTTGCCATATAATCAGGAAGAGTTTGCCCCCCCCCCCCCCCCCCAAGGGACTAATACCACTGATGGCTGTGCCACAGGCCAATAAAAATAAGGTGCGTCCTGTGATGGACTATCGTGAATTAAACACCTATGTTGATGCATTCACTGGCGATGCAGATGTTTGCGCAGAGAAAATGCGAGAATGGAGACAGCAAGGAATGAATATATCCATTCTGGACCTCAGGAAGGCATACCTACAGATCCATGTTGAAAGATTTCTCTGGCCGTACCAGACAGTCATATTAAAATGACAAAGATATTGTCTAACTAGGTTAGGATTTGGCTTAAATGTGGCACCTCTTATAATGCGGGCTGTGCTCGAGGCTGTGTTAGCCAAGGATGAGAAGATAAGGAGAGCAACGTCGGCGTATATTGATGACATATATATTAATGAGGATGTGGCGTCGGCAGAATCCATAAGGAAGCATCTGGACCTGTAAAAAACTGAAAAATGGCGCACGAGTGCTGGGATTAGAAATTTGGGCAGAGCATGGCCAACTGCGATGGCGGTGAGGAAGCAGTACTGTAGGTTGGGCCGAGAACTATGACACGAAGATGTATCTTCTCCATGTGTAGCAAACTGGTGGGGCACTTTCCAGTGTGTGGATGGCTTCGAGTGGCAACAGGATGTATTAAACGTTATGCTACAACTGTTACACAGAACTGAGATGACAAGGTTAGCGATACTCCACTGGAGTGGTACCGAAACCCGAGATTGAACCATATACAAATCACATAAACACCTGCACCTATGAAGAGAAGCCCTTTTTAAATCTGCATACGACATGCAAAGCACCTGCTTTTTTTTCCTGATGGTGAGTGTTCCTCTTTATTGTCACAGTTAGTTAACCATTTGTTCTTTCTAAATATTTATAAGGTTAGTTAACCATTTGTTTTTTATAAATATTTATACGGTTAGTTAACCATTTGTTCTTTCTAAATATTTATAAGGTTAGTTAACCATTTGTTTTTTATAAATATTTATAAGGTTAGTTAACCATTTGTTCTTTCTAAATATTTATAAGGTTAGTTAACCATTTGTTCTTTCTAAATATTTATAAGGTTAGTTAACCATTTGTTCTTTCTAAATATTTATAAGGTTAGTTAACCATTTGTTTTTTATAAATATTTATACGGTTAGTTAACCATTTGTACTTTCTAAATATTTATAAGGTTAGTTAACCATTTGTTCTTTCTAAATATTTATACGGTTAGTTAACCATTTGTTCTTTCTAAATATTTATAAGGTTAGTTAACCATTTGTTCTTTCTAAATATTTATAAGGTTAGTTAACCATTTGTTCTTTCTAAATATTTATAAGGTTAGTTAACCATTTGTTCTTTCTAAATATTTATAAGGTTAGTTAACCATTTGTTCTTTCTAAATATTTATAAGGTTAGTTAACCATTTGTTCTTTCTAAATATTTATAAGGTTAGTTAACCATTTGTTTTTTATAAATATTTATACGGTTAGTTAACCATTTGTTCTTTCTAAATATTTATAAGGTTAGTTAACCATTTGTTTTTTATAAATATTTATACGGTTAGTTAACCATTTGTTCTTTCTAAATATTTATAAGGTTAGTTAACCATTTGTTTTTTATAAATATTTATACGGTTAGTTAACCATTTGTACTTTCTAAATATTTATAAGGTTAGTTAACCATTTGTTTTTTGTACAATGGAAGAATTAATATAAAACAACCAAATTTATTGTGTGTCAATTTACAATATCAACACTTGCCTAACACTTTCTGTCCATTCTTTTAATGACGATACCACTTTTAAAATGTAAATATTTTTCTGAAGAAATATACAGATTCACATCAACAAATAATTGTTTGAGGCCTACCTTCAAATTATGTGTATACATACATATATATGCGTGTGTGTATGTATAATATATATATGAGAGAGAGAGATTTTTTTAATTAATTAATCTATAAATTAATTTTTGTATACAGATTTATTTAATAAATTTTCACATTTCTAAAAAACATAACATTTCTGTGAGATATATTTTTTACGGTCCATTTCATTAGAAAAATTCACAAAGAATAAAAAGTTCTTGGATTCAAGTGTCTTAAAAAAAGCATACACTATACAGTGGTTCATTTTTGGGTGAAACCAAACAAAAAACAAAGAAAAGAGCAAACTCACACGTGGGGGAAGTTAGATCAATTAGTCTTCAGATGTCTATTTAGGTCATTTGGATATGAAGCTGACCTAAATAGACATCTGAAGGCTAATTGATGTAACTTTAGAAAGTAAAAAAAAATTACCCTCAAGTGAATTCGAATTTTTATAAATAAATTATAGAACTTATCAACTATTTTAAGAAATATTACTGAATTAAAATTTATAAATGGCCACATAACTTTTAGGATGTACTAGCTCTGAGTGAAAAAATTCAAATGGGTTTACCACGTGTGAGTTTGCTTTTTTCTTTGTTTTTTTTTGTTTGTTTTTTTTTGTTTTTTTTTGTTTCACCCAAAAATGAACCACTGTATAGTGTAGGTTTTTTTCAAGACACTTTAATCCAAGAACTTTTTACTCTTTGTGAATTTTTCTGATGATTTTGTAATGTTGCAGAGACGACATTGACATAAAAATGTTGTTTGGCACAAGACAAATGAAACGGACCGTAAAAAATATATCTCACAGAAATGTTATGCTTTTTGGAAATGTGAAAAAATAAAAATAATAAAAACATGGTTATTGGAATATAATATTAACCTGATATATATATATATATATATATATATATATATATATATATAAATAAATATATATATAAAAATAAATAAATCTAGATGTTGTAACATTTTTTGTGTCTGTGATTATCTTATAAGCTGTAGGTATGAAATCCTTATATCTGATATATAGCTACATTTTTTTCTGTATATGTACCTGTGTGTGTGTATATATATATATATATATATATACACACATATATATATATATATATATATGTACAGATTTTGTTCTATCTACTAAATTGTGTATATGTTTATATAATATGTATGTATAATAATATTTGCTAATATTTTGGATGTATTTATGTTTGCAATTACATATATCTTCGTGTTCCATTGTACATGTATAAGCCTTTTGAGTTACTGTTAGTGTTGACCACTTAAAATGTTAAAATACTACATTGTGATGTGACTAAAATCTTTTGTCCTATCGTTTTTTTAAAAGATTTAGTTGACTTTGAATAATTTTTTTTATATAAAAAACTTTATGAAACCTGTTTGAATTGTTAGCCCCTAAATATTAACTCTCGCATAACTCTCCTTTATATTTGTATTATTATGGGTCGATCTTCTCGGGGGTGGAAGGTGGTTGCATTTGGTATACCCTCCCTTTTTTAGATAGTAAAAACTCAACTAGGGGATAGTTATACTATCAATTGTAGTGAATCTAGCTACAAGAGCATACGGTATATCTACTATCTTAGTGATTATTTTAATTTTATTATTTTTATTAATACTTAAATTTTCATTATTATTGTTAAATTTTGTCTTTGGGGGTCGGGGGTCAATTAAGGTCAATGCCTCTACCTTAGTTTCCAATAGTTATGCATTTCTATATTAGTTATGCATTTCTATATTAGTAATGCATTTCTATATTAGTAATGCATTTCTATATTAGTTATGCATTTCTATATTATGCATTTCTATATTAGTAATGCATTTCTATATTAATAATGCATTTCTATATTAGTTATGCATTTCTATATTAGTAATGCATTTCTATATTAGTTAATAATTTGAACCCTTCTTTATTTGTATTAATAATTTGAACCCTGACATTAAGAAACATAGAAGAACTGAAAAATGAAGTAAATGACTGGCAGCAGAAGTTGTTCATTTTGTTTGACTAAACTTCTCAATGTGAAGATACTGCCTGATTCTATGCATGGCTGCTCACTTCTTTTTTTTCATTTTATTTGCAGGAAGTTGTTCGATTCTTTGAAACAAAACATAAAAACCATTACAAGATTTATAATTTGTGTAGTAAGTTTGATTTTTCAATATTTTTTGTTGAATTATGTGTTTTTTAAATGGAAAAAAAAGAGTAACAGTTAAAATTGTCTCTGAATGTTGAATTATGTGTTTTTTAAATGGAAAAAAAAGAGTAACAGTTAAAATTGTCTCTGAATGTTGAATTATGTGTTTTTTAAATGGAAAAAAAAGAGTAACAGTTAAAATTGTCTCTGAATGTTGAATTATGTGTTTTTTAAATGGAAAAAAAAGAGTAACAGTTAAAATTGTCTCTGAATGTTGAATTATGTGTTTTTTAAATGGAAAAAAAAGAGTAACAGTTAAAATTGTCTCTGAATGTTGAATTATGTGTTTTTTAAATGGAAAAAAAAGAGTAACAGTTAAAATTGTCTCTGAATGTTGAATTATGTGTTTTTTAAATGGAAAAAAAAGAGTAACAGTTAAAATTGTCTCTGAATGTTGAATTATGTGTTTTTTAAATGGAAAAAAAAGAGTAACAGTTAAAATTGTCTCTGAATGTTGAATCCAACTTAAAATTAGTTGCTTTATGAAAATGGAAGTTTATATTGTCTAATTAAAAAAAAAAAAAAAAATTAATATTCATGTTTAAAAAAAAAATTAATATTCATGTTTAAAATAAAAATTAATATTCATGTTTAAAATAACTAGTGTCAGATTTAGACTTAGAGAGATTCTACACCTGTAATTCTCGCTTCCCTTATTTTGTCCTTTAGTCCTCAGATTCCATGAGCGATGTTTCTGACAAAGGGGGAAGAATTGCTGTTTTCTGGGTCAGAATCTATCCATCTAACACTTATCGTTGGCTAGTTTTTGACTTTGAAGTAGTATTTTTTTTATAGCTCCTTACATCAAGTGGCTTTATGTCTTGTCTGGAGCGACTTCCATAAAAAAAAAATATATGAAATTTTCAGGCCACCCTCATTAAAATAAAATTTTCAGGCCACTCCCATTAAAATAAAATTTTCAGGTCACCCCCATTAAAAAAATATTTTCAGGCCACCCCCATTAAAATAAAATTTTCAGGCCACCCACATTAAAAAAAATGCTAGATAGTCTCTTAAAACTTAATATATGTTTTATGGGTAAACATAAAAGATTTTAAAGTTTAAAGATTTTTAGTTGGGAAATTAGTCAAAACAATTTATTTTTGTTTACCTATTCATGGTTGACATATTTGTCTTAAAACAATTTAATAGAAAATCTGTTAATTTCAGTGTTAATATTGGCCTGGAATACTTACTCAACCGTTGACCATGTCTTTTCTTCTGGAAAACTACTTCAGGCCAATATTAACGCTAACTTCTATTTTCTATTAAATATTAAATAATGCTTCTATTTTCTATAAAATTGATTTTAACGCAAATACGTCACACATAGATCGGTAAACCAAAACAAATTGTTTTGAACTAATTTCCCAACTATAATGCCTTTAAAATCTTTTATGTCGCCAATAGTAACGTTTATCATTTTGAATTATGCTTAGAAATAAAAATAACCATTTATGAATGATGTGTCACGTAATAGCTTGTCTGGGAAAATTATTCTGAGCAGGAATAATTGTATTTGTAAAGAAATTAAATCTATTCAAGTAGCAAGGGGAAAAAACAATACTTATTATTTAATGTTATTTCTTAAAAATTAAAAAATTGATATAAAAATCAATCCGTAACCATTTTGTTTTTGCCTGAAGACGGAGATTAAATAATAAGCCTAAATATAACAGTAACAGTCTCTTTTGTTTAATTGGAAAAAAGTTGAAAAAAGTATGACACTTACTACGTTATAAATATCGGTTTGAGAAAAAAATATGTATAAAAAAAATTACATTTCTGTAGTCAATGAAATTGGGAAGAATTGGTTAGTTTTCTTATGGTGCTACTTTTCCCTTGAACATTCAAGTGATACGTCATCTCAGCCATTCTGCATTAAATATGATTCTAAGTGGAAATGTGACCAATGTTCAGACAAAATTTGTACATTACTAGTTATATATATATATATATATATGTATATAAAACCCAACGTCTGTGTGTGATGTTTGTGTATTCCCTATTGAATGAAAGGTTAGAGAATCTACATAAAATCTAAAAGTGTATTCTCATGTAAAAGTCACTGGGGAAAATAATGGAAGTGTTTCCGAATTTCTAAGCGCCTCCCCTCTAAAACAACCAAACCAAACACCATAAATGATATTAAAATACATACACATTAAAAACTAACGTTTCAGCATTAAGAGGTTGATATGCCGTAAACCAAATCAACCCAGATAATCTGGAGATGAAAACATTGGTCACTATAGTGCAACAATAGTACACAGGCAACACTGAGTATTTGTGAAGAAGGCCATAGCAAGATGGACAATTGTGCTAATTAAAAAGAAGAGTTTTGAGACTCCTCCCTTCCTTCATTACATTTATGAATTATTTGTTTCTTTTCTTTTTCAGGTGAAAAAGATTATGATGAAAGTCTTTTCCAAAATCGAGTGGAAAGAATATTTATTGATGATCACAACGTACCAACTTTATCGTAAGTCTCAGTTGTTTCCTTCGTTCGCAAGACAAATGTGTTTGTAGGAATTGAAGTGTCGATAGAATAACCAAAGGACAGTCTTGTTTGCGTAGCAACTCAAGATATTTAAACTGGATTAAACTTTATTAGAAAATGATCATAAATTTGGGTATATTTTAATAGTTTTGAATATGCAGACGAGTTGGGTAGATGTGTTTGTGTTATGGGTTTGTGGAGGTTGAATCAAACCCCAAGACAATATGGTGGCCTAAATTATCTTTTGTTGTCTTTTCACGACTTTATTTTGTCTTGATTGCAACACATCACATTTATTTCCAACGAAAACAAAAAATTAAAATACAAATTAGGAAATAATTGAATGAGATATCTCATATATGAAACACATAATAATAATTGAATGAGATATCTCATATATGAAACACATAATAATAATTGAATAAGATATCTCATATATGAAACACATAATAATAATTGAATAAGATATCTCATATATGAAACACATAATAATAATTGAATGAGATATCTCATATATGAAACACATAATAATAATTGAATAAGATATCTCATATATGAAACACATAATAATAATTGAATAAGATATCTCATATATGAAACACATAATAATAATTGAATGAGATATCTCATATATGAAACACATAATAATAATTGAATGAGATATCTCATATATGAAACACATAATAATAATTGAATGAGATATCTCATATATGAAACACATAATAATAATTGAATGAGATATCTCATATATGAAACACATAATAATAATTGAATGAGATATCTCATATATGAAACACATAATAATAATTGAATAAGATATCTCATATATGAAACACATAATAATAATTGAATGAGATATCTCATATATGAAACACATAATAATAATTGAATAAGATATCTCATATATGAAACACATAATAATAATTGAATAAGATATCTCATATATGAAACACATAATAATAATTGAATGAGATATCTCATATATGAAACACATAATAATAATTGAATAAGATATCTCATATATGAAACACATAATAATAATTGAATGAGATATCTCATATATGAAACACATAATAATAATTGAATGAGATATCTCATATATGAAACACATAATAATAATTGAATAAGATATCTCATATATGAAACACATAATAATAATTGAATGAGATATCTCATATATGAAACACATAATAATAATTGAATGAGATATCTCATATATGAAACACATAATAATAATTGAATAAGATATCTCATATATGAAACACATAATAATAATTGAATGAGATATCTCATATATGAAACACATAATAATAATTGAATGAGATATCTCATATATGAAACACATAATAATAATTGAATAAGATATCTCATATATGAAACACATAATAATAATTGAATGAGATATCTCATATATGAAACACATAATAATAATTGAATGAGATATCTCATATATGAAACACATAATAATAATTGAATGAGATATCTCATATATGAAACACATAATAATAATTGAATGAGATATCTCATATATGAAACACATAATAATAATTGAATAAGATATCTCATATATGAAACACATAATAATAATTGAATGAGATATCTCATATATGAAACACATAATAATAATTGAATAAGATATCTCATATATGAAACACATAATAATAATTGAATAAGATATCTCATATATGAAACACATAATAATAATTGAATGAGATATCTCATATATGAAACACATAATAATAATTGAATAAGATATCTCATATATGAAACACATAATAATAATTGAATAAGATATCTCATATATGAAACACATAATAATAATTGAATGAGATATCTCATATATGAAACACATAATAATAATTGAATAAGATATCTCATATATGAAACACATAATAATAATTGAATGAGATATCTCATATATGAAACACATAATAATAATTGAATGAGATATCTCATATATGAAACACATAATAATAATTGAATGAGATATCTCATATATGAAACACATAATAATAATTGAATGAGATATCTCATATATGAAACACATAATAATAATTGAATGAGATATCTCATATATGAAACACATAATAATAATTGAATAAGATATCTCATATATGAAACACATAATAATAATTGAATGAGATATCTCATATATGAAACACATAATAATAATTGAATGAGATATCTCATATATGAAACACATAATAATAATTGAATGAGATATCTCATATATGAAACACATAATAATAATTGAATGAGATATCTCATATATGAAACACATAATAATAATTGAATAAGATATCTCATATATGAAACACATAATAATAATTGAATGAGATATTTGTACTAGTGATATAGAAGGTAGGGGTAAAGTGTGGTTTTGTATAGGGGTGGGGGTAAAGTGTGGTTTTGTATAGGGGTGGGGGTAAAGTGTGGTTTTGTATAGGGGTGGGGGTAAAGTGTGGTTTTGTATAGGGGTGGGGGTAAAGTGTGGTTTTGTATAGGGGTGGGGGGTAAAGTGTGGTTTTGTATAGGGGTGGGGGGTAAAGTGTGGTTTTGGGTGGGAGTAAAGTGTGGTTTTGTATAGCAGGAGATTGTAAAGTGAGTTATGCGTGTATTGTTTAAGGACAACCATTTTAAACGGTTTATATGAATAATTAAAGTTTTGTTTCTATCTTAGTGTAAATCTGTTTCTGCGATTTGATTTGAAAAATGCGATCTCATGCATTTTTCTATTTCATGAAACTTATGTGCCGTTTTGCCTCGTCTTTTTACTGATCCCAAAATGTGAAAGCTGTTTCGAGATTCCTTCCCTTTCGGCAAAAATGAAGAGTCGAGACAAGAAAGGTTTTTCATAGCTTACATTTTATTGTGGTGGAATGCTGACATTCTCTTGGTACGCTCAGCTGTACATATACAGTCAGCTCCCCAGCCCCCACTGGAGGGAGCCAAAGGCAGAACGTCTGCTCATCTCAATCTCAAGTCTGGCTCTGTTACTTTTCAATCGATGACCGTAATTCTAAAAATCGTTTTTTCTTTTCAAACATTCTTCAATCATACAAAACTCAAACATTATATTTCCATTTTCCTCCCAAACTTGAAATTTTCAAAACAACCACAGTCACAATCCAAATGCAACCTCTACTCACACACACATCGCTCTTGATCTACATCTCATAGATTATAATTCCTATTCACTATCTTGCTTCTCCGATCACTCAGGGTGATCTCACTACACATACAGACAATATGAATAGAATTAAAAATGTCGATAAGGTTAAAAACAACAAAAAAACTTCTATGTAAAATCTATTCCATTTTAGTGCCAACTTTACAGCATTTATTTTTGAATGCAACTTTTAGTTGACGTTAAATTGTAATTTGATGCAAAGAAAAAACGATTCTGAATTTCTGATGTTAATTAAGTTTCTTATTAAATCAATTGCGTTAAATGCATGTTGTACTTTTTGCAGAGCTATGTCATCATTTTGTGAGAATGTGCGGGAATGGATGGCTGTTGATAAAAAGAATGTAATTGCTGTTCATTGTAAAGGAGGAAAAGGACGAACAGGAACGATTATTTGCACCTGGCTGATTGACAGTGGCCTTTTTGATGAAGCTAAGGTAAGCAGAACTTTTATTTTTTATTTTTTTTTTTTTTTAAGCTAAGCAGAACTTGTATTTTATTTTATTTTTTTTTTTTTAAGCTAAGCAGAACTTGTATTTTTAAAGCCTTTTTACTCTGTTATCTGCCAGATATTGTATGTGGGTTAGGGTTAAGATTGTTTCAGTTGAAAAGCTATTTAGAAAAAGTAAAAAAAAAAAAAATTAATATTTTTAATATTCAAAATTTATTTCCGACAGTATATAGTATGTTATGTATCAAGCTGATTTTTTTTGTTGATGTTATTATTTGCATGGATAATATTACTAAAAAATCGATTATTTTGTCCACGAGGCTGGATATAAGTAAAGAATACCACAAAGTGAAAAATGAGACTTGTACAAGATTCGAACTTGTGTCTCAGAAGGGGGAGTGCCTAACATGAGTGTCGTCTTGGACCACTTTGTGGTATTCTTTCCTTATATTACGGACTAAGTAATTGCTGTTTTCGTAATATTATCCGCACAAACAGTTGTGAAACAGTGGTTTCAGCGACGGAGTCTGCACCCCGGGGTGCACTGGAATGCATCGGGGAGATCAGGCCCCACGTAGAGACAAGTGGAAGTCTGGGAGCTAGTACATATTTTTGACTGTCCAAACCTTGGCCGAGAGGCGGCGCCAGCCTGGCGAGATAGAGCGTGTAGGTTGTCAGTGGCACTTAACCAGATACAATGGATGAGTTTGACCAGCTGAACAATTTGGTCATGGGGCTTTTGAGATACGATGGATGTCAGCTCGATGGGTGGTCCAATAGAGAAAGAGAGGCTAATGGCTTTCTTTAGTGTAGATAAGATCTAAAGAGAAACTAAAACGACGAATTACAATTGCCCGTACCACCCCACTTCGGGGGAGGGGTGGGGACACAGAAGAAGGGATGGGGAAAGAAAGAGAGTAAGTCAGCATCGCGCGTACCACACGACGAGAAGAGAGAGAGAGAGAGAGAGAGAGTATGAGTTATACGCTTTTCGTCTTTGTTATTTGACGCGAAAATGCGATCACAAAGGAGTTAGACCCGAGATCTCGGCCGAGCTGGTCGTGATCCCGAGGGAGCCGCTGTCCCGGGCCCCACCATCGTTTTCCAACAGAGATTAATGTCTCAATTAATACCAACAGCCGTAAGAGTCCACACCCACCGGTTTGAGTAGACAAGTTATATCTCGATTAAGGATTTGCAGTCGTAAAGAGATTCACACACACACACACACAGAGAAGGAAGATAAGATAGTTAGAAAAAAGCCATTATCGAAGAATAGACTTTGGGTTAAAAACCCACCGTTCATTTTTATTAAATAATTATTGTTGTGAAAAGACCTAGCCGTTTGTCGAGTTATTCTGTTATCGAGTTGTCCTGCTAAGTAATCTTGCCTTCACAGAATCACGAAGTCGTCATTCATCAGACCCGGGGGAGATTCGAGCCATCTTTCTTTTTACAGCCACTACAGACGAAATCACGAGCCAAAGAAAAGGTGTTCACAGTCAGGAAGGATTCCTGCACCGGGACGGTTCTCATTACATTACATTTGATGCCGTCACGTCACACGGGAAGAAGAGTAAGAGGCGTGGGGTCCATGTTATAAATGGTGCCGCGACCTAGGATCATGGTACGGTGAGGAGTGCCTGGCAACCTCGGGAGAAGAAAAGAACAAAGCCAACCACGGCCACAAAGAAAACAATTTTTTTTTTCCGGCAAAACACCTTGGAAAAAGAAAAAAATAGACAGACAAATTTTTAAAAACCCACGGGCACAACGGACGATTTTTTTTTACCGGCAGAGGGAAAAGTTTGACGGACATCGACACCCGTGTTTGGAAAAAAAAAAGAAAGATAGAAAAAGAAAAAGAAAAGAGAGAAACAGTTTAACGGGCATGTACACCCGTGGTTGAAAAAGAGAATAAAAAAAAGGAGGAGGGAAAAGAAAAGAGAGAAACAGTTTAACGGGCATGTACACCCGTGTTTGAAAAAAAAAGAGAAAGATAGAAAAAGAGATAGACTGAAAGAAAAAACGTTTTTTAGACTTTGAGATCGGTCTGGGACCGCGAACTTTTAGTCAATTGATTGAAAGGCCCAGACGGACTCGAAAAATAACAAGCAACCAACCCAGAGACGAGGGACCACAGGAGCAGCAGAGGAGAGGGGTAAGTGACTCGTTGATTTCTCTTGTTCGCTTGCTCGGTTTTGTCGGTGTGTCGATTGTTGTCCAAACTTTGCACACAGTTTGGGTAGTTCTGTTGTTAGGGGTGGTAAGCTAGAACGCAAGGGGAATGGGTTCGGAGGAGGACCTAGTAAATAGTATGACAGATATGGGGGGAGATGAGACCAGAAAACTAGAGAGACCGATTGGAGGAATACGCGTGCCTTCCTTCAGAGGCCATTCCGCCGATCTAAGAGAGTGGTTGGCGGTAATCGAAAAGAAAAGTTTTATTTATGGCTTAGAAAATCACGAGATGGTGCTGCTCGCTCTAGAGGGAGCGAGGGGCCCAGCGTCGAGATTCATTGAGGGGAGGTATGTAGAGAACCCGGGGATCACTTGGACGGAGCTCCGCGAGCAGCTAGTGAGGCAATACGCCAGCGAGCGAACCGCGATTGAGGCCGTACGCGAGTTGACCCGGCTAAGGTTAAGCAATGGCGAGGAAAGGCCTGGGAGAAGGAAAACGGTGGGGGCAGGGCGAGTCCGGGGCCCCGAATGGAGAGAGGGGGCGGAGAGGATTGGGAGGCAGACTCCGATCCTAGAAGGAAGGCATGGGACCTTCAAAATGAGTACGATAGGCCCGCACCGGCCAGACAGGTATCAGTCCGCTGGACCTGCAGGGGTGAGGGGCATAGAGCAGCAGAGTGTCCCACAAATTATGGGCGCCCACACAGCTCGGTTAGACCGAACTGCACTAGGTGTGGTCGGTTCGGACATGAGAGTCGGTGGTGCACAGCAGCATAGATCGGAGGTGAGGAATTAGGATTCCGAACCTTAGTGTGCCACCTGACGCTAGGGTAAAGAACCAGGGAAGCGCCCAGAGGCCACCCCACAGAGTATAAAAAGTAGGGTGGCCCCCAGAATGATAAGTTTAGTGAAAGATAGCGAAATTAAATGGGAAGAAGACGGGCTTGGGTTTTGTTCGCCGGTTTATGAGAAACCGCAAGAAGCAATGAACCCCCCCGTAGAGAGAGATCGAATTAAACGCGACTGCTAGGTCGGTTGACCAGTCCAGCGAGTGGGAGGAGAGCGGCAAAATACCCCCCTGCCCAGCCCCAGAAGAGACTGAGAGAAAATCGGTTAGCCAAAAAGGTAGAGGAATTACCTATGAAGTTACGGTAGAATGGGAAGAAGACGGGCTTGGGTTTTGTTCGCCGGTTTATGAGAAACCGCAAGAAGCAATGAACCCCCCCGTAGAGAGAGATCGAATTAAACGCGACTGCTAGGTCGGTTGACGAGTCCAGCGAGTGGGAGGAGAGCGGCAAAATACCCCCCTGCCCAGCTCCAGAAGAGACTGAGAGAAAATCGGTTAGCCAAAAAGGTAGAGGAATTACCTATGAAGTTACGGTAGAGGGGAGCAGAACGCCCCACCACAGAATAGCAGGAAAGCCAAGCCAAAGATAGTCAAGGACCTGGGGGAGAGGCCGAGGTTGTGCTGTGTCGCATTCGTTGGCTCCACCGCGCGCAGGGAGGGCCCCCATGCGTGTGCGGTGCTGGTGGTTGTGGCGCGGACAGTTGTCTTGGATGCCCCCCCCCCCCCCCCCCGAGATAAACGGACATATAAGGATAGAAAGAGATGCATAACTGGGACCGATGGAGGGTCGTCGTGGTTAGATCCAAATGATCGATCACAAGTAGTAATATACCTGCAGCTGGATGGGCTGTTGCCGAACGACCAGGCAGATATATAGTGAGTTGTAAAAGCAAAAGAAAGTTGAAGTAATCGACAGATGTTCGAACCACCGTGAATATGACAGATTGTGGTGCGCCTTACGAAAGGGCACAGAAGTAATGATAAGCGAAGAGAAGGATATGAGATCCTATCTAAGATAGATAGTGTTGATACAGACGAAGCAGAAGAAATCAGTGGCCCCCCGTTGCTGGGAGAGGCACTCGATGAGTAATTAGGGACAGTGTCGGGAAGCAATGAGAGAATGATTATGAAGAAATTGGAAGTTATAGGGAAGAACCAAAAGGGTTACTGTCGCATGCAGCCAGAGAAGGCGCATCGATATCGAATGTCACCGGGCCGAAGTGAGCCAAGAAGGTGTTAGTCTGAGAGAATTGTTTTTCCCAGAGAAGGGAACGAGGAGAATCCGGCCGAGGTGGCCGACGCAATGATAGTGACGGTATGCGAACCAGACAGGTCCGTACCAAGAGAATTTCAGTCGTTGATACTGACGAGTGAGTGCACAGGTGCACAGTTGGATATGCAATCGCTAAGACACTTGTCGCCGAATATAATCATCTCGGCAGATTAGGGCCGAATTACCAAATCGTTTGAGATTACCGGTCGACCCCATCGAACAGTTATGAAAGTATTATAATGTGTTAAAATGCGTTGCATAACCAGAAGGTAACAAGCTATTAGCTTTAGAGAGATTGAGGGTTCGATTAACCCCGTCAGGAAGGGAAAATTCACGTTAAAAGGTAGAACTAGACACGGGCACGATAGGGCTTGGTCGATGTTAGTGAGAATTGTGCACATAAATAATAGGGTTAGCTTTTGCAGAAAAGACAAAGGGCGCGAGAAAGACATAGGGAGAAATTGGACGGCGCGAGCACACCGACGGCCGAGTGCATGAGCGAGGGAGGGTTACCCCTGAGTACACTTCACCCAGATCGCGAGCGGGAGCAGGAATCGCTGCCCTGTCGGAAATCCGGGTGGATGACCAGTGAAGAAGTAGAGATTGATTCCGAGGAGAGGGTGATGGTGACGTAATTTGTAAGGGGCGTTGCGAGCTCCAATCTGTATTAACAAACTTTTAATTGCATGCATAATAATTCATTTTGTCACCTACCCACCTCCCAACACAGAAACCACAAAATGCATACGCACATACACACATACATACGTAGTCCTGATGTTTTAATAGACTGGAAAGAGAAAAAGAAGGACAGACCAAAAGAAAACAGAACAGAAAAAGAAAACTTTTTGTTTCATTGTTTAGCTACAGTTTTTTCTTAATTTTTGATTATTATTGTTTTGATTGTATTGTCCGTTGTTCTCTCTGTGTGTGGGGAAAGGTAACGGTCTGGGAGATGTCAATTGCAACCAAGTGACACGAAATAAGGGTGGACGGATGTGAAACAGTGATTTCATCCGACGTATCTGCCCCCTTTATGGCGCACCGATATGCATCGGAGAGATCAGCCCCCCCCACGTAGAGAAAGGTGACGGTCTGGGAGGTGTCAATTTCGACCAATTGACACGAAATAAGGATTGGGCGGATGTGAAACAGTGGTTTCAGCGACGGAGTCTGCACCCCGGGGTGCACTGGAATGCATCGGGGAGATCAGGCCCCACGTAGAGACAAGTGGAAGTCTGGGAGCTAGTACATATTTTTGACTGTCCAAACCTTGGCCGAGAGGCGGCGCCAGCCTGGCGGGATAGAGCGTGTAGGTTGTCAGTGGCACTTAACCAGATACAATGGATGAGTTTGACCAGCTGAACAATTTGGTCATGGGGCTTTTGAGATACGATGGATGTCAGCTCGATGGGTGGTCCAATAGAGAAAGAGAGGCTAATGGCTTTCTTTAGTGTAGATAAGATCTAAAGAGAAACTAAAACGACGAATTACAATTGCCTGTACCACCCCACTTCGGGGGAGGGGTGGGGACACAGAAGAAGGGATGGGGAAAGAAAGAGAGTAAGTCAGCATCGCGCGTACCACACGACGAGAAGAGAGAGAGAGAGAGAGAGAGAGAGAGTATGAGTTATACGCTTTTCGTCTTTGTTATTTGACGCGAAAATGCGATCACAAAGGAGTTAGACCCGAGATCTCGGCCGAGCTGGTCGTGATCCCGAGGGAGCCGCTGTCCCGGGCCCCACCATCGTTTTCCAACAGAGATTAATGTCTCAATTAATACCAACAGCCGTAAGAGTCCACACCCACCGGTTTGAGTAGACAAGTTATATCTCGATTAAGGATTTGCAGTCGTAAAGAGATTCACACACACACAGAGAAGGAAGATAAGATAGTTAGAAAAAAGCCATTATCGAAGAATAGACTTTGGGTTAAAAACCCACCGTTCATTTTTATTAAATAATTATTGTTGTGAAAAGACCTAGCCGTTTGTCGAGTTATTCTGTTATCGAGTTGTCCTGCTAAGTAATCTTGCCTTCACAGAATCACGAAGTCGTCATTCATCAGACCCGGGGGAGATTCGAGCCATCTTTCTTTTTACAGCCACTACAGACGAAATCACGAGCCAAAGAAAAGGTGTTCACAGTCAGGAAGGATTCCTGCACCGGGACGGTTCTCATTACATTACATTTGATGCCGTCACGTCACACGGGAAGAAGAGTAAGAGTGTGGGGTCTATGTTATACAGTAGCAACAAAAAAAAATGCCGCTTCATACATAACTGTTCAATTCTGAATGCAGAGACATAAATACAATAATTGGAAAGTTATTTTCGTTTATGGAATTATATAATACACAGGGTTTTAATTTTTTATATGGTCGGCTTTTGTCCGGTGGGTTTTTTTTTTGGTTTCTCAGCATTGGCAGATCTTACAAGAGGTGGCAAAAAAAAGAGACAAAAGCTCACTACAATGATTTAAAAAGAGACAAAAGCTGACTACAATGATTTAAAAAGAGACAAAAGCTGACTATAATGATTTAAAAAGAGACAAAAGCTGACTATAATGATTTAAAAAGAGACAAAAGCCCACTACAATGATTTAAAAAGAGACAAAAGCCCACTACAATGATTTAAAAAGAGACAAAAGCCCACTACAATGATTTAAAAAGAGACAAAAGCCCACTACAATGATTTAAAAAGAGACAAAAGCCCACCAATATAAAAATGAATTAATTTAAAAAAGTAACATTGTAGGTTGGCACCCTCAGTTACCCCCCCCCCCCCCCTCTTTCAAAACAAAAATGAGATTCTACTTTTTTAGGCGATTATCGGTTAACACCCTGAAAAACTTGTCAGGTGAAAAAAACAAGGAATTCAATTTCTTTAGAATTTAGAGTAGGGGATTAGTTTCATATGTAAATTTAATTTCCTGCCCAATCTAACATTTTAGGGCAGTTAACAAAAAAAATTGCTAGTGGAGATAATTTTTTTTTTTATTTGGGGGGGGGGGCTACTTTTTAAGCGATTACATGTGGTCTTATGACCTTAACAGATTGAGGTTTAGTGGTAAAAAGATTTAATGAACAGCTCTAAAAATTTAGTATTGCCCGGAAATGAAGATCAATTTACGTTAAATTTATATACGAAACTGATCCTCCACTCTAAATTCTAAAATAATTGTTTTTGTTTATTTTCTTCTTCCTGCCAAGTTTTTCAGGGTGTTTACACTTAATCGTCAAAAAAAAAGTAGAATCTTATTTTGGAGGGGGGGGGGTATTTAGTTGAGAATGTTATTAATTACATGTGATCCTATTTACTTGTCCCCCATGAGAGCAGAGTTAGACACAAGGTCAGTGTTTAATTTGGAGAAACTAGCTCTCCAAATAGGGGCACTCTGGATTGGGATAAAAATAAAAATTGCTTCAGTCTAGAAGGATTTCTCTTGCACTGACTGAGGACAGAAAAAGGTAAAGTGTAGTATCAGAACAGATACTATACTTTGAATTTGATAAAAAAAATATAACATCCATTTTGACAAATATTACACTTTGAATTATTTATTTGATAAAAAAATATAACATCCATTTTGACAAATATTACACTTTGAATTATTTATTTGATAAAAAAATATAACATCCATTTTGACAAATATTACACTTTGAATTATTTATTTGATAAAAAAAATATAACATCCATTTTGACAAATATTACACTTTGAATTATTTATTTGATAAAAAAATATAACATCCATTTTGACAAATATTACACTTTGAATTATTTATTTGATAAAAAAAATATAACATCCATTTTGACAAATATTACACTTTGAATTATTTATTTGATAAAAAAATATAACATCCATTTTGACAAATATTACACTTTGAATTATTTATTTGATAAAAAAAATATAACATCCATTTTGACAAATATTACACTTTGAATTATTTATTTGATAAAAAAATATAAGATCCATTTTGACAAATATTACACTTTGAATTATTTATTTGATAAAAAAAATATAAGATCCATTTTGACAAATATTACACTTTGAATTATTTATTTGATAAAAAAAATATAACATCCATTTTGACAAATATTACACTTTGAATTATTTATTTGATAAAAAAAATATAACATCCATTTTGAAAAAAACTACACTTTGAATTATTTATTTGATAAAAAAAATATAACATCCATTTTGACAAATATTACACTTTGAATTATTTATTTGATAAAAAAATATAACATCCATTTTGACAAATATTACACTTTGAATTATTTATTTGATAAAAAAAATATAACATCCATTTTGACAAATATTACACTTTGAATTATTTATTTGATAAAAAAATATAACATCCATTTTGACAAATATTACACTTTGAATTATTTATTTGATAAAAAAATATAACATCCATTTTGACAAATATTACACTTTGAATTATTTATTTGATAAAAAAAATATAACATCCATTTTGACAAATATTACACTTTGAATTATTTATTTGATAAAAAAATATAACATCCATTTTGACAAATATTACACTTTGAATTATTTATTTGATAAAAAAAATATAACATCCATTTTGACAAATATTACACTTTGAATTATTTATTTGATAAAAAAATATAACATCCATTTTGACAAATATTACACTTTGAATTATTTATTTGATAAAAAAAATATAACATCCATTTTGACAAATATTACACTTTGAATTATTTATTTGATAAAAAAATATAAGATCCATTTTGACAAATATTACACTTTGAATTATTTATTTGATAAAAAAAATATAAGATCCATTTTGACAAATATTACACTTTGAATTATTTATTTGATAAAAAAAATATAACATCCATTTTGACAAATATTACACTTTGAATTATTTATTTGATAAAAAAAATATAACATCCATTTTGAAAAAAACTACACTTTGAATTATTTATTTGATAAAAAAAATATAACATCCATTTTGACAAATATTACACTTTGAATTATTTATTTGATAAAAAAAATATAACATCCATTTTGACAAATATTACACTTTGAATTATTTATTTGATAAAAAAAATATAACATCCATTTTGACAAATATTACACTTTGAATTATTTATTTGATACTAAAAATATAACATCCATTTTGACAAATATTACACTTTGAATTATTTATTTGATAAAAAAATATAACATCCATTTTGACAAATATTACACTTTGAATTATTTATTTGATACTAAAAATATAACATCCATTTTGAAAAAAACTACACTTTGAATTATTTATTTGATAAAAAAAATATAACATCCATTTTGACAAATATTACACTTTGAATTATTTATTTGATAAAAAAATATAACATCCATTTTGACAAATATTACACTTTGAATTATTTATTTGATAAAAAAAATATAACATCCATTTTGACAAATATTACACTTTGAATTATTTATTTGATAAAAAAATATAACATCCATTTTGACAAATATTACACTTTGAATTATTTATTTGATAAAAAAAATATAACATCCATTTTGACAAATATTACACTTTGAATTATTTATTTGATAAAAAAATATAACATCCATTTTGACAAATATTACACTTTGAATTATTTATTTGATAAAAAAAATATAAGATCCATTTTGACAAATATTACACTTTGAATTATTTATTTGATACTAAAAATATAACATCCATTTTGACAAATACTACACTTTGAATTATTTATTTGATAAAAAAAATATAACATCTATTTTGACAAATATTACACTTTGAATTATTTATTTGATAAAAAAAATATAACATCCATTTTGACAAATATTACACTTTGAATTATTTATTTGATACTAAAAATATAACATCCATTTTGACAAATATTACACTTTGAATTATTTATTTGATAAAAAAATATAACATCCATTTTGACAAATATTACACTTTGAATTATTTATTTGATACTAAAAATATAACATCCATTTTGAAAAAAACTACACTTTGAATTATTTATTTGATAAAAAAAATATAACATCCATTTTGACAAATATTACACTTTGAATTATTTATTTGATAAAAAAATATAACATCCATTTTGACAAATATTACACTTTGAATTATTTATTTGATACTAAAAATATAACATCCATTTTGAAAAAAACTACACTTTGAATTATTTATTTGATAAAAAAAATATAACATCCATTTTGACAAATATTACACTTTGAATTATTTATTTGATAAAAAAAATATAACATCCATTTTGACAAATATTACACTTTGAATTATTTATTTGATAAAAAAATATAACATCCATTTTGACAAATATTACACTTTGAATTATTTATTTGATAAAAAAATATAACATCCATTTTGACAAATATTACACTTTGAATTATTTATTTGATAAAAAAAATATAAGATCCATTTTGACAAATATTACACTTTGAATTATTTATTTGATAAAAAAAATATAAGATCCATTTTGACAAATATTACACTTTGAATTATTTATTTGATAAAAAAAATATAACATCCATTTTGACAAATATTACACTTTGAATTATTTATTTGATAAAAAAAATATAACATCCATTTTGAAAAAAACTACACTTTGAATTATTTATTTGATAAAAAAAATATAACATCCATTTTGACAAATATTACACTTTGAATTATTTATTTGATAAAAAAAATATAACATCCATTTTGACAAATATTACACTTTGAATTATTTATTTGATAAAAAAAATATAACATCCATTTTGACAAATATTACACTTTGAATTATTTATTTGATACTAAAAATATAACATCCATTTTGACAAATATTACACTTTGAATTATTTATTTGATACTAAAAATATAACATCCATTTTGAAAAAAACTACGCTTTGAATTATTTATTTGATAAAAAAAATATAACATCCATTTTGACAAATATTACACTTTGAATTATTTATTTGATAAAAAAATATAACATCCATTTTGACAAATATTACACTTTGAATTATTTATTTGATACTAAAAATATAACATCCATTTTGAAAAAAACTACACTTTGAATTATTTATTTGATAAAAAAAATATAACATCCATTTTGACAAATATTACACTTTGAATTATTTATTTGATAAAAAAAATATAACATCCATTTTGACAAATATTACACTTTGAATTATTTATTTGATAAAAAAAATATAACATCCATTTTGACAAATATTACACTTTGAATTATTTATTTGATAAAAAAATATAACATCCATTTTGACAAATATTACACTTTGAATTATTTATTTGATAAAAAAAATATAACATCCATTTTGACAAATATTACACTTTGAATTATTTATTTGATAAAAAAATATAACATCCATTTTGACAAATATTACACTTTGAATTATTTATTTGATAAAAAAAATATAACATCCATTTTGAAAAAAACTACACTTTGAATTATTTATTTGATAAAAAAAATATAACATCCATTTTGACAAATATTACACTTTGAATTATTTATTTGATAAAAAAATATAACATCTATTTTGACAAGTATTACACTTTGAATTATTTATTTGATAAAAAAATATAACATCTATTTTGACAAATTAGACACAAGGATGTTGTTTTTGTTAAAATTTTGTGTCTAAAGGAAAGAGGATTTCTTTTTATGGTGTGGCTGTGTTCTTTCACGCATTTTTGTTATTTGAATCGGGAATTTATAACAGAATCATTAATAGTATCGGAATTGGAAAACATATTGGAATCGTCCCATCACTAGCCAAAATGTAATTTCAAAATGATATATAAATTAAATTTGAAAGTCAACCACAATGGAATACATTTAGTTCAGCAGGATAAATGGATATTTGAATGTTTTAAAAATTTTAATTTATTTTGTTTGGATTTAAACATTTATGAAATAAAAAAAAATTCAGTTTAATGATTATATTAAAAAAAAATCTTTTTGTTTTTTTATAAAAGGATGTACTTGATTATTTTGGGGACAGACGTACTGATCTCAGTGTTGGCAAAATGTTCCAAGGTGTCCAGACACCCAGTCAAGTAAGTATCACCTCAGGTGATAACATCACATATCAGAATTGAATTCTAATAATTCTTTTTTTTTTAGATAATCATTTATACTAATATGAGAGACTTTGAGGCTATAAGACTTTTTGTATTTGCCTATTCTTGATGAGTTATTTCTATTGATCCTTTTCTCGGTTAGCTTGTATATTCATGAAGAAGACGACAATGATTTCAATTTTATTTACTTATACGAATGGAGTTGCTTCTGGCTGGACCATCCCCACGCGGGGTGAGAGTGAGTGCCTCTATCTAACCAGAGTACCTTAGGGAGCTAACATTGAAAATCTTTTAGACTTATTTTAATGAGATTTTAAACCATTCTTAAAAAATACAAAATTCTGATGGTTCTCAAGATTGAAGCAATTTCATTTAATGGGAGGTTAACTTTTAATAAAAGAAACCTTTTTTTTTTTTTTTTTAGTCCATAACTTTATTATGTTTTTGATTGTTTTGAATTGGGTGCTCACCTTCAGTTATTACAGAGCTTAAACCTACCTTAGTCTTATCAACTCATTATGAGATGCCCATTCTATCAGATATGGAATTTGCAGTTCAGTGTCCGTTCAGAGATTTGATTTCAAATATCATCCACTTGATGAGATGAAATTATTTGTCAGATCATAGTGGATTGAGTTATTACCATTATTATTATTATTTGTACTCACTAGGACTTCTCACACAGATCATCGTTAGTGATTGCTCACCGACAATAACCTGTGGTATTTCCTGAGGTCTGAGTGACAACAAGCTACCCCAGATTTCCAGTATTCTTCACCTCTTTTCGATAACCACTACAAATTACCTTGCAGTATCGCAACAGCCTCTTACCATTGATTTCTCACTGGTAAGGACGATTGGTCTTCTCTGAGATTTGGGTGACAATAAGCCTCCCTAAGGTCTCAGCATTCTCTGCACTTTTCCAGTGGAGGTCTGGTTTGTGCTGTCCCTCCTCAGTCTTCTCATCCTCCTCGACCCTCGTGTCAGCCTAGGCCGGCACCATTTTTTTATTTTTTGGAGGGAGGGAGGAAGGGGAAGAGCTTATAGTGTTTTTTGTAATTATTATTATTATTATTATTATTATTATTATTATTATTGTTATTATTATTATTATTGTTATTATTATTATTATTATTATTATTATTATTATTATTATTATTATTATTATTATTATTATTTTTGATAAGATATTGAGCACTCTAAATGTGGAACAATCATTTTCTTCTAATATAATATTTTTCATTTTTTTTTTTTTTTTCAGAGTCGTTACGTAGGATATTACCAAAAGCTGAAAAAAGATTTTGCAGGAAAATTACTCCCTCAAATAAAATTACGAATTGTTTCGATTAAAATAACTGCAATCAAAGGTAATGCAATGTCGTCTTTCGTTGTTTTTGTTTTGTTTTGAACTCATCCCCGCCCAATGTTTGGCTGATCGAGAAAAGTCATTTTTTTATTGCCATAAAAAAAAAAAAACTTTATTTTTTAAATTATGTGTTTTTTAGAGGCTGGTGCTTCAATACTCATAAAATCTTTGATAAATGAAAGGATAAAATAATCTGATGGTATGAATTGAAAAGGAAACAGCAGAAGACCTAAAACTCAACGTTTCGCCCAACTGTTGCGTGGGCTTTTTCAAGAGCAAAAAAAATCCTAAAAGCGTAAAAAAAAACATTTTTGCATTTTTTTGCTCTTGAAAAAGCCCACGCAACAATTGGGCGAAACGTTGAGTTTTAGATCTTCTGCTTTTCCTTTTTAATCCAAATGCACAAATGATATTCAAAGATTTTATATCTTTGAATATCATTTGTGCATTTCCATAACATGCAAATAGTTTTCTTCTTTTTTTTTTAATTTAAAAATGTTACTTAATAGAATATACAATGTTAGTAAAAAAGAAAAAAAATTAAAAAAAAAAAGAAAAAAAAAGTCACTCACTCATGGAATCGTTAATAAAATTCACAATTCTTTCTGCAATCATATTTGGTACAAATAAACTTCTGTCTATGACTGACTTGGCCACCAAGTTTTAGTTCTGAATATCCAACAGTCTTTTTTTTATCACCATCTAATGACATGCTCGAAATAGGCACGTCTTCATTGCAAGACCACCTAGATATGACGTGCAAGATGGTCAATAACTCTTCTTCCGTGCCGAAATATCCTGGGGATTGTTTAGATAGACATTATCTTTGATAAAAATCTGAGGGGGGTTATGGTCCGGTGAATGTGAAGTCCATTCAGGATCACACCTACTAATGAGACGATCACCAAAGTGTCCTCATTATATCATTGAATGGCAGCAATAAAATAAAGACTGTTGGACATTCATGACTGAAACTTGGTGGGCAAGGCAGGCATTGACTAAAGTTTATTTGTAACAAATATGGTTGGATTGCAGAAAGGATTACGAATGTTATCAAGGATTCTATGGGTGGCATTGGGGGGGGGGGGAGGCACACTTTGTGCTATTATGTCTGTCAGCCATGTTGTGTGCTTCTGTATTGGACTACAACAGCCAAAAAGGTTCAATATTTTTACCTTTAAGTGCTATGTAAATCTAATTTCTCCTTCTTCAAGAACCTAACTTTCATGGCTTCCTTAATTTTTAAAATAAGAAAATGATCATAAAATATAATTTCTTTTCATTTTTTCTCATTTGTTTTCATGGCGATATTTTAATATTTATTTTTATGATCATTTTATTTTTCTTATTTCTAAAATTAGACGCTCCAAAAACAAAAAATTAGACGCTCCAAAAACAAAAAATTAGACGCTCCAAAAACAAAAAATTAGATGCTCCAAAAGTTTTATGCTGCTGTAATCTAATACAGAGGCAAGCAACATGGCTGAAACACGTAATGCTATATCGTGTATTAAAATAATTTTATAAAGTACTGGTTTCTTATCTAAATAGATTCATTTAATGAATACATATCAAAATTTTAAACTTGCATAAAACTTGTGAGTTGTCTCCCTTGAATAAGATTTTTCTATCTTTTTTTTTGTTTCAGGATATTTTTAAAAATGATTTCATAAAGACGATGTTCTTATTCAATTTGTTTTATTTATTTATATATTTGTCTGGTATTCCCCTTTTAACTATCTTCTCAATTCAACTGTTAAAAAAAATGAAACTCTTAGTACAGTATCGATATCCAGATCAAATTCTGTTAAATATTTCATTTGACAACTCCCAAAAGTGCCCCCTCAATTTCTCCCTCCTACCACTTTCTCTGAATTCATCCAACCTCATCTTAAACTGATCCACGCTATTGATGTTCTTAATCTGATCTGGCAACTTATTCCAAAAACATATTACTCTGTGAGCAAAAAAGCTTAACTGGTTAACAGATCTAGTTTTTGAAAACTGCATTGACAATAACCTTCCAGATCTAGAAGAAATACTAAAAAAAATGCCCACCATAGTTAGAAATGCCATTAATTATCTTGAAAGTCTCAATCATATCACCTCTCATTCTTCTCTCCAGCAAAGTAGTCAATCCCAATTTGTCCAATCTCTCCCTGTAACTGCACTCATTTACTTTACTTATTAGTTTTGTCACCCTTCTTTGTACGCCTTTTATTTGCTTTTAAATTTAATCTTATGTTTAGACTTGTTGAATGCTATGGGAGCGCATTTGTTCTTTTTATTTAAACCATAAAAAAATCAAGGAATAGGTTTCACAAATTTTGTGCATGCCAAACCGTTAAAAATAAACACAAGAAAAAGAATATTATTTCAAAGAGTAGTTTTTATGTTTATTTTCAGTGTAAAATGGTTATATATAAAGCGATTAAAAATAAAATGGTTATGTATAAAATGATTAAAAATAAAATGGTTATATATAAAATGATTAAAAATAAAATGGTTATATATAAAATGGTTATGTATAAAATGGTTATGTATAAAATGATTAAAAATAAAATGGTTATATATAAAATGATTAAAAATAAAATGGTTATATATAAAATGATTAAAAATAAAATGGTTATATATAAAATGGTTATGTATAAAATGATTAAAAATAAAATGGTTATATATAAAATGATTAAAAATAAAATGGTTATATATAAAATGATTAAAAATAAAATGGTTATATATAAAATGGTTATGTATAAAATGATTAAAAATAAAATGGTTATGTATAAAATGATTAAAAATAAAATGGTTATATATAAAATGATTAAAAATAAAATGGTTATATATAAAATGGTTATGTATAAAATGATTAAAAATAAAATGGTTATATATAAAATGATTAAAAATAAAATGGTTATATATAAAATGATTAAAAATAAAATGGTTATGTATAAAATGGTTATGTATAAAATGATTAAAAATAAAATGGTTATATATAAAATGATTAAAAATAAAATGGTTATATATAAAATGATTAAAAATAAAATGGTTATATATAAAATGGTTATGTATAAAATGGTTATGTATAAAATGATTAAAAATAAAATGGTTATGTATAAAATGATTATGTATAAAATGGTTATATATAAAATCTTTAAAAATAAAATGGTTATGTATAAAATGGTTATGTATAAAATGGTTATGTATAAAATGATTAAAAATAAAATGGTTATGTATAAAATGATTAAAAATAAAATGGTTATGTATAAAATGATTATGTATAAAATGATTATGTATAAAATGGTTATATATAAAATCTTTAAAAATAAAATGGTTATGTATAAAATGGTTATGTATAAAATGGTTATGTATAAAATGGTTATGTATAAAATGATTAAAAATAAAATGGTTATGTATAAAATGATTAAAAATAAAATGGTTATGTATAAAATGGTTATATATAAAATGATTAAAAATAAAATGGTTATGTATAAAATGGTTATGTATAAAATGATTAAAAATAAAATGGTTATGTATAAAATGGTTATATATAAAATCTTTAAAAATAAAATGGTTATGTATAAAATGGTTATGTATAAAATGGTTATATATAAAATGATTTAAAATAAAATGGTTATATATAAAATGATTAAAAATAAAATGGTTATGTATAAAATGATTAAAAATAAAATGATTAAAAATAAAAACTAGAAAAATGATGTTTACCACTTTTAGATTTGTTTGTAATTCCCGCGTGTGTTGCCAGACGGAAACAAATTGTTACGGAATATCCATTTAGAGTTGAAAGGTCGCTTTCTTCTGTAATGTCTGCAGTGTCATCGTCGTTATCATCATCATCATCATCAGCATCATCATCTGACTCAATTGGAGATGACGAAATAGGAAAAAATTTCCTCTTGATTGCTGTTTATATTTCCACGTACAAGAGTTTCTTATCTTTAAAGATTGGGATATTTTTTTTGTTTTACGGCACATCAACCCTATAGGTCATTTTGTGCATTGTACAATGTATTTATAAAATAGTAATTTGATAAATTCTTGTGTCAATAAATATTTACACTTAGTTGATTTGAAGCGCCTGTGATGCTTTGCCTGTCAAGTAGCCATTTGCAAGAGGTCAAAAGTGCATGCTCAGTGTTTTGTAGGTGTCGGTAATTTCCATATGTGAACACCAACCTGTTTTAAAAGGTGAGATACAATGGCAGTGACGCAGAATGAAAACGAAGGAGGCGGAAGTGAACATTTGATAATCAATTGTACAGAGAAAGAACTGTTGCAGTTTTGTTACGGCATTTTTTGAACAAGACTTCATCCCAGGTTTTAGACGGTCATTATTACTTTTTAAAAAATTTTTTTTTACTATATCACAAAAGACATTTCTGTTTGTTACAGTCCTCGAAAGTTATGTAATTGTATCTTTGGTTTCTCCTATAGGAGTTGAAAGTGATTTATTTTTTTCATGTAGTCAATTATTTGAGAAGTAGGCCCATTTTCGAACAGCATGGTGAGGTTTGGTACGCGATAGAAGAATTTGATGAAGGTAAATCTCTGGCGTCCATGTTGAAACTAATGCATAGATAAGCGTTGATGAAAGTACGCGTAGATTTGCTAATTAGTCATTTCAACTGATCCAGTTTTATTTACTATAGTTGATTATTATTATTATCATTATTAATATTATTATTGATATTATCATCATCATCATCATTATCATCATCATTATCATTATTATTATTATCATTATTATTATTATTATCATTATTATCATCATTATCATTATTATTATTATTATTATTATTATCATTATTATTATTATTATCATTATTATTATCATTATAATTATTATCATTATTATTATCATTATTATTATTATTATTATCATTATCATTATTA
>OY744521.1:2989446-3001946 GCA_963556195.1 Sepiola atlantica
ATGAGTGAAAACTGGTGAATACATAGGATGAGTGAAAACTGGTGAATACATAGGATGAGTGAAAACTGGTGAATACATAGGATGAGTGAAAACTGGTGAATACATATGATGAGTGAAAACTGGTGAATACATATGATGAGTGAAAACTGGTGAATACATATGATGAGTGAAAACTGGTGAATACATAGGATGAGTGAAAACTGGTGAATACATAGGATGAGTGAAAACTGGTGAATACATATGATGAGTGAAAACTGGTGAATACATATGATGAGTGAAAACTGGTGAATACATATGATGAGTGAAAACTGGTGAATACATATGATGAGTGAAAACTGGTGAATACATATGATGAGTGAAAACTGGTGAATACATAGGATGAGTGAAAACTGGTGAATACATAGGATGAGTGAAAACTGGTGAATACATAGGATGAGTGAAAACTGGTGAATACATAGGATGAGTGAAAACTGGTGAATACATAGGATGAGTGAAAACTGGTGAATACATAGGATGAGTGAAAACTGGTGAATACATAGGATGAGTGAAAACTGGTGAATACATAGGATGAGTGAAAACTGGTGAATACATAGGATGAGTGAAAACTGGTGAATACATAGGATGAGTGAAAACTGGTGAATACATAGGATGAGTGAAAACTTTCCATTCAAACTGTTTTGCTTCATCAGCAAAGAAACATTTTTGATGGAATCTTTTCTTTTATTTAATTATGAGTTGCTGTGTTCAGTGTTTAAACGAAAAAAACAAAAAAAAAAACAATGTGCGTTGAACAAATTAATTTTGGCTGAAGACCTCTTTTACCATAATTAGTGCTGACTTTTTGCTTATTCAACTATTTCGTACATTCTTGTATTGTATCCAGTTTTCATTGCCATTCACACTTTCTTTTAAAAAAAATAGATAAATTTTTATGTGGAAGTGAAATAATGGATGAATACAAATGATTAACCTTCAAAATTATTTGCCTTTCGATTTTGTTGATTATTTTTAAACTAACAGAATACCCGTCCCAGTGCAGTTATTCTGCTAGTGACTAATAAAATTCAATGAACAGAAAAATTTTGCACCACTTTTATGTGCCCCCTACAAAGATATATATTCTACTAAATCTTATGTCTAGAATGTTTGTTCCAATTTTGAACAAAATGATTTTGATTCTAGAAAATGTCTAAAATTTGGGGTTTAAGCTTCAGAGGTTTTAAAGAAGAAATTGAAAGTTAAAAAAAACTTTCTTAATTAGTATCTGATAACTATGGATTAAATTTCATGCAAATTGGAACAATTTGAAATTTTCGAATGGTGCCAACATTGTTCTAATAGCGCTTTAAGATAATCTAAAGAAACTGAAATTTTGGACTATTGTTGGGATTAAATATCCCTGGAAGAAAGTTCAATTCTCGCACGTGAGAATGCAGTAACAATTATGTAGATGAGTGCAAAATAGAAACAGGGCAACAGCTTTTGTGAGACGCAACACAACAACAATCGTATATAAGTTTAAAACAGTTTGTGATAAAACATGAGGGCAAATATATACAAAAATGGTGAGTTCAAAGTTCAGAAAGGAGGAAGTTAATTTAGGTTTGCAAGAACGTGCTTCGCGAACTTATCTTGTGGGAGTTCTGGTAACAGGTTGCACGTGCACCCGCCTCCAATTCTGGCTCTTGACGAGATGTAGTCACTTCAGTCCAAGATGGTTGGTAACAGGAAGGAGTAGGGGCTCTCTGCGACTGCCGTCGAGGGCTTTGTCTCAGAAGCATCCAGCCGCGGTCCTACCAGGTTCAAAAGGTGGGTCGAAAAGAGGCCGGGACACAGCGTGCAAGCGTTTTTATGGGCTGACTCACGTGACCCCTAAGGGAGTAGGGGTTGGGATGCCTGACAGCCAATCTGTGAGACCCTTAAGGGACAAGGCTACAGCCAGTCAGTGAGGGGGACGTTAATAAATTCCAATACTATTTATGAATTCATGTTGAATATCTATGGTTAAAATTTCATCAAAATCAAAGGTATCTGAATTTTCACAAAGACATAAGACTACATTAAACTAAATATAGCCCACATTACCCACCCTTACGCCTATCAGCTGTCTTCCAAAGTTCATATGAATCAGAGTTTACTGCATGCAAACAGTTTGTGTGGGTAAAAGTTTACTTTTCTTTAAATCAATTTACAAAGATATGATAATTTTGAGAAAATTATTTAAAACTTCATACTTATGAGGTATTATTTTTTTCTAGCAAAACCTACCCGCTCTCCGGAAAGGGGGGGGGGGGTATAGTAAAAAAAAAAAAAATTTTACTCAGAGAATTCCATAATTTTAACAACAAACTTTCTAGATAAACACTCTCAGCTAAATTACCCCCCCCCACACACACATCCTCTCCCTAAAAAAAGTGAAATTCTACTTTTTAGTGTCATTCTAACTTATTAGGACAGTTAACTAATATATGTATATTTAGCACTAACCCTAAGTCTGACAGCAAGATCGTAAAGTCACACATAATTGCCTAAAAAATTGATCCACCCCCTCCAAAAAAAAAACACACAAAATTTATCTCCCATAGCAAAAATATTTTGTTAATTGCCATAAGCCGCTAGAATGGCAAGGAAAGGGAGAATCATTGTACGTTAAGCTTCTATGTGAAACTTATCCCCTACTTTAAATTCTAAAATGTGTCAATAAGAATATTGAAAAGGGGGTTGTAAACATTAAAAAATAATGTTTTCATTAATTTTTGATTCAGTTAAAAAGAGTGATAAATAGTTTGTTTTTTTTCATTGAAAATATATTTATTGTGAAGTTCAAATAAAAAAAAATCTAGAACGACCAAGTTTGTAATAAAATTAAAATTACTTCAGCCAAAAAAGATTCATGGATTTAGTTTTCAATTATCGATGAATCTTTTGGTTTAAGTAATTTTAATTTTATTACAAACTTGATAGTTCTAGATTTTTTTTATTTGAACTTCACAATAAATATAGTTCTAGATTTTTTTATTTGAACTTCACAATAAATATAGTTCTAGATTTTTTTATTTGAACTTCACAATAAATATAGTTCTAGATTTTTTTTATTTGAACTTCACAATAAATATAGTTCTAGCTTTTTTTTATTTGAACTTCACAATAAATATAGTTCTAGATTATTTTTATTTGAACTTCACAATAAATATAGTTCTAGATTTTTTTATTTGAACTTCACAATAAATATAGTTCTAGATTTTTTTTATTTGAACTTCACAATAAATATAGTTCTAGATTTTTTTTATTTGAACTTCACAATAAATATAGTTCTAGATTTTTTTATTTGAACTTCACAATAAATATAGTTCTAGATTTTTTTATTTGAACTTCACAATAAATATAGTTCTAGATTTTTTTTATTTGAACTTCACAATAAATATAGTTCTAGATTTTTTTATTTGAACTTCACAATAAATATAGTTCTAGATTTTTTTATTTGAACTTCACAAATATAGTTCTAGATTTTTTTATTTGAACTTCACAATAAATATAGTTCTTGATTTTTTTATTTGAACCTCACAATAAATATAGTTCTAGATTTTTTTTATTTGAACTTCACAATAAATATAGTTCTAGATTTTTTTTATTTGAACTTCACAATAAATATAGTTCTAGATTTTTTTTATTTGAACTTCACAATAAATATAGTTCTAGATTTTTTTTATTTGAACTTCACAATAAATATAGTTCTAGATTTTTTTTATTTGAACTTCACAATAAATATAGTTCTAGATTATTTAAAAAATATCATGAAAATAACTTTCTACTTGTAGATTTGTTTTTTTTTTTTTTGTAATGCAACAGGAATACTTTTTCTGTATTAAAATCAAATTTTGAAAGACATGATTTGTATAGATGGTTTCAGGAGTTGACCACGTTACACAATTTGCAATTGCCATCAACAAAGGTCACGCTCCTTTGATTATCTCTAATATTTAATTATTATTTTTTTTTTTTTCTTGTGTCTTTCGCTAGGTGATAAATTATACCGACAGCGACAGTATCGTCATCAACCTTCAGAACGGTCCCGCTTTGGTCGGGGATGTTAAAATAAAGTTCAATTCTTCGAGTGTGAGTATTTTCTAAATGTACATTAAAATTTTATTTCAGAACAAGAAATACTAGCTATATACTAGCACTAGTAGTATATATATATATATATATATATATATATATGAGAAAGGAAGAATGAGAGTAATCCGACGTAATGGGAAATGAAAAAGGAAAAACACTCCCACCCCTCCCCTTTTTCAATGCTGCCTTTATGCACCCACTCACAGCTTTCCATATTCATTTCACTCTCTGCCACTGACTGACTTCTCGCAGCCCGGACTCTAGTCCAGCGCTCTTAGTACTACTTTTTCTCATCAACACATCATGTCAACCCAATATTTCGATGTACTTGCAGGGCATTTTTCTTAAAATTATCATCCTGAGGAAGTCTTACAATAAAGACGAAACGTTGATGAATATATAAAAAATATCTCATGGTTTTTCCTTTTTCATTTCCCATAAAACGTAGATTTAGTATAAGGAACGTTTATGTTTTTGTCTTTTAAGGGAAGTGGGGTCTGATCAACTCTGCTGGGAAGCCATGAAATTAAATACTGTGTTGTTTTTAAATTCCCGAAACAGTTTTTCATGGTAAACAACTGATGATCCCTTAAAATAGTGTTAGAAACAAACTAATATAACAACTGTAAAAAATAAATTGACTTACATGAGTGATTTTCCACTGAAAGACTTGGGACTAAAAGTTGTTTTTTTTTTTTTTTTTTTTTTTTTAATATAGTTTTAATGGTTGAGAAACTTCCGAGACTATATATATATATATATATATATATATATAGTCAATAATTTAAGAATAAAAAAATTATCAAAAATAAAATGGCTGCAATACTTAAATAAATTTGCATAAAAGTTCAATTTTTTACACGTCTAACACTCTCCCAACTAAGCTATTTCGGCTGGCGATTATCGCCGCTTCAATTAACCTACAACAAATGAAAAAAATGACTTCACTAATCAAAATTCTGTCTGTAAATTCTTCTGTGTAATCTAAAAGACAGCTACTGAGCCAACTACCGGATGCCGAAACCAGGGATTGAACAAGGGATCTTTAGATCTTCAGTCTAACGCTCTCCCTACTAAGCTATTTCGGCTGGCTATTATCGCCGCTTTAATTAACCTAGAATACCTCTCTACATTTACTAAAAGTATAACAAATTATGGATATATCAAAAACAGTTTGATCAGATGTTTTGTTGGCTTGGCAGACCGAAGTGTTCCCTCGAATAATGACAACAGAGAGACGCTCAAAGAACCAAGTTAATTCACGATGGGCCCCCGGTATGATGAGAGATTGATAGACCCAGGTGGTTGAGGAAGTCTCGCATGGCAGGATCAATATTCACGCTGATCATATCTTAATTGCTCGTGACCCTCCACTGACGGTGCTACATGGCCAGGGTTTGTCACCAATTCCGTGATTGATGCTTTGGTTCCTTTATTTTGTTTCATCTTTTCTTATCTCAAGCAAAACAAGAAGAGATCCATTCTTACGATGTATCCGTTCAATTCTGCACGTCTAGCGATGAAAATGCTATTGCAAACATAAGCGTGACTGGCCGACAGACAGACAGACATGTCTGCGTGGAAAAAAAAGTGGAAACGTTTTAAAAAGTTTAAATTTCATATTTTTTTTTGTGTTCCAATTCCAACAATTAATCTATGACAACTTCTGAAAAGAAATGAGAGGCATTCTACAATGAAAATGAGAGGCATTCTACAATGAAAATGAGAGGCATTATACAATGAAAAATTTTAGATCCAAATTCAATTTTTTTTTATCTTGCCTAATTTTACGATGCTTTTTCGGTTGTGCTTGTCTAAATTCATCAGGGACAACTTTTATTTTCTAGTTTTTTGTTGCTTATAAAACTGATCAACAAACATTGATTGCATTTAATTTGTTGGTAAATTAGAAAATGATTCAGTTTAACAAAACAGAATCAATTAAATCTGAATTAATTCTCTGCTTAATTACACCGTTTTCTTTTTCAGAAAAGGCTACCAAAAGGCTATGACCAGTGTCCATTTTATTTTTGGTTTCACACTTCATTTATTCAAAACAACAAGTAAGTAAAAGTACATCTCTTTGATGTAAACCATTCATTCATAACCCTAACGATTCATTCATAACCCTAACGATTCATTCATAACCCTAACCATTCATTCATAACCCTAACCATTCATTCATAACCCTAACCATTCATTCATAATCCTAACCATTCATTCATAACCCTAACATCTCTTTGAACTAAACAATTCATTCATGAAATGGTGCACTGGTCCAAATCAGATTTAAATTTAAATTTGAATACTTTACAAATATTTTTATAAAAATGAAAGATATTTAAATTATTTATAATAATCTCATTTAATTTTAAAGATATTTAATGTCATTTGAAATTGCTTCCTCCTCAGCCTGCAACAATTGTTTCACAATATCTAAAAAGGAAAATACCAACGTTTCTTTAGTTAACCGGCAACAGTTGGTATGACTCATTATTCATTGGTATGAATAATTATTCATTGGTATGAATCATTATTCATTTATTCATTGGAACAATTAGGAAGAAATATAGAAAACAGAATGGCCATTCTATATATATTCTCTCTCGCTTTCTTTTTAATTTATCTCTGCTTGTTAAACAAAAGGAATCCATTTGATTGGTTAGATTAAAACAACAACAAAAAAGGTATCTTGTGAATAATTTTGTTTTGAATGATTATTTCTTTTGTGTCTGCAGGTTGTATCTTTCACGGGTTGAGATCGACAACCCCCATAGAGAAAAATACTGGAATTATTACAGAGAAAACTTTGCCATTTGTGTTGTGTTTGAAGATGTTATCGATTGAGGTTCGTTTTAATTTTTTATTTTCTATCATTCAATCATTATTTTTACCTGAGTGTGTTAAATAAATGAAAGGCTTACTTGGTCGACTAAAAATATTGTTTTCTCATTCGACGACTTCAAAAATTATTTAGCTTTAACTAATTATATTCAATCAGTTAATTTTAACTAATTATATTCAATCAGTTAATTTTAACTAATTATATTCAATCAGTTAATTTTAACTAATTATATTCAATCAGTTAATTTTAACTAATTATTTCTAATCAGTTAATTTTAACTAATTATATTCAATCAGTTAATTTTAACTAATTATATTCAATCAGTTAATTTTAACTAATTATATTCAATCAGTTAATTTTAACTAATTATATTCAATCAGTTAATTTTAACTAATTATATTCAATCAGTTAATTTTAACTAATTATTTCTAATCAGTTAATTTTAACTAATTATATTCAATCAGTTAATTTTAACTAATTATATTCAATCAGTTAATTTTAACTAATTATATTCAATCAGTTAATTTTAACTAATTATATTCAATCAGTTAATTTTAACTAATTATATTCAATCAGTTAATTTTAACTAATTATATTCAATCAGTTAATTTTAACTAATTATATTCAATCAGTTCACATTTGTATCAAATTAGACAGAAGATATTTTACATATGATTAACCAAAATAAATGTTTGAACAATTTATGGACAACATACAATGTGATACAATTGAAAATGTGAGAAGTTTAAAAATGCCCAGTAGTTGAATAAATTAGTTGAAGGTCATGTAGCGAAGATTTTTTTTAGAATAAATATAATCTCCTACAATTCAGAACCGGACCAACATGCAGAAAATATCCAAATGAAGCTTGCCACATCTGGGCTGGTACATCATCCACTAGTCTCTCTGTCTTGGACAAGGTCCAAAAAAGAGTCGGCAACTTAATAGGTCCCTCATTATCCACCAAGCTCCAGTCCCTGTCCCGTTGCTGCAATGTTGCATCCTTGTGCTTGTTTTACAAATACTTCAATGGATTGTGTTCTGATGAACTGGCTATTCTGGTGCCCCCTCGACAATCAGCTAAATCGCATCCATTCACTGTGGAGGTCCCCAGATGCCGGAGAGCCTTCTACTCCAATAGCTTCTTTCTTCGTGCTGCCGGCCCCTGGAACTCTCTCCCTGCTTCCCCAACTGTACCGACATGCAGAGGTTTAAAACTAATGTAAACAGACATCTCACTACACTGCTCTGAACTTGGGGTGTAACCCAAAACCTACACCCTACTTCTCAGTAACACCTTACGTCTACAGTGGCGGCCTGCCTTGTTTGAAATGAAATATGTTAAAAAAAAAAATTTTTAAATAGCTACTTTGATAAGTGACCTTCACATAAATCTCTCTACAAGAATCAGTTTTAGTTTCTGATACGGTTGTTATTTAACAAATAATGAATGTGGAATTCAAAAGATTATCAGAGTTAAAAAATGCCAACCGCTCTCTTTATTGAAGGCAGGGACGCTGTCATTTTGTTCTCTTCTTGACAAAAATCAAATGGAATTTACCAAAAAAGAAAGGGATGTAAATATTTCTTCAGGAGAATCTCAGTTTACACTTTTTTTTTCTTCTGATCAAGTCAAAATCTTCAAGTTCTGTTGAAAAGTTTTTCTTCATAAAAGAATAATTTCAAAGGTCACGTTGGGCAATGCTTTGGTGGAAGATCAAAATAATTTATTTGAATCATCGAGTTGTTTGAAAAATCAAACAATTATTGAAACAAATAATTGAACATGTCTTTCATTCAATCAACAAAACAAATAATTGAACATGTCTTTCATTCAATCAACAAAACAAATAATTGAACATGTCTTTCAATCAACAAAACAAATAATTGAACATGTCTTTCAATCAACAAAACAAATAATTGAACATGTCTTTCATTCAATCAACAAAACAAATAATTGAACATGTCTTTCAATCAACAAAACAAATAATTGAACATGTCTTTCAATCAACAAAACAAATAATTGAACATGTCTTTCATTCAATCAACAAAACAAATAATTGAACATGTCTTTCATTCAATCAACAAAACAAATAATTGAACATGTCTTTCATTCAATCAACAAAACAAATAATTGAACATGTCTTTCATTCAATCAACAAAACAAATAATTGAACATGTCTTTCATTCAATCAACAAAACAAATAATTGAACATGTCTTTCATTCAATCAACAAAACAAATAATTGAACATGTCTTTCAATCAACAAAACAAATAATTGAACATGTCTTTCATTCAATCAACAAAACAAATATTTGAACATGTCTTTCATTCAATCAACAAAACAAATATTTTCTTATTCAAGATTGACCCAATAATTCTTGTTTGAGTCCCTGACTGTTTAAAGAAATATTTCTCTGGTTTTTATATACTTGGAATTTTCTTTGTTGTTCAAAAAGAAGCCAGAATGTAAATATTCAAACTATACAACATAATCAAGTTGAGACATGTCGATTCTCATTAGATCACCAAAGTTAAGTGACGTTAAGTCTGGTCAGTAACAGATGGGGGAATATTTGGGAATACCGGGTGCTGTATGTGGGAGCACGACAACATTACCCTGCAAAAAAAACTAACATCGTTAAAAACTATCTCGCCTAAGTGGAATACGCATGCAACTGGAGACCTCTTTCAGAAGAAGCCGGTTGAACTTGCTCCCAGTGCGGCTCACACAGTTACCTGGATCAGGACAAATGTCCAAACTCGTTCACCTCAATGAAAATAAATCTGTTTCTTCTTTTCGGACAAATATTTGATGTCTGAAGCCATTTCACAGGAGTTTCATAATTTTAAGGCAGACAGTTTAATCTTGAGTATAGGGTATAAAGTGTAATGTTTTTATACTGATATTTTTTTTCTCTCGATATACAATGAGGAGAATCTTATCAGATATGACTCATTGTATAAGAAAACATTAAAAAGTTTTTTGTTTTTTTTCTCATATTCTGTTTTTTATTTTTTTTTATCAGATATATATTTTTTTTTATAATATTATAATATAGTTATTTATATTATAACTATATTATAGTTATAATATATTTTATTTTTTTATAAGATATATATTTTTTTTATCAGATATGACTCATTAAAAAGTTTGTGGTTTTTTTTTTGTATTCTGTTTGCTTTTCAAGTTGTTCAAAAAGTTTTCACCAAATTTATAATATTCTATGACTTTGCTATTTGTTCAACAATGTCGGTTTTATGCCTAAAAATAATGCCATAATTTGCAATCGCCATTTGTCATTTTTCTGGTAGGTGTCATATTCAATCTGAAAAAAATCTAGCCAGAATTATGAACATTGGGTGCTTCTGTAGTTTCACAATGAAACTAAAATATCTAAAGAAATGTATAAACTTTGTTATCTAATTATGTGTAAGCTGAAAATTAGATTGCACAGAAAAAAAATACTCAAATTCATCCAGTATTTATTAAATTATAAAAAAAAACGAGAAAAAAAAACGATCTTACCTATCGGTAGACTTTTCAGCTGATTAAGTAGGCAAGGGAGATAACTTTCGGAAAAACTCAAAATATAAGAAAAATGGTGACATATAGATAAAATTGTTTTTTATTTTTAATGTAATAAATACAGGATGAATTTGCATAATTTTTAGTGTACAGTCTTATTTTCAGCTACCACGTAAGTACATAACAAAGTTTATACATTTCTTTAGCTACTTTTTTTTAAAGAGAGGCTTAACATATTATTATGAAACTACAGAAGCACCGAACATTTTTAGTCACCATCTTTGCATTATTCATGTTTATCTTGAGTTAAAATATAATTCTATGTATATGTGTATATATATATATATATATATATATATATATATGTATATCTATCGAGAGATTTTCATAACTGATTTCAGGTAATTTCTTATTCTAATAATTTCCTTTTAAGTAAGGAATTCAAGTAATTATAAGTATCAGCTTTTCAAAAAGAATGGGGGTAAAATATTTAGTTATTTTTTTTTTTCAGTTTGAACTCGACTCCATGATATTCAAAATATATAATTTAGATTTTCTTTATTTTCCAGCACTCAACACATTCCAGAACAATCCTTACTGCAGCATTGTTGTCCAAACTTTTCCTTAACAAACATATTCTGCTGAACGACAACACCCCTCTCCAACATGTCGGATTTCACTTCAGTTTTTTTATTTTATTCCTAGAATCCTTAAGTTCAAAATCGATGGATTTCAACAAGTTCTGCTAAAATAAAATATATTTTGATAGGAATCTGTAAAATTATTTTTTGAATAACACTTTTTTTTTTTTTTTTTTTTTTTTAAATCGAAATCCTTACAAATTTTGCTAATTTGTTATATATTACAAAGTTAGAAAATAATTTTCTTTTTCCCTTTGGACATTTTACTCCCTTATTTGCAACAACGTTTTCCTGAAGTTATACTGACCTTTCTTCGGAGCAGAGGTTAAGGTTGTTTACTTTAAATTGTTTTCTTATAATTCAGCAATCAGAAAAACCAAAAAAAGTCTACAAACAAATCCTTACATTTATGTCTGCTGAATACGAAGCATTGTTGCTAAAGTATTCAAACTTTCACGGGTATTCTTAGAAATCATGAGCATAATGGCCGTCTCATTTTACTTAGTCAACAAAAGGAATTTCCTCTTGAAATAAATTCATCATTATTTGTTTATGCATTACTGAATTGGTGAAATCAAAGATTTGAACACAGTTAACTATTATAAACTCATTTCAAAATAAAGGACCAATCAATCTTTTATAAATTAAATTCATTTTCATGTCAAATTTATCTGTGAAAGGCTTTTTACACTTTTCCAACTTAAAATTGTAACTAAAGTAATTCTAAAACCAATCATAATTTGTTTAAAAAATGTACAGAAAATTATCTTCATGTTAGGATGTCTTTTTCTATTCGATTTTGTTGCCTTTTCTTGATCAGATGTCCGTTTACAATTTGGTTAAAAAAAAAAAAAGAAATCAAATTTTGAAAATAGCATAAAATCAAAAATTAATTTTAAAAATTACAACTGAACATAGCATATCAATTATAACGATTTATCTTTATATGTTCAAATTATTTTGACATAGAAAAAAATTCTATGAGGGTGATTTAAAACCTTTTAGAAGTTTTTTTTTTTTATTTGTTTAACTGATTTATTAAAAAAAAAACAGTTAAGATTATTCGAAAGCAAAATATACTCATTTATTTCTGATAAATAATAAATATAGAAAAGGTTGATAAACTATAGAAGAATACATGGAACTTTCAGTTGACCAAACTAATTGCCATGTCTCCCATTGCATCTTCGTTCATTAAACTCCTCCTTTTGGTATTAAATCGCAAACAAAAGAAGAATGTTTTTATTTAGAATGACTATTTTTATATTTTTGTTTTTATTTTGCTAAAATAATTGCTTCTTTATTACATAATTTGGTGAAATCTACTGCCTAAGAAAGGTCAAGTAAACTGTGAAATGTTGTTGAT
>OY744521.1:3017416-3121575 GCA_963556195.1 Sepiola atlantica
TATAATAAATAATATTATAACAAATAATATTATAATAATAAATAATATAATATTATAATAATATTATAATAAATAATATTATAATAAATATAATATAATAATAATTATAATATAATAATAATTATAATAATAAATAATATAATAATGTAAATCACCACTAAAACTTTTAAATGGAAAGATGCTGAAGCATATGTAATACTACTACTACTACTACTAATAATAATAATAATAATGATAAGTAAAAAAAAAAAAAGAATTAATTTGTATACTAGAGATTGTAACGTAAGCGAAATGGGACACTAGTAATTGTACCAAGTGAAAATCTTCACCGAAGGAGGGAGGGGGGGGGGATTCATGAATATCTTTCACAGAACCAACCAAATACGGTTCGTTTCAATCAGACCAAACGACGATTACAATTGTCGGGGATGTTTAAGAATGATCAGTACAGTCGCGGACAGGGTCCAAAAAACGAACGAGAACGGGGTTATAAAAATAAATATGCAACAAGTGAGTTCAACCTACGTCGAGAAGAGATAATTTCCTACCTACCTGTGAAATTTGTTTGTGTTTTTACGTACTATAAATGGGTTTGTAATAGATGTAAAAAAAAAAATTCTTGTTCATTTTCGCCATGTATTTGTACCAGACAAAATGGTCGCCGATCCAGCCTCGATTTCGTCGCAGCCTTCACCTTGAGGTCACGGGTTACGGCGTGTGTGTGTGTTTTTTGACTGGGACTCATAAGCAAAACGTCTTTTTTCGCCTTTTTTATATATATATACTGTTGATTTTCTCAAATTTTTATTTTTCTTCAATAAATGTTCTATCGCTATACTGTTGCTTTTCTCAAATTGTTATTTCTTCGAAAAATGTTCTATTTTAGAATAGTTCCAATGGTGCAAAATTATGAAAATTTTTATTATTTTAGATGTTAGGAGGGGTGGGGGATCACTTTCCTATATAAGTTATACGTAAAGTGAGCACGCATTTCTTGGCCACTGAATCTCACCTCTCGTATTTCGACCCCTAAAAAAAAAAAGTTTCTACTTTTTGGGGCAAATTACATGTAAACAGCCTCAACAAATATCAGCGCGCATTTTTTACACAATGATTGTCAACTTACATTGATAAATGAAAACAAACAAAAAAAAATGAAGTACAGACTGTTAGGAATTTATTCAGAAAAATATCACTAAAAGAAATGAACGTCAAAAATATATTCACAAAAATTGAAGCTGCTGCATGAGGCTGGGGCCAAGTGAGTCAAGGTAAAGAGAGAGAGGGGTTGGAGGGGGACATGGCATATACAACACAGGCAGAGGTATGCACCCCTTCTGGCCATTATTAGGCTCACCTAAATGGGTATATACTATAACATTATTGATCCCTTCACATGGTAATACACCATGTGAAATTATTACTTGTAAACACAGTTACACTGGCTGCATTTGATCCTCGGGAGAGGGAGGTCGGCGTGGGAGAGGGATAAAGAGCTGTTTTATAAAGAAATTTGGTTAAATCCAAGATTTTTATGGTTTTGTGACTTCCTGTTTAATCGTACGTGTCATCTGACGTACAGATGACCAGAAATGAAAAATAAAACCTTTTTGTTCGCATTTCTTTATGCGAATTTTATTATTATTTTTTTTTTTTTTCTTCGAATTATAGTTTAATAATAATAATACATTTGTTTAATATTTTTTTTAGTTCAATATAGTAATAAACATAATATTTATTGTTGTTCTTTTGAATTATAATTTAATAATAATAATACATTTGTTTGATATTTTTTTTAGTTCAATATAGTAATAAACATAATATTTATTGTTGTTTTGAATTATAATTTAATAATAATAATACATTTGTTTGATATTTTTTTTAGTTCAATATAGTAATAAACATAATATTTATTGTTGTTCTTTTGAATTATAATTTAATAATAATAATACATTTGTTTAATATTTTTTTTAGTTCAATATAGTAATAAACATAATATTTATTGTTGTTCTTTTGAATTATAATTTAATAATAATACATTTGTTTAATATTTTTTTTAGTTCAATATAGTAATAAACATAATATTTATTGTTGTTCTTTTGAATTATAATTTAATAATAATAATACATTTGTTTGATATTTTTTTTAGTTCAATATAGTAATAAACATAATATTTATTGTTCTTTTGAATTATAATTTAATAATAATACATTTGTTTGATTATTTTTTTTTAAGTTTAATGTAGTAATAAACAAATAATGTTTACATTGAAAAAAAAACGCATTTTATTATTAATTTAAGTGTTTGAAATAAATAAAAACATTTTATTGAATTAATTTTAACAAACAAATTATTAAACGTAAGTTAATTTTTTACATTAGAAAAAATTTAATTTTATTGAATTAATTTTAACAAACAAATTATCAACTGAAAGTTCTTTTTTTCTTGATAACTTTAACTAATTCATTGAACGCATCGTGTCTCTTGTTTGTAGCAGCAAATCATGCAAATTTATATTCATACTGAATAATTCTGCGGCTGGAATGATATCTGAAACTAACTTCTCCATTACTTTAATTTTAACGTTATCTTATGGGAAAGTAATTAATAATTAGTAAGAAGGGGAAGTCGAAATTAAAATATTTTTTTTATAAATGTGAAAGTGTAAATAGTAATTTTTATTCTTCAGAAATGCTAACCAAAAGGTTTTATTTTTCATTTCTGCTCATCCGTACGTCACGTGACGCGCACGATTAAACAGGAAGTGACAAAAACATAAAAATCTTGGATTTAACCAGAAATTTTAATAATGGAGAGAAGATTAGTCGATAAAGAAAATGGACCAAAATCTACTCAGAATATTTAAGTATCGGATTTCTTCAGTTATTTTTTTAATTTTTTTTTTTTTTTTTTTTTTTTTTTTCAAATAAAAATTTATTATAAAACGAGAGAAAAAATACATATGAAGATTTTCTTATTTTAACTTCTGGACGTTTTGTAATCTGCTGACATGATGGATATAATATATTTGAATAAAGACAAAAAACAAAAAACAAATTCCAGTCAAATTTGTTAGAAGAATGGAAATCGTCATGCAAGAGAATTGGTAATTTTTCTGAGATAAATAGAAACAGGAATGTAAAATAGTTTAAGAATTTTGTACTCTTACATGTTTAAAAAGAAATGAAAAATAAAAGAAATAAAAGAACACCCTTTAATTCCATTACAGCTTCAGTTTGTGTTAAAGAGATTTTGCTGAATAAAATTAGCTGAGAATGAAAGACTAGATTATTTTGTTTTTTGTTCACACACAAGGGATTTTTGTTTACATAAGTTCAAAAATGATATCAGATTCCCAAAAGAGGCAATATACGACAATAATAGAAGGCTTCTGTTATATCCCAAGACAAATGAACTCCTGATCAGTTAAGGCAGATGGGTATAATAATGGAAGTTACTTCTAATTAGGCGATTGTACCAAACCATTTTTTTGACTTGCCAGAGTTTGCCTTCTAATAAAAGCAATGTTGACGGAGTCACATAAGTGATCGTGGCTAGGCTCAAACAAAATCGGACAGGTTTTCGTAAATTAAAATGTAGACAAATCAAATCAAAATTAATTTTTAAATATATTGACAAAGTAAATGGCTGACGTCTTTACAAAGTTCTTATCTATGACCTATACACTATGTAGAATTTGGTATACTATACCCACTGCGCCACGGGTCCTTGCGCAGTGGATATAGTACTAAGTAAAATTCAGTTCTAAGTGACAGTCATCTGAAGGTTGAAGGTTCAATCCTCAGTGCGGGCGAATTACTGAAGACTTCTTCCCAGTCATGGCAGATGGATCGAGAGCATGCGACCCCCGTGGATTTAATAAAGGGTTCCATTCAAAATTCCGTCCAGATTCCCAGAGTTCGACAAAGTGCACCTGAAGTAGGTCGGAGGTTACGTTGTGATAAAAACACTCAAGATGAGAACAGTAGTCCAAATATACCAAATTCTACAAATTATCAACCCTCATCTAAAAAATTCCGAAACATCTATATACTAAATGTCCACTATGTATTTACTATCGACTTTTATTAAGCTGTTGTAGATGTATTGCTGCATTTAAGTAAATGATCAGAAAAAAAAAATGCATTTGGACATATTTTGAAGTGCTTTCGTTAATAGTATGTCTTTTTTTTTTTGTCTATGATCCTGCAGTTTTTTTTTGGGGGGGGGGGGGGAGAGAGGGTTACAGTAAAAGAAGAAGAGAGGTTCAAACACAGCCTGCGTGAAAAATGGTCAGTTCAAAACTTTAAGTCAACACCAAAAAGCAGAAGTGAAAGCTCACAAGTTGCAGGTTCACATTAACAACGAATGGCGGATGCTTGTCGCATGTCTATTGCCACGTTTCGCAGTTAGGGTTAATGGCCAGGCAAATATTCATATGTTAAAATGGTACAATTCTGCAGGAGCCATTTCTGGAAAAAGTGACAGGGCGAAACGAGAACGGTGGGAGGGATCAAGAGGAGAAGGAGATTTGAATAAAAATGCTAGGCTGTAGATAATAAATTTAAAACAAAACAAAACAAAAAGACTTTCTAAACCAATTGTAACAAGTGTACAGAAAAAGCTGCCAAATTTGGGGTTAACAAACGAACCAGTTGAATCTAAAACAAGAAACCATTGATTATTATCTCTTTCAAAGAAAAAAAAAATGGTTCTTAATTTTGGTCATGGAGAGAACAATTTCCGATTCGTATTCAGATTGATGCACAAGTGAATTATGACAGTTGAAAATAAAACAACAAAAACTTCTGAATATACTTATCAATCAAACGTATCTGTGTACACCAAAAATTATGGAAAAATATCGAGTAGAATGAAAAAAAAATAAAATCCATTTCTTACTCATATTTCCGAGTATAAGTTTACGCAATGCCATTATGCATCTTGAAGCGAGCGCGTCGTAGAAGACTATCTCCGTTCTTCTAATTTGAAGACGCCGAATAGTAAATTTATTTCATTTTTTGCTAGCAGAACCCGTGCCTGGCGTTGCCTGGAGCAGATATAAATTTGTGAAGTCTGTAACCGGTGTTTTCAATATTAGTTCCTTATTTAATATTTTCGGCGGTGTATGCGAGGTGCTTGGCAGGAGTAAAATAAATATGCTAACCCCTGTTTGGATTATGCATTTGGAAGAGTCAAACATGGGGGTCTAATAATAGTAATTAATGAAAATTTCTTGAAATACGCTCGAGCGAAGTAGGTGAACGAAATGTTGATTTTCGTAGTGTATGGTGCATGTTTTTTTGTCTAGTGTATTCAAAGTTAACTTTATATAGAAGATTAAAATTCTACTCGATAATTTTCCTTAATTTTTGGTGTACACTAATACTTTTAACTGATAAGTAAGTATATCCATAAGTTTTCCTGTTATTTTATGTTTAACTGCCCTTTTTCACTGTGCATTAATCTGAATAAGACCCCAATTTTCTATTAATTGCGATGAGATGAAGTTGTTACTCACAGTTTCTGGCCCAAGGAGCAAAGATACATTATAGGCGGCTTTCAACAATAATCAAAAATATCAATTATAAAAGGCGACCTTAATTTCAAGCAGATTTTGCCTTTAATTCTTAGTCTTATTTATTTACTAAAATTAGATTTGGAGAAAAAGTCTCTTGGTTTTTTAACAAAATACAGAATTATGTTAAATGTTATCTTTTCAATGGACCTTACAAATAAATGTTATCTTTTCAATGGACCTTACAAATAAATGTTATCTTTTCAATGGACCTTACAAATAAATGTTATCTTTTCAATGGACCTTACAAATAAATGTTATCTTTTCAATGGACCTTACAAATAAATGTTATCTTTTCAATGGACCTTACAAATAAATGTTATCTTTTCAATGGACCTTACAAATAAATGTTATCTTTTCAATGGACCTTACAAATAAATGTTATCTTTTCAATGGACCTTACAAATAAATGTTATCTTTTCAATGGACCTTACAAATAAATGTTACCTTTTCAATGGACCTTACAAATAAATGTTACGTTTTCAATAGACCTTACAAATAAATGTTATCTTTTCAATGGACCTTACAAATAAATGTTATCTTTTCAATGGACCTTACAAATAAATGTTATCTTTTCAATGGACCTTACAAATAAATGTTATCTTTTCAATGGACCTTACAAATAAATGTTATCTTTTCAATGGACCTTACAAATAAATGTTATCTTTTCAATGGACCTTACAAATAAATGTTAACTTTTCAATGGACCTTACAAATAAATGTTATCTTTTCAATGGACCTTACAAATAAATGTTATCTTTTCAATGGACCTTACAAATAAATGTTATCTTTTCAATGGACCTTACAAATAAATGTTATCTTTTCAATGGACCTTACAAATAAATGTTATCTTTTCAATGGACCTTACAAATAAATGTTATCTTTTCAATGGACCTTACAAATAAATGTTATCTTTTCAATGGACCTTACAAATAAATGTTATCTTTTCAATGGACCTTACAAATAAATGTTATCTTTTCAATGGACCTTACAAATAAATGTTATCTTTTCAATGGACCTTACAAATAAATGTTATCTTTTCAATGGACCTTACAAATAAATGTTATCTTTTCAATGGACCTTACAAATAAATGTTATCTTTTCAATGGACCTTACAAATAAATGTTATCTTTTCAATGGACCTTACAAATAAATGTTATTTTTTCAATGGACCTTACAAACAAATAACTAGAATACTAACTAACTAATAGCATAAATTCTTGGAATCAAACTAATATAGTGACTGTAAAAAGTAAATTGACTTACAGGAAAAGTAGTTTTCCACCGAAGGACTTGGGACTGGAGTGTTTTTTTAAAAAAAATGTTTATAGTTTTAATGGTTGAAAAACTTCCGAGACATGTGGTTGGAAACACATCCGAGGAGACCTAGTTAAGGTCTAAATAACTTATAATGTGTACAATCCGAATGTATATCTAGTCTTTTTCAACCTCATAACTTTATATATATATATATATATATATATATATATATATATATATAATGTGAGTATTTCAAGGCTTTAAATGTACTTGTGGGTACAATGTTTTTCTTTATGTATCTTAGTTGGCTGGGAATAAAGTGTTTTTTTTATCTTCATAGCTTTTGCTTGAAAGTTAGGTTTTCTAATATATCATGTACATATGATTAAGTTAGATGCTTAAACTTTTAATTTAAAGAGCAAGTTTAAATGCTTTGAAAGAAGATTTCTATAAAGATATTTTGCAACCAATACACGTATATATATATATATATATATATATATATATGAAGCTTCAGCAAATGTTTAAATGCATACATAGAAAATCACTTTTCTCAACTACTAATTCATTCTTTACTCAATAGTAACCATTAACATGGGCATCAGATGACACCAACAACGACAATACTAATAATAATAATACTAATAATGACAATAATGATAATGATAATACTAATAATAATAATAACAATACTAATAATAATAATAATAATAATAATAATAACAATACTAATAATAATAATAATAATAACAAAGATAAAATTAGTACAAGAATATAATTAAATATTGATATAAGAAACCCATGAAGAAAACGGAAGAATCTGACTGTTCAAACAAGTAATATACACCTACAGCAATAGCAATGAGAGAGAGAGAGAGAGAGAGAGAAAGAGAGAGAGAGAAAGAGAGAGAGAGAGAGAGAGAGAGAGAGAGAGAGAGAGAGAGAGAGAGAGAGAAGAAATTGTTGCAGATGTAGGACACAATTGACAACAAAATCTTCCAATATTTTGAAGTTTTAGTGCAACACTTAATGGCAGTGTTCTTCTGCAGTTCATTATTGAACCGCAGAAACACAGGGAAGAAGAATAGGAGAAGGAAATGGGTCAGCTGACAGAATGAACCTCTGACCTGATCCAATGAAGAGAAGATTTTTGGGGGGAAGCTGAAGTCAGCTCAGAACCACTTTTTGTTTTTGTTTTTTAAGAGAGAGAGAGAGAGAGAGTGACAGTGAAAACAAATCTCTCATTGCAACACACACATAACCAGTTGGATCTCCCTTCTTAAATATAGAGCAAAGGGGGAATGGATAAATAAAATGTTTTTACTTATGATTGCCAAATGAACAACATATGCAGCCAATAACACAAGTAGATACACCCATACACACACACACACACAAGCCAAAAGTTCATACACACTGCTGGCTCAAAATGAGGCTGGCAAACTGGAGGTCATAGCCAATGGAGTTTTAGCAACCAAATTTTATTCTGATCAGAAATCAAACTAAAATGACAAAAAGAAAATTGATTATTAACTCTGATTTAAAAGACGGGGCACTCTTGACCGTTGTTTGTCTGCAAAACCTCACATTTTTGAAAACTGTGCAATTTTGTGTCAAACATCTAGTTGTTATAGAGCAACACGAAAGAATAGCTTTTCAGTTTGACCACCCGAATCTGATTTTATATTTATTAATATCATCATAATTATTATAATGATAAAAACAAGACAATTTCAAGGAGAAGCTTTTATGGGATAAATATTGACGATAGCTTGAAAAGAAAAAAATAATTTCCTTTGATTCGAGATTAAATTTAATCCTTTTATTTTTCTTGAAGAATGGAAAGAAAATTCTGTCACTGAATTGAACGAATACAGCATTTGGGATGTTTTACCTGTTAAAGGCTGCAGGTGAAACGGGCATCGAGATGATCACGAACTTGACCAATCAGATCATAAAAGAAGACTGGAAACTTTGTACAATTGTGAATTGTTACAAAAATAAAGAAGAAACACTCGATAGAGGTAATTACAGGTGGCTTAAAGTTGATGGATCAGGTTCTGAAAATGATTGAGAGAATAATTGAGCAGCAAATAAGATGTTGGATAAGCAAAGATGAAATGCAAATCGGTACGACTGGTGCTATATTTATCCTGAGACAAATGCAAGCGAAATACCAGTCTTTTCAAACAGACGAATTAGATATAAAAAAGAAAGGTATAATCATGAAATAGGAAGGAAAAGTATTTAATTTAATGTTTCTAAAAAGAAAAAAAAACAAAACAATTCGGTGCTTCTGCCGTTTCACAATGACATGGAAATATTTAAAGAAATGTATAAACTTTATGTACTTAAGTGTTAGCTGAAAATAAGATTGGACAGAAAAAAATTTACGCAAATTCATCCAGTATTTATTAAATTATAAGAAAAAGAAACAAAAACAATCTTACGTATTAGCGGACATTTTTTAACCAGTTCAGCTTGCTGATTAGGCAAGGGAGATAACTAAAAAAAATCTTCCGGAAAAACTCAAAATTTAACAAAAATGGCGACTGAGATAAAATCGTTTTTATAAATTTTTAATTTAATAAATACCGGATGAATTTGCATAATTTGTGGTGTATATTCTTCTTTTCAACTACTATGTAAGTACATAACAAAGTTTATACATTTCTTTAGCTATTTTATTTTTGAGAGAGGCCTAACATGCCGTAATGAATCTAAAGCACCAAAACATTTTTTTTTGAATCCAGTTAATCTACTAGAAGGAAGAGATGGCAAGCCAGGCAGAGATTGCGATGCTAAAAGGTCACAACTGATTTAAGAAGACGAAGAACAGAAAAATGGATGTGAAAAGAGTAAGTTATATTAGTAGAAAAGATCAGAATGAAAAGGTAGACAAAAAAAACACTGCCATTTGCAGAAGAGCAAATATCTATAAAACTTAAGACAAACTGAATTCCATTTTAGAAGTAGAATACATTTTCTTACGGAAGGAGATATGAAGAAAAGAAAATAATGCTTACGCCATAATAAAAATCAAGTTGCTGAGATGAAGCAAGGTAAGAATTGCGACGCAGGATTGAAAAACTAAATTCGGGAAAAGCAAAGTGCAAAAAAAGCAAAGTGCAAAAATAAAGGATGAAGAAACAAAAGGGATTAAAATCGAATTAAATTCTAAAAATAGAAACAAGTGACAAAAATTAGTGAAATATCATAAATCTGAAATTGATAAAATTAACTTAATTTCTATAAAACAGTAAACTTTATAAAAATAATGTCACAGTTGAATAGAATGCAAGACGAGTTGGTTGTGACTTGTAATTTTAGTCATTTTTTTTTCTTTACTTAGTCAAGCTAACATGAGATTGATCAGAATTCATTCAAACAGAGAGAGAGAGAGATACAGAGAGAGAGAGAGAGAGATACAGAGAGAGAGAGAGAGAGCATGAATAAGACAAATATCTATAGTGTGTGTTCATTTGAATCGTTTACTGCAAGGTGAAACTGTGAGTCAATGTTATGGTCACAGGTTAATAGTTGGTGTGTAGCATCAGGATTCACGAAGGGGATTTTAATAAAAGAAACCCTGCAGACTATTGGGAGGAGGGGGGTGGGGACAAACAAAGGACAAAGCTGACACTTTTTACCAGTTTCCTTAAACGAAGCAGCCTTCTTTACTTAGAAGATAAATGTGACAATGTTCACTTTTGTTTTCAAATAAACAGAAAATTTAGAAAGAAAAAAAAACAAACAAAAAAAAAACAAACAAACAAAAAAAAAACAGGAAACAATATTAACTTTGGAAAGGTTTACAAGATAATTAAAAGAAATTTAAAAAAAAAAAGCAACAATTTTCAAACCTGTAGTTGTTCAAATAAAAACAACAGAAAAAAAAAAAAAGAAGAGGAATAAGATAAACAAAAAACAAAATTCAACCAGTCTTTAACATTTGGTTTTCATGGAACCAAGCCCAATAATATGGAAAGTTTCAGAAAGATTCATTGTTTCTTCTTGTGGTGGGTTTCTTTTGTTTTTTAATTTATAAGAATGTTTCTTTCATCATAGACGAATACATTGGGGTAAGGGCGTGAAAGAAATTGAAAATTTCATAAAATATATATAATATATATATATATGTACGTATATATGTACGTATATATATATATATATTTAGATTATTAATATGCCTTCATTATTGGACTCACTGGTAAATTAGACATCAGAAAGCAAAATATTTTGAAAGAATCGTTTGAAGATTGTCTGATTATTCCAGCTTTCATGTTTTTTGTGTTTATTCTTCTTTTGCTCATTTTAATGGGTTTTTTCTCTCCATTTTTCATTGTGTGTCTGAAGAGACAACCATTTTTTTTTGTGTTCGTTCTTCTTTTGCGCATTTTAATGTTTTTTTCTCTCCATTATTCATTGTGTGTCTGTGAAGAGACAACCATTTTTTTTTGTGTTCATTTTTCTTTTGCTCATTTTAATGTTTTTTTCTCTCCATTATTCATTGTGTGTCTGTGAAGAGACCACCATTTTTTTTGTGTTCATGTTTCTTTTGCTCATTTTAATGTTTTTTTTCTCTCCATTATTCATTGTGTGTCTGTGAAGAGACAACCGTTTTCATGTTTTTCGTGTTCATTCTTCTTTTGTTCCTGCCAGCAGGTTGCAGTAATGTGGATCCACTTGCAAGAAGAGAATGGTTACTTGTCATCAAGTACGGCTTCAGCAAGGGCAACCAACAAACGTTGGTCAGGAGATGGCGGCCAGTGTTCCGAGCAGATCTCCACCGTCATCACACTTGATTTTAACAGATGCTGACCATGACAACACGGCAGGCCCAGCACCAAGGAGCAGGGAAGCTCACAGGCCTTCAGGTTTGGATTTTGTAGTGTCATAAACACGGATCAACTCCGCCTAAAAATGGACAAAAATAAAAAATAAAATTCTTAGAATAGACCCACTATGAAATGAATTGTCTAAAAACAAAGAAATTTACTTATATCGAAAATAATATGAAAATATAAGTTTGGAAAGGAAAAAATGAGTATGATAGTCTTTTTGGGTTCTTTATGCATGTGTATGCTTTAATAACAGTCGTGTGTGCTCATGGGACATTGGCATAATGGTTCAAGAGTTCGCTCATAGGCTGGGAGACTAGGGTTCAATCTCCAGTCGAGTCATACTAAAGAATAAAATAATGGTACTTGATGCCACCTTGCTAAACGCTCAGCATTATCAAAAGAGGATCAAGAGTAAGTGGAGGAATCCAAGGAAAAAAAGTGTCGCCCTCCCCTACATCTTGATGTAATAACGAATGAAAAGGGTTGCGTTCGGGTCGCCCTCAACTATTATTTTAATTTTATAGGACACAAAAGGTCAACATAACGTCCGTATCTTGTTTATCCACCTGCTAATAATCACGTTGACACAACAGTTTCCGTTCAATCACCAAAGTTAAGCCTGGTCAGTACTAAAATGGGTGACCATTTAGGAATACCAGGTGCTGTATGTGCTCTCTGCTTATCTCGGCATTGTTTCCAGTCGTCCTGGACTTCTCCTTGCCATTGGAATCAAGCAGTGCCGATTCAGGGGAAGTGAGGTTGGGAATTGCGCATTCCTTGCTTCACAATTACAAGCGCGGCAACCCTTACGGGGAGGGGGGGGGGTATCCATTGTCACTCAAGACGGAATGGAGACCATCTCAGGGGTCCCACTTCTGTCTGAAAGTTCTAATAGGCAAGGACCAGTTGTTGCCCTTTCGTTGGGGTACTAAATAAGATTACCATTGGAAAGGTCTACAAACTAAAAAGTTTCTTCAGGCATTTAAATGGTGTTACTCCTGCTCATTAGATGGAATCAGTTTGATAATCTCAACACAGATACCAATTCCAACGCTACTTCCCATCAACATCTCATTTTTGATTAGTCATAAATAAAGGAACGAAGGGGAGTTTTTACTCTCACACTCGGATCTACTATTTATTTCTCTTATCCTCGATCGCAACTAAAGTCTCAACATATTTGCATGTTGATATCAATACTAAGTTTATACATAACATTATATATAACGTGTATAACGTGTTGATATCAATACTAAGTTTATACATAACATTATATATAACGTGTATAACGTGTTGATATCAATACTAAGTTTATACATAACATTATATATAACGTGTATAACGTGTTGATATCAATACTAAGTTTATACATAACATTATATATAACGTGTATAACGTGTTGATATCAATACTAAGTTTATACATAACATTATATATAACGTGTATAACGTGTTGATATCAATACTAAGTTTATACATAACATTATATATAACGTGTATAACGTGTTGATATCAATACTAAGTTTATACATAACATTATATATAACGTGTATAACGTGTTGATATCAATACTAAGTTTATACATAACATTATATATAACGTGTATAACGTGTTGATATCAATACTAAGTTTATACATAACATTATATATAACGTGTATAACGTGTTGATATCAATACTAAGTTTATACATAACATTATATATAACGTGTATAACGTGTTGATATCAATACTAAGTTTATACATACAAACAATTAACGACTTGTGAAAAATATCAATTTGGCAGTAAAATGTTTTAAGTGAACATTTTTATTCAATTTCTTTAAATGTTCATTCCTGTAACCATTAAAACAAAACCTAATATATAAAATTAAGCATGTATTTCTGTATGTCCACACGTTATACATGTCCACACGTTATACACATTATACATGTCCACACGTTATACACATTATACATGTCCACACGTTATACACATTATACATGTCCACATGTTATACACATTATACATGTCCACATGTTATACACATTATACATGTCCACATGTTATACACATTATACATGTCCACATGTTATACACATTATACATGTCCACATGTTATACATGTCCACACGTTATACACATTATACATGTCCACATGTTATACATGTCCACATGTTATACACATTATACATGTCCACATGTTATACACATTATACATGTCCACATGTTATACACATTATACATGTCCACATGTTATACATGTCCACACGTTATACACATTATACATGTCCACATGTTATACATGTCCACATGTTATACACATTATACATGTCCACATGTTATACACATTATACATGTCCACATGTTATACACATTATACATGTCCACATGTTATACACATTATACATGTCCACATGTTATACATGTCCACATGTTATACACATTATACATGTCCACATGTTATACATGTCCACATGTTATACACATTATACATGTCCACATGTTATACACATTATACATGTCCACATGTTATACATGTCCACACGTTATACACATTATACATGTCCACACGTTATACACATTATACATGTCCACATGTTATACACATTATACATGTCCACATGTTATACACATTATACATGTCCACATGTTATACATGTCCACACGTTATACACATACATGTCCACATGTTATACATGTCCACACGTTATACATGTCCACACGTTATACATGTCCACACGTTATACATGTTATACATGTCCACACGTTATACATGTTATAATGTTGACACGTTATACATGTCCACACGTTATACATGTCCACACGTTATACATGTTATACATGTCCACACGTTATACATGTTATAATGTTGACACGTTATACACGTTATACATGTCGACACGTTATACATGTTATACATGTCCACACATTATACATGTTATAATGTCCACACGTTATACATGTCCACACGTTATACATGTCCACACGTTATACATGTCCACACATTATACATGTTCATCATTTCAAGTAATTTTCAGTAGATAAAACATGAATTTACCCCAATATTGTTTACTTATACAAACACAATAATTTCATCGTGCTATCCTAATTTTGATAAAATATTTAATTCGGGGGACATTATTTAATGTATGCTTACTTAAATTGAACGGTGTACATCGAGTTCTGAAAGTTGCAAACTAAAAATCTACCGGAAGTAAAACTTTCACCCATAAGCACCCTGCGATTTATGTATCGCATTTTTTGTCATCACTTTTTAAAAAAATATTATTTTATTTTTATTAATTAATTATTGAGTCATCAGTTATGAAGGCTAAAAAGCCACTTGAGGATAAGGGTTAATGAGATGGAGGGAGTGTCAGTTGAATGATGAAGAATATTATGAGAGGATTGAAAATGGTGAATGGAATGAATAAACTTTGATGATTTGTGATTAATTTTTTTAAATTGTTTTTTTTATTTATTTGTTTTGTACATTTTATTCAGCGGAGAGAACATCCTACTAGTAATACATCATACAGATCTAATTTTTATTCAGTTGAAGTAAGGTTTTATTTGAGCCAGGTAGCTTACACAGAATATTTTAAATTATTTTCTACCCCCCCCCCCCCCATCCTTCCTGGGTAGTGCAGCTTGTTATTTATATAATTAACTACCTGTACCAACCTGGTGTTGCCTGGGATTCAATGAAGTCATTTTAGTTTATAATTTTTATTTGTTTACACATTCTTTTTAAATTTAAAAATAGGCAACTCCTATTATATTCTTCAATTTAAAACGAGTTATCCTCCTGCTAGGTTAACCTAACAAATCAAAATCGAGTTATTCCCCTTGAAGCAAAAAGTAAGAGTTATCGCCCCTGGGATTAAAGGAGTCAGTGAAATGTAAACAGAACGGTCTCACAATCAAACAAGCATCTCGCGTTCAGCGGTTTTTCTACATTTTAAATTAATCAATGTGTTTGTTAAATAACTATGTTAAAGGTTCTACTTCGTACTTCCTTCATTTTTCTGAGTTGTAATTGAACCGAAATGTATAAGCATAACATCTCCCTTCACTGATTTTTATTTTTAGGTGATTATTTAAAAAATGTTTTGTATTAGCAGTCGTCCGGGCTGGACTAAGTAATTTAAAAAATAAGTTGTAGCTAAGTACGTTATCATACTGCCAACAACATAGTACAACAATAACAAATGAAAATTGGCTAGTCAGAATCAAAGTTTGATTTGTTAGCTTAAATGTTATTTGGGTCTGACTTTGAAAGCTCCAACAAGATAACTTTATATGTTAGATGTATTTTAAAATTCACTAAACAAATTTCATTTGAACATTTGTCATTTTCTAATCAGATATTTTTCTGTTAATATTAACGGAGCAAGACAACAATAGGGACCCCAGATCATTAACACAAGGAGCAAAGTGTAGTATGGAAAAATCCTTCTAAACTAAGGTAAGATCCAGAGTGCCCCTTTTTGGGAAGCTTGATTTTTCCCTACAAAACGAAAGATTACTTAAGTACGGTGATAAATATTCTATACCCCCCCCCCCATTTCTGCCCTCGTGGGGAGGCAAGTAAATAGTGACACAAAAACATGTTTTAAAAGAAAACATGTTAATATTTTATTTGTTTTATTTATGGACTCTCTGCCTTAAAATAAATATTAACATGTTAAAAGAAAAAAAAATTCCAAAATATACTGCATTTAGTAAAATAAATAAAAGATTTATTTACAAGTGTTTTGTTAATAGAGACCACGTGTATTGCGAGGTCAACCGGTGACTTCCAAAATATGTCCCGCATCTTGTGTTAATGATCTGGGGTCCCTATTGTTGTCTTGGTCCATATTAACAAGAATGAACAAAAAAATGTTAAACAAATGTTGAACTTGTAGCTAATGTTGAACTTGTAGCTAATGTTGAACTATAATAAATATCAACTGTATTACCTGTGCGATCACACCGTGTTCTTCTTGAGAAAAGGCATACCCATCTACAAAGAAAAATTAAGAACTATATATAACTAAACAAAGGATTGAATGTGAAAATAAGCATTCACTTCATCAGTCTTAAAAACGAAAACGTCGTCTTCTAAATACGGTGCATTCTGATTTTAATGTAGGGTTCTTTTGGCTGACACAAAACAAACAAATATCAATCTTACCTGAATTGATGCTGGAAGTATTCAGAGAGAAAGAAGAAAAGAGCAGGTGAGAGAAAAAGTGAGAACATTATGAATAGAAAAACCAGCTGAGACAACGTTCGAAAATAAGTCGCATTTTATGGACTGTTCCCATTGCAAAAAAGATATCATTGTGATATTTTCACTAATGATGTCATTTTTAGAATTTATATCGTTTGATAACTTGTGAATATCCTATAAGTTAACAAGAAATGCTGGTGTTTACAAATGAGCACTAGAATCAGTTTTACCAATCTGCCAAATATATTATTTCGTATTATTATTAGAGAAATATTAAGCTAGAATACAAAAATCATTGGCATTTCACAATAAGTACTTAATATTCAAGAATAATTTCTTCATCTTAAAAAAAATTTGTCAACGTAACAAAAACAAAACAAAGACGAAAACAAAATGAAAAAAATTAAAAATTAAAAAAACAAAACAAAAAACAGACAAACAAAAAAACGCTTCCATGTGTGATTTTTAAACATAAACGGGCATCATATTTTTCCCCTGAACTTCTGAGATAATTATAATTTGGATTATTCAAATTCAGATTGATGTCCTCATTTTTTTTTTCTTTAGTTATAATCAAAATAGTTTGACCAGAGTTATCTCTGGCTTTATTTGCGACCGTTTATAGCTTTTGTAACGGTTTGGAATTTCAAACTACAGCTTATCTTATTTTCTTCATATCAGATTGCTAGTTCTTTTAAGACATGTCTTGGATTTGGTAGAAATTCGAAGAATTCTGCACTGAACCCGTTATCCAATCTTGGAAACTCAAGATCTGATAGTTAGATACTTGAATTTTACTTTAATTAAAGAATCTTAAACAGAAGGTCACTGGAAACTTAAACATTTACAGAAATCAGCCCATATACAGGGTGGGCAAAAATAAGGGTCCTATTTTTAAAAATTCATAACTTTTTTATTTATTGATTTAAAAAATTTTTTTTTTTAGAATAAGTAAAGGACCCCTTCCGAAGCAAGCATGAGCCGTATTAGCCCTAAGGAACGTACCCTCATTTAGAAAACATTATTTTTGCTTAAAAAACTCAAAACAGTGTAAAAAACAATACTTTAGTTTTTGTAAGTTTTAAGAAGTGTTTTTCGGCTAAAATTCGTTTTGTTTATTTCAAAAAATCTCGGAAGGGTCAGTCTACACACACATAAAGTTTGGTGAGTTTAACTTTTATTTTGTGGAAGTTATTCAAATTCAAGTTATTCAAATTTAAAGATATGACCCTTATTTTGGCCCACCCTGTATTAGACTCAAATGATCTCTTCAATAGTCCCAGCATAAATATAACACACTATATTAAAGACTTCAAATTTGATTAAATTTGAGGTTTAATCCTTGAATTGGTCCATCAAAAAAAAAAGAAACTATGGAGAGTTGAATACGAACAATCTACCCTGTATTGATTAAATAAAGGGTTCAGTTTGACATTCTTAAATGGGTAACAACAAAAAGTACGACAGATCTTCCCGGAGAAGGCCCAAGAGCACAACGGGCAAACATTGTGACAATAACAACCGAATGAGGACACCAGAATGATTGTAAATAATTCAAATTCATTTATTCTAAAAATAGATTTCAAAGGAAAAGAAAATCTAAGAAAATGGTTTATGAAGTAGTAAGAGCGTGTTGCTAAAATAGTTTTTAAAATTATACTAGAAAAGAAAAAAAAAATCAATTTTTTGCTTTATTAACTAATAATGTCAAAAAGATAAAAATTATCAATAATATTTTAGATAAAAATTATCAATAATATTTAAGATAAAAATTATCGATAATATTTACGATAAAAATTATCGATAATATTTAAGATAAAAATTATCAATAATATTTTAGATAAAAATTATCAATAATATTTTAGATAAAAATTATCAATAATATTTTAGATAAAAATTATCAATAATATTTACGATAAAAATTATCGATAATATTTAAGATAAAAATTATCGATAATATTTAAGATAAAAATTATCAATAATATTTAAGATAAAAATTATCAATAATATTTAAGATAAAAATTATCAATAATATTTTAGATAAAAATTATCGATAATATTTAAGATAAAAGTTATCAATAATATTTAAGATAAAAATTATCAATAATATTTAAGATAAAAATTATCAATAATATTTAAGATAAAAATTATCAATAATATTTAAGATAAAAATTATCAATAATATTTAAGATAAAAATTATCAATAATATTTAAGATAAAAATTATCAATAATATTTAAGATAAAAATTATCAATAATATTTAAGATAAAAATTATCAATAATATTTAAGATAAAAATTATCAATAATATTTTAGATAAAAATTATCAATAATATTTTAGATAAAAATTATCAATAATATTTAAGATAAAAATTATCAATATATTTTAGATAAAAATTATCAATATATTTTAGATAAAAATTATCAATAATATTTACGATAAAAATTATCAATAATATTTTAGATAAAAATTATCAATAATATTTACGATAAAAATTATCAATAATATTTTAGATAAAAATTATCAATAATATTTTAGATAAAAATTATCAATAATATTTTAGATAAAAATTATCAATAATATTTTAGATAAAAATTATCAATAATATTTAAGATAAAAATTATCAATAATATTTAAGATAAAAATTATCAATAATATTTTAGATAAAAATTATCAATAATATTTTAGATAAAAATTATCAATAATATTTAAGATAAAAATTATCAATAATATTTAAGATAAAAATTATCAATAATATTTAAGATAAAAATTATCAATAATATTTAAGATAAAAATTATCAATAATATTCAAGATAAAAATTATCAATAATATTCAAGATAAAAATTATCAATAATATTCAAGATAAAAATTATCAATAATATTTAAGATAAAAATTATCAATAATATTCAAGATAAAAATTATCAATAATATTCAAGATAAAAATTAATATTTTAGATAAAAATTATCAATAATATTTTAGATAAAAATTATCAATAATATTTAAGATAAAAATTATCAATAATATTTAAGATAAAAATTATCAATAATATTAAAGATAAAAATTATCAATAATATTTAAGATAAAAATTATCAATAATATTAAAGATAAAAATTATCAATAATATTTAAGATACAAATTATCAATAATATTTAAGATAAAAATTATCAATAATATTAAAGATAAAAATTATCAATAATATTTAAGATACAAATTATCAATAATATTTAAGATAAAAGTAAACGGTTTGTTGTAGATCGAAATTATATATGAAATCACTAACCAGTTTCCATAGAAAAATCTAATCGATTTGAAAAAGAAAATATCTTCTTCAATTTCAAAATAATTTATTCCAATTGACTAATTTGGTCCCTGGTGACAGCAACCAAATGTAGAGTAAGGTAACTTTTACCATAACCAGCTCGAGGTGATACTGAATTGGAATACCTAAGAGTTGTAAGGTATTACCGGTCACACTATAATTCATTTAAAATCGTAAGTACAAAATAGCATCTTTTTTTAATGGCAACAATTTAAACATTTAAAAACATGCAGAAGAGCCTAAAGAAGGTTGCCATTGTGTTGCAAAAACCACATTTAATCGAAAGAAATCAAATATTTTATATATTAATATTAGCAAATGGCCAAAGAGCAATTTTAAACTTTGGAGTAAGGTTAAAATAGCAATTACTAAAAAAGTAATCCCGAAAAGCTAATTATTTGATAATCTCAATCGTGCAATGGTGTTGTTCAAGTTAACGTGCTCATTTTGGACATAGCCTTTACCTCTGCTGAAGAGAGGTGCCAGCATGTCCTTGAAAAATTGGTATGCTTCGCTGAAGGTTAATAAATTCAAGTTGAGCACATGAAGCAGTTTTGGGTTAAATAATCCAATTGAAAAAAAAAAAAATGTGTAAGTTCACAAACACACCAAGCTTTTGGAAGCAAACAAGTTTAGCTTTTGATGGGGCTGGATGAAAAAGAAATGGTTGACCTGCTTACAGAATCAGGTCGAGATTAGTAAGAAAATATTCAGAGTTAGTTGACTAAAGCAACGCCATCACCAAAAAGGGAAACATTTTGTTTTAGTTTTTGTTATATTTGCAAAAGCGTTTTTTTCGTTTTTAGTAAGGATATTAGAAATGCGTTCTTTCCTCCAAACAAGCGGGCATTTGTATTGACATCTGGAGCGGATATTTTGGGAAACGGAAACTATGTATCAATCAGGGAAGGTGGCAAAGGATAAAAGGTTCATTTAGCCTCACCTTTAGGATAGTATCGGATGTTGATACCTAAATTCAAAATAGGTTTTTGCTCGGGTAAGATGTAGTAATACGACAGATGTACAAAGTGATTCATGCTAATAACATTCAAAAACAAATTTCATCTGATATTGACAAGAATCAAAAAATATATATAAATAAATAAACACAGATACATCAAAGGAAGATTTTAATGTCATAAATTAATGGTAAATTCTTAAAGGATCTCACAGTCTTTATGACAGACATAAGTACAGAACTGAATATAAATAAATTGAAAAGTTCAATAAAAGAATTCACGTATGTTGTTCATTTGTGCTTTAACAAATATTTTTAAAGGGTCAAGTATAAGAAAAATGCAGTTGAAAATATCTCTAACATAGAAAATGAATCTAGCATCTGTAGATATAAATAATTTGATATTTATAAAAATATTATATATATATATACATAATATTTATAAAAATATATATAATATTTATTGATAAAAATATATATATAATATTTATTGATAAAAATATTATATATATATTTATTGATAAAAATGAATATATATAATATTTATTGATAAAAATGAATATATATAATATTTATTTATAAAAATATATATAATATTTATTTATAAAAATAAATATATATATAATATTTATTTATAAAAATAAATATATATATAATATTTATTTATAAAAATAAATATATATATAATATTTATTTATAAAAATAAATATATATATAATATTTATTTATAAAAATAAATATATATAAAATATATATATATATATATAATATTTATTTATAAAAAAATATATAATATTTATTTATAAAAAAATATATAATATTTATTTATAAAAAATATATAATATTTATTTATAAAAAATATATAATATTTATTTATAAAAATATTTATATATATATATAAATATATATATACATAAAACAAATAATTTAAGGTGGCTTATAAATATTTTTATTTTAAATAACACTAGATATTAGTTTGATCATTCATCGATACCTGCGGTTTCACTGAAACTCAACCTGCACGGTGTGACCATTCTTCAGTCAATTACGAATGGTCAAACTTGGTATCTTTAGCCCCATGGGCCGAGTTTCCAGTGTTTCTGTGAAACTGGCAATCAAACTAATATATAATGTTATTTGACATAAAAATATATGCTCTTACATGTGTAATTGAGCACTCTGGTCATTTCTTTTATATTAAAAAAAAAAACAACATTACACACATACAGACATATATTGTATTTTTTTTTAGCTTACATCAACAAGTCAGGGTTACGGTCTATGCGGCCCCCTCAGAGCCACTACCCTATTCAACTCAAGAATAATAGAATGGCTATTCCGCTAGATACCGTCACTGGTGAATCTTGAAGGAATTTGTTCTTGGTGTTCATGGTGACAGTGGGAGTAGATCCGAGTTTGAGAGTAAAAACTAACTCCCCTGTCATTCTCTATTTATGACTTTGATTAAAAAAGCTATTAATGTGAACAGACATCCTGCTGCCCAACTCCCCACTTATATGGTCCCCTATAAATCTGGTTCATATCACAGTAGCTCCTTACGTTTCAGTGGTGATCTACCTTCGTTTAGAATAAACAAAAACAAACAATAAAAAAAAGAAAAAAAACAAAGAGTTGAATAGGATGGTGGCTCTGAAGAGGAGCATAGACATTAACCGTAACCTCAACTTGTCGATGCGAGTCATAAAAAAAAAATACATATATGCATGAGCTCTACTAATAATTTCTTTAGTATTGAGCACTATTAAAAAGGATATATACCGAGCCATGAGCCGAAACGCATCCTAGGAAAACTTTCCTAGGATGCGTCAATTGTAAAAAAAAAAAAAAAAAATGATGAAAATAGAAATTATTTTCAATAAACATTTTGAAATTGTTATTAAGCAAATGTCATTTTTTTATAAACCATTTTTTTTGCATAAATGTTTTATAGACTTCACAAATACTTGAATAAAAAAACAACAAACAAAAGCAACAATAGTTCATAAATTTTGTACATATATTAGTTTCTAAATTATTTTTATCAAACGTTTCAGATATGAAAACAAATTTATATTTCAAGTTGAATATTAATTAGATTATAAAACACGGAGGATAAGACATATTTTTTTATCAAAATTGGACTTAAAGCTTTGCAGACAGTCAACCAACCAAATAGATATGCCTATATTTAAAATCCCATAAAATAATACCAATTAGTTACGTCACCGAATCAACCGTGGCAACATGTTGAGATTTCTGCAACTCATTACATCTTCATACTCTTGTATTTTAATAATTTCTTTGATTTTATTGCAGTTTTACATGAAAATAACTCAAACTGGACACTCACAAGTAAGAAATTACTCAAACTGGACACTCACAAGTAAAAAATGACTCAAATACATCTGTCACATAAAAATCAGATCTGAATTTAACTTGCAGATAATTCACATTGTAATTTTGTTAGCTACCATATAAAAGATATTTCAAGATGAATTCAGTTTGGAAGAAATTAATTAAGACCTCTTGGTTTTTTAAAAAATTATTATTTACAAATTTAACTCTAAACTTTTTGTTAGGAAATAAAAATGTCTTTCAATCAGTACTTATTTTAATACATCCGTCACATAAAAATCAGATTTGAATTTATATGGTATAGAGAGAGGTTAACTGGCAAGTAATTTTAAGAGTTATCTTAAAAAAGATATTTCAAGATGAATTTAATTTTGAAGGAATTAATTAAGACCTCGATATATTTTTATTATTTACGAATTTAACTCAAACCTTTCCAGTTAAATATAATCGAAGAAACAAGCGAAAAATGTTAATCTGAAACAAAACGGAGACCCCAAATAACATACGAACCAGCATAGAAAAACGACTTGGAAATGCTTTCTTTGGTTTTGTCAAATTTCAAACAGGATTTTACATGTTATCAAAGAAAACTATAATATCATTTATCAGTGACGGCAAATGATAAAGTTTTACAGAAATCTCAAATTCTTTCTTTGCTAAAACATAGTTTAAGAAAGTAACATATTGGTTTTCTGTTTGTAGAAGTTATTCAGTTTAAATAGGCGGCCATGTTGGAAACGCCTGAAGAAGGTGCGATATGGAAGAAAAGGTAATTAATGAAAATAAACTCAAACTGGACATTCACAAGAAATGACTTGAATAAATCCGTCACATAACCATATCTGAATTTATATGGTATAGAAAAGGGTTAACTTGCAGGTAATTCACATTGCAATTTAAAAGTTAACAAGGAAACATGAATAATGTAACTGCTGTCAGGTGCGTTCATATCGACGGTGATGATTCAACCACAAGCAATTCATAATTTAGGAAAACGGACTCACAGTTCAATTGATAAAATATTGAGTGAACGTTGAATTGTCTTTGTCTCTTTCCTGATTTATAGTTATTTGTTCAAGCGAAAGTATTCAAACGCTGGCAAAATTTATAGACTCCAATAAAGTGCTATACAACAATGGCAAACAGACAATAATAAGAAAATGTCAAGTTTTTATTTCTTAAAAACTATCTACATCAATATATCATTGTATTCATAACTTGTAAAAAAATAATGGCTACTAAATTCAAACTTTAAGATTAAAAAATAAAACTATACATACTTTTAGTTTAATGACTAAAAAATATACATTTATGAAGAATCTTGCTATTTTCCGGCTTTGATAGTAACTTGTATTTTAAAATTCTACAACAAATGACAACAATTACAATGAGGCTGTAAAAAAAAAAAAAACCATCCAGAAGCCATCTTGATATTTTAATAATTCATATCTTTAGTCTGCATACAAGTTTTTTATGTTTTGTGATACAAGTTTTGTTTGTTTTGTGGCATATCAACTCTTTTGTGTCATTAAATGCCGACTCCATCAAGGATTTTTTGTTTGAGGTTTATAATATTTTTAAATGTTTAACAAATTTCGATGAATTTCTTTTAAATGTGTAAATTTCTTGAGTAAACAGTCTGCAATTAATTATTTTTTCCTAGGAAGTTTGGTTTATTGAACTTATAGATATTAGATTTTTGGGTATAAACCCACCATTTTCAAAAAGGACATCATGATTTCAACTCTGATGTCCTTAAATAGTTCCTTCATATTACCAACAGTGTAGTGTTTTCGTCGCATAGAAGCAAAATCAACACATTTTAACATAAAGTGTTTCACTGTGTATGGCACTTCACAAGTCGCACACCATGGTGGCTCCTTCTGAAATGATATCTATATACTACTAAAAACCTGGATTATTTTTGTTTATTTATTATTTTGTCTGTCTCTGTGCACACTTGCTGATGTCACAAAGGGATGATGCCATCCATTAAAACAGGGGGGGGGGGTGATAACTGTACAAAATGATGACGTTATCCATCAAATCAGAGAGAGAAGTGATCTTTTATCTAGACGACCAATGACTCTTCGGGTCACGGGTCGTTTTCTGGGGTCTCGTATCTATCTAGAAATTATAGCAAAACTAAAAACTTCAGCAAGTTATCTTTGATGAAAATACAGATGCGCTCCCCAACTTTCTTCGGAATTCTCAGAGATACAAACAGGCCTGTCTACAAATGTAAATTAACTTCACTAATTTAAAAGTTAAAAATGGCAGAATTGGAACTGCACAGAACAATTAATATCACCCGTTTATTTCTAATGATCGATTGTTTTCACAAATGTTAGAAAAAATTCTTCTTTCCTTAAATATTCACATTGTTTTCCGTGCAATTCTAATACATTATACCTTCATCTATTCTCGCTAATCTTAGCAAATAGTCCCAATGAAAATGGTTCCGTCTGAACATAAAAGATTCTAAAGACGTAAACCGTTATTTAAAGTATTTACAGATTTCAGACCGTTTTCGCCATTTTCAATGGGTTTTGGTCCATTATAATCTACATATTTCTTCAGGTGCCCGAGTTCAGTTTGCCGGTTACTGGCATGCAGAGGTAGGCGCAGGGGCATACGGCAATAGCTCCTGGCATCCAATCATATTAAAACTATCTCCTTTTCTCATAATATTACTCAGTACTAGGATTTATACTCGAGTCTTTGGGGCATACAATCAAGGAGTTGGCCTCGGACATCACCAGACCTTTGCGACTATGACAAAAGGTACCTGAAATAAGGCCAGAGTGTTCAACAAATTATCTAGCTTGAGAGAAGACACGAGGAGAAAAAATGTAGAAATATTTATAACAAATTTATATGAATTAAAAGATTTGAAATAACTTTTTCATGATTAACTATATTTTTTGTTTTGTTTTAAAGTAACATAAATAGCAAACAACACAGTAATTTATATGTTTATTATGTTTATATGTTTATTTGTTTATAATGTTTATTATGTTTATATGTATATTTATATGTTTATTATGTTTATTTGTTTATATGTGTATATGTTTATTATGTTTATTTGTTTATATGTGTATATGTTTATGTGTTATATTTATATGTTTATTTGTTTATTATGTTTATATGTTTATGTTTATATTTATATATTTATTATGTTTATATGTTTATTATGTTTATTTGTTTATTATGTTTATTTGTTTATATTTATTATGTTTATATTTATTATGTTTATTTGTTTATATTTATTATGTTTATATTTATTATGTTTATATATTTATTATGTTTATATGTTTATTATGTTTATATGTTTATTATGTAACCGTAAACATTTAGAGCAGCCATAGACAATCTTTTTCAAGAAGCAGGCCACATGAGACAGGGTTCATCCTCAGGTAGACCCCGTGTATTAAGCAATTTTGTGAAATCACACGAGAAAGGGGTAACTCTGTATCAGTGATAGTTATTCCAGCTGCAGAGTCCCATATGCATCAAAATTAATTGCGGTTTTTGCGTAGAGTTTAAAAAATCTTTCATTTTCTTCAGGAACTGTTAAAAAATTTGTTTTGTATATAAGTAGATACAAAATAGACGTAGGAATTTGAATGACGCAGTCTTTTGTGCCATTCAAATCCCTAAGTCGATTTTGTATCTACTAATATACAAAACAAAATTTTCTAACAGTTCCTGAAGAAAATGAAAGATTTAAAGAATTTTAATACAATAAATCTTTATTTAAATAAAGTTAGGTATGTATATGTTTATATATTTGTATGTATAGAATTCACTCCTAAATTAATTCATCGATCATTATGAACGCAGCTGCAAGGCACTAGGGTGGATAATGTGGGCTATATTTAGTTTTATGCAAAGGTGGCAAAGAAGGAGTGGAAGCCTTTCATGAAAATTCCGATATTAGATTTGTGAAATTTTAACAATGGGTATTCGACACCAATTAATAAACATTCCTCAAATTTCAGTTTCTTAGGAGCATTTTAAAGAATTTTAGGGGTATAATATATTTTAAAGGGTTTTTAGGGGACATATGGGCACAACCTCCCATTTGAAAAATCTAAATATTTCAGATTTGCATTAAATTTGATCCATAGGCATTAGACACCGATTAAGCAAGATTCCCTGAATTTTAATTTCTTCTTAAGATCCTTTTAAGCTTAAATATTGCAAAAAATTTTATAATTAAAATAATGTAATGAGATTTAAATCAAAATTAGAATAGAGATTCTAGACATAAGATTTAGTAAACTTGATTTTAATCTTAGTAAGGAAGATAGAAGTGGTGCAAAACCGTTCTGTTTGGGAAATTGTTTACCCGTCCTTGGACTGGTATTCTTCTAGTTAATTATAAATGAATGTTTAATAAATACAAATGAATGATAATATATGTTTGTAGAAATAAAATAGTCATTCATTCTTTGCATTTTAATTTTTTTTTCTTTTTTAAATAAAAAATGTTTTTTTTCTAACACTGTACTGAACCATGTAACATTTCAAGTAAATGAAATGAAAAAATGTCTTGAAATGCACACGACGTAAAAACGTATGAACCTCTGTAGTTGGGATGGCTAATCGTTGATACAGAATGACACCGTTTGCATAAAAACAAGGGAAGTAACTCGGGTAGCTTTGATTTGTTGCTACACAATTTATCACGCTTTTCTAATTTTAATTGTGATTGTAAAATTGATGTAAAAAAAAAAAAGATTTCACTTTTGTTTAATCTTAAATTGGATTATTCCGATATGTAAATCAGTTCCAAAAAGTTTTCCCCTGAGAAAAGAATCATTATGAAAGTTTATATAGCCACTAATAATTTAAAATATGCTGACATTGTTACTTTCAAAGTTTGTAAAATTTAAAAAAAAAGTATTTATTATAATGTAATTACGTTCGTTTATATCTAGTTTTTTTTTTGTAATGTTTTCTGTTTGTTATACTCTTGTTTATCTATTTTGTAAAAATTCCTAGTTTTGTCCGCTTGTACGAAGATTTTGTTAGAGTTGTTTATGTTTTTAACGATGGTGCGCAATTGTTTTTGGAAATTATTCTGTTGTTTGTGAAATTCTAAATCTTTAATTACATTTAAGAGGTCATTTTCAAAGCTAATCATGAGATTTCTTGGTTTTGCGTTTTTTAGGCTTTTGAATCCGTAGGATTCTTTTGTATCTAGGTACCTTTATTGTTAAGGAAGATGTGTGCTCGCCATCGCATTCGGCGTATTAGTTCGTCCGTTTTCTTAATTAATTTAATAATCTATCCATGCTTGCTAGGTGTTGGGATATTCTCAAGTTTGCTTTTAGCCTGAAGATTCCCCCCGGGATGAAACGTGGGAGCCTCTGTGTAGCTTAATTGCTATAAATATATTTTCATAGCTTATATATATATATATATATATATATATATATATATATATATAAAGCTATGAAAATATATTTATGGCAATTAAGCTACACAGAGGCTCCCACGTTTCAATTAAAATATATATATATATATATATATATATATATATATATATATATATATATATGTAAAGTGGAGAACTAAAAGCGAACTTTTAGGAAAAGTAAAACCTATTGTGAAAAGTACACAGCTCAATATCCAGGATAGAGCAGAGTTGTTGCCATTCTTCAGACTGGTCCTGCTTTTCAACGGGCATTCTGGAATTTTGGCCTAGCCTTTAAATATTAATTTGCTGTCTCTTCGTCAATTTAAACTTATTTCATGATTTTCAGCCCAGGAAGTCTTTTTTTAAAATGGCGTATATTTCCCACCTCACGTTTTACTGAGCCTTGTTGCATCCACGAACGAACCTTCTGGATTCTATCTACTTTCGCCGCACCTGAAGATGTGGTCTTTGAAGTTTAACTCCGAATCCTCTCATTTCATTTCTCGTGCCTTTTAACGACTTACCTACCTACAAATCACTTTCTCCGCTGGACTTTTTTGCAATCTGACATTTGCTTATTTTTTTCCCCCACAATCTTTATTTTACTGTTTCAAATTTTAAATCTTGGCCTTAGCCAACTTATCTATCCCAGCGATTTCCTCTGATGAAAAGATTTTGATCTTTGAAAAGCCTGGCTTAAGGAAAAAATTCATTGAATAAATTGCCTTTTTGCGGAATATACCTTGCATTGAGCAACTGAATTGCAAAAAGATCTGCGTTTTGCTTTTCTAATTCCTTTTCATCCTTCTACCTGTATATATATATATATATATATATATATATATGAAAAAATGTATTTTTTTTTTAGTAAAATCAACAGAACAAGTCCTGACGACAAACCGATTCAAGTTGGATGAATAAATTTTTCATTCCAGCGAATTCTGTAACTATCATATATAAAGTTAGTTTATATATTTGTATGTCCAGGATTCATTATGAATTTTGGAACAGAACTGCTAAGCTTAAGGGATCCAAAGGTGAGCCATATTTAGTTTAATTTAGTTTTATGCAAAGTGAGGATGGAAGCCTTTCATGAAAATTCAGATACTTCCGATTTTTGTGAAATTTAACACTAGGTATTAGACATTAATAAAAAAAATATTCCCCTTATTTGACTTTCTTTGGAGGATTTTAAATAGTTTTCAGGGGCCACAATATGGACAAACCCTCCCATTTGAAAATTCAGATATTTCAGATTTGCATTGAATTTTATCCCTTGTATCTTGATTTTAATTTTTGTAAGGGGACATAAAAGTGGTGCAAAACTGTTCTGCTCAGGAATTAATTTTAACCATTTGGTTATTCTTCTAATATATATATATATATATATATATATATAGATATAGATACTATACATTAGTTTGGCCTTCCATTGATACATTCGGTTTCATGGAAACTCAGAGCACAGGGCTAAATATACCGAATATATTTTTTGGAGAGTTTGAATTATCTACTAGACACCATCCTCGAGTGTCTTCGGTCTCTCTGTACAAGGGTTTGTCAGGATAACCTGACATAAGTATACTTCTCCCTACAAGTAAACCCTGATCATATTTAAAATAACATAGTATTCGGAGCTCAAATAAAAACTCCTCTACACGGGTATACACTGGGCCATACGAGCAATGGTCCACCTTCTGCAAGTAATGTTACCTCAAGTAACAGCACTTAGCTGGATACTCCACCAGACTAAATGAATTCTTGTCTTGGAATCTGGAGAGATCAAGAGACCACAAGAAAGATATATAACATAGTTCGCAGGTCAATTGGGGCGAGGAAAATTAAGGTTCTTCACTTTATTATTAACTCAACGTTCGACATGTAAAGGAGAATTTTAATTGAATATTCGAATATCTATGCAGCTCGTACAGAGATCAAGTGTAAACCTCAGGATGCGGCCCCTAAATTTCTGAGAACTCCGACTGAAGTAAAATGAAACAAAAAAGAGAGCCAATGCTTTGATAGTGTGACCCACTATGAGACTTTCTGTCCAGTGTTTCCGTGAAAGCGAATGTATCAATTTTTGAAGATCAAACTAATGTGTAAATGACCGGTCATTTTGGCTAAAACATTAAATTACACAAACGTGTTTCAAGACTGACACTTGCTATCATCTACTTGAGTTAATCAAAAATAATTATTGGATAAAAGTATTTAAAGATTAACAGCAAAAATATTCTTTAACTAAAATTAATTTTTTTTTTTTTTTTTTTTTTTTTTTACATTAAAGGTCAAGCCCCAAAAATATTCTTTGACTAAAATTAAATTTTTTTTTTTTTTTTTACATTAAAGGTCAAGACCCAAAGGCCACTCGAGGATAAGGGTTAAAGAGTTTGACTGGTGGATGGTGAAACAACATTGCGTTCACCGTTACGATGGTTGTAGCGGGCAGACATTGATTATTTTCGGGGACGGTTCAACAAGAACTTGTTTACATTGGATTTGAAGACGACCATATTGTAGTCAGCAGGGAAGCAGTCTTGCGGCACTGTGTTCCACAGACGGGTAGTTCTAGGAAAGAAACTCTGCCCATGGAAGTTTCGTTTCGTCTTGGGCATGAAGAGGGAGAAAAGGGAATCATTGATAGTAGTAGTAGCTTGGCGGGTTCTTATTGTGAATGTTTTACAAGGGGGGGGGGGAGACCATAGATTTGAGCTCAGTCGAGCACCTACCATGAAAATAACGGTAGAGCAGAGAAAGACTAGCAACATCTCTTTTGTGAGAGAATGACTGTAGGGAAGAGAAGAGGACATCCCCCACTAGATTTCGAAGTCGGTTTTGAACTCTCTCAAGGCAGGAAAGGGAGCTCTGAGCGGCACCTCCTCATATGTGGCAGCAGTACTCCATCTTAGGACGTATTTGACTCTTGTACAGGTAGAGGATGGCGTCGGCCGTGAGATACTTTCTGGAGCAGTAGAATGATCCAACCATTTTTCCAGCGGTCTTAGCAACAGATTTGATGCAAGTTTTCCATTTCAAGTCTGAAGAGAAGATCAGTCCCAAGAGCTTATCAAAGCAGTGAGCTTCCTCAAGGGGAGAGCCGTTCATTTCAACTGGGACAAAGTAGGGATCGGAGCATTGGTGGTGAAAGGAGAGGTGCTTGGTCTTTGACGCATTAAAAGTAACCGGTCACCTCTTCCCCAATTGCACCACTTGCTCTAGGTCAGAAGAGAGAGAGAGAGCCAGAAAGAACCTGATCATTAATGCTCTTTGACGTGTTTCTAATGCTAAATATTCATGGCGTACATATTTTATTATTAAACATATTTTATTATTAAACATTTTATTATTAAACATTTTATTATTTAACATATTTTATTATTTAACTAACTTCTTACAAGTATATGTATATATTTTATAAGTTTCTGCTGATTAACTGATCATTTAAATCAAGGTTTTAAAAAAGTAAACTTATGATAAAGATTCGATATTTGTTTATTGTTTCAACAATATCTTATACGCAATACGCATACTCGTCTTAACTACAAAGTATTAGGCCATTTTGGAAATAACATTTTATTAAATATATGTAAAATTAGAACCAAGTAACCATTTGAAAATAACAATCAAAGAATAAACAATGTAGATATTATTGAACTTTTAACAAGCTATGTGAATTGTTTATGATACCAATTTTAAGTCTAAGGTAAAAAAAAAAAACTTTAAAGATTGTCATGTTTGCCATTAGTATAACTTTTATAAAATAGCAACGCAACATAAGGAAGATTATTTTTGGTGCAAATACAAGTAGAATAACTGAATACGTTCAATGGTTTTTCAGATTTTAACAGGGTGAACTAAGCGTTCAGATAAGCTCTCATTTGGTTTGGTGGTTTTGTTTTACGGCATATCAACCCTTTTTGGGTTATTTAATGCCGAATCTGGTCATTATAGTAAAAGTTTTTATGCTTCAAGTTCTTTATATCTTCAAATGTTTAATCATCGTTTTTGGTTTGGTAGTTTTGTTTTACGGCATATCAACCCTTTTTGGGTTATTTAATGCCGAATCTGGTCATTATAGTAAAAGATTTATGCTTCAAGATCTAAAAATAAAATAAAAAAGGGGAGGGAGAAAGGGAGAGGGGCTGTTGTTTTTGGTTTTGTAGAACATAATTAAGTTTTACAAAAAAAAAAAAAAAAAAAAAAAACGTCAATGTAGGTGAATTTCGTCTCAGGGAGCCACAGGGCAGCCTGATCTGGTATCACCAGGAGCTCTCATTTGGGAGATGAGTTATTTTAGATGTTATTATAAAAACATATTAAAGATTTTATTTTTAAATTGTATCCAATAGAATAACAAAGGCGACATATTCTAGTTAAAATGTAATTTTACTCAATCAATATAATTGAACGAGTATTTGTAATCACTTTGCTCTGACGAGGAGGGAAACAAATGTTAAATGCGCGGAGATCATACTGTTGCATCCTGTATCAGCACCAAAGAATTGTAAACATCAAAACAAACAAAAGTAATACTGAATAGTGTTTAAACGCATAAAATGTCCCAATTGATTTACAACATTCTACAAATTCTACATTTTGTTATTTAGAAAAAAAATCGACCAATGTGTAAAACAAAAGGACAAAACATTTTTTTTTTTTTACGATAAGTTTTGTAGATGGACTTGAAACATTTTGTAGAGGGGCTTGAAACATTTTGTAGATGGGCTTGAAACATTTTGTAGAGGGGCTTGAAACATTTTGTAGAGGGGCTTGAAACATTTTGTAGAGGGGATTGAAACATTTTGTAGAGGGGATTGAAACATTTTGTAGATGGGATTCAAACATTTTGTAGATGGGATTGAAACATTTTGTAGAGGGGCTTGAAACATTTTGTAGAGGGGCTTGAAACATTTTGTTGGGGGACTTGAAACATTTTGTTGGGGGGCTTGAAACATTTTGTAGAGGGACTTGAAACATTTTGTTGAGGGACTTGAAACATTTTGTTGAGGGACTTGAAACATTTTGTTGAGGGACTTGAAACATTTTGTAGAGGGACTTGAAACATTTTGTAGAGGGGATTGAAACATTTTGTAGAGGGGATTGAAACATTTTGTAGAGGGGATTGAAACATTTTGTAGAGGGGCTTGAAACATTTTGTAGAGGGGCTTGAAACATTTTGTAGAGGGGCTTGAAACATTTTGTAGAGGGGCTTGAAACATTTTGTAGATGGGCTTGAAACATTTTGTAGATGGGATTGAAACATTTTGTAGAGGGGCTTGAAACATTTTGTAGAGGGGCTTGAAACATTTTGTAGATGGGCTTGAAACATTTTGTAGATGGGATTGAAACATTTTGTAGATGGGATTGAAACATTTTGTAGATGGGATTGAAACATTTTGTAGATGGGATTGAAACATTTTGTAGATGGGATTGAAACATTTTGTAGAGGGGCTTGAAACATTTTGTAGAGGGGCTTGAAACATTTTGTTGAGGGACTTGAAACATTTTGTTGGGGGACTTGAAACATTTTGTTGGGGGACTTGAAACATTTTGTTGGGGGACTTGAAACATTTTGTTGGGGGGCTTGAAACATTTTGTAGAAGGACTTGAAACATTTTGTAGAGGGACTTGAAACATTTTGTTGAGGGACTTGAAACATTTTGTTGAGGGACTTGAAACATTTTGTTGAGGGACTTGAAACATTTTGTAGAGGGGATTGAAACATTTTGTAGAGGGGATTGAAACATTTTGTAGAGGGGCTTGAAACATTTTGTAGAGGGGCTTGAAACATTTTATAGAGGGAGTTGAAACATTTTGTAGAGGGGCTTGAAACATTTTATAGAGGGAGTTGAAAAACTAATCTTGTACGGAAATAAAAGTGAATAAATTGTCTTATATACAATTGACTGCAACTCTGAAACAAAAACACAATTTGCCAAAATACTTTGGTCTATATGTAAGAAAACATGATTATCGGCTTTTTGAGGAACATTTTTTTTTATCCTGTACGTTCCGACGAAGAAGGTGTGTGGGGGGGGGGGCATCATTTAGCACAAAACTTTAAAGCAAACTGCGACTAATTTGAAAAAATAAAATCAAACCATTTGTTTCAATTATTAGAACTAGTGGCAACACATTAAAGAATTTGCAATTCAAGAAATTAATTTTTTTTTTATTAAATTTCTAAAAATATCAAAATAAAAAAATCTATCGTTATATAGAATGAGCATATTAATTAATAAAATTTTGATTTTTTTTTTTTCTTCTTTTTTTTTCTTCTTTCTTTAAAACTCCTTAAAATTATGATACTGGTTTTTTGAAAATGTCGAGAGAAATTGTTACATATTAGGGAACATTGAGAATGCATGAACAAAATTGAAGAAATAATACTAAATTCAGAATATTATAAATAGATTGGTTTAATAAAACATAAAAAGAACATGATATTTCCAAGAATACTTAATTTAATTTAAATAAGAAATAGCAGTATAAAATGAAACACTGTAATTAACTTGGACACCTACTCTTACCTGTAGTGAGTCAACAATGTTATAAAATAGTTTTCACAAAGAAAAATAGGGAAAATATTTTCTCCTTAGTTAAGATGGAAAAGAAAAAGAGAAACATTGTTTTAATCTTCATTGCAGTTTCATGATGTTATATTCACCACAGGAAGATTGCTAAGAAACAATGCAAAGAAAAACAAAATTAGTGGAAGAATATACCCGTAATCCAACTTTCTTTTACACAGGATTGGATGGTTTAATAACTTTTAAGAAATAGGTTTAGTTAGCAAAGAATAAGAAGCCATAGTTTTGTGCCTGAAATATCTAAGTAAGCAATAATTTGTTTCTGTAAATTCAATGTTAATCATAGCGGTAGCATTGCGTATGTTAATTTTTTTCAGTTGGTCACTTCAGAGATTTATTGAAAATTCAAGGAGAGAATATAGTTTTAGCCTGAAGAAATGGTGCTGTCCATAACCTGTTCCGAACCTGGATGTCATTCTGTAGGAAAGACAAGATGGAAAGCAGAGGGGAAAGAAAAAGTATTGGGGTAGAATCAACATTAGAGATGGGTGTTCATTTTTCCTGGTGGAATAATTTGCGATTTGCCTTTTTATAAATAGCCACAAAACATCTGAGACGAAGATATAGTTCAAAGAATTGAATTTAGTTTGATAATTTCAATAGAGTTTGATAACATATTAATGTGATTGACATGAGAAACCACAGTCAATAGCCCTGAAAATCCAAATTAAACAAAATCAAACTAGTTGATTAATTTTTGACAGTTGCATTTAGTTTATAGTTAAAATTTTAATATGGCTTTTTAGTGAAATATTTTCTATATTATTTCTGACTATTTTATGTCAAATGGTCACATTTTGAAAGAGAAAAAAATAGACAATGATTTTACACTAATTATCCAACGAATAAGACACATTAAGTATGTTTAAAAATGGTTTAATAATAATTTTAAATGATGTCAGATCAAATTCACTGTTAAACCAATTAATTGAATCGAGTTAAAAATATTGCAGTATAAGATTATCTATTAGCCTTTAAAAATGATCAGAGAAATCCGTAATCAAATCCAAAATTTGCCTTAAAAATAAAACAAAAAGAAATATAAATCTACACTAAATTCTTTTGGGGGGTTAGGGTTAGATACTGACATTCAAAAGAAAAAGAAAATAATCACAAAATGACTGAAAATTGAGAATTATAACATTGAAGAACCAAAGTGAAATTATGAAATTCAAATCTGATGGTAGACAGTCGTAAACCTGGATTCAAATTCACAGACAAGATACAATTATTTAACTGAAAACATCATTGGTCGATTAAACCAAAACAATTCTAGAACCAATTTCTTTTAAAATGATGCACTCAACTAAGATCTACAAGCGCACATCGAAAGTTATTAATTTTTAAAACAGAATCTTCAAAAAAATTTTGTAAGAATTATATGTTTTGTTTTATTTGATCAGTTTTTAATTAATTTGAATTCAAGAAATTAATTATACAAACCATCAAGACTGGAACAATTTTTTTTTTTTTTACAAATTATTTAAATTAAAATCAAAAAATATGATTTGAATATAAGTGAAGTGGATAAATAATTATTTATAATGAAGAATAATTTTTTTTACAAATGATTTAAATCAAAATCAAAAAATATGATTTGAATATAAATGAAGTGGATAAATAATTATTTATAATGAAGAATAATTTTTTTTACAAATGATTTAAATCAAAATAAAAAAATATGATTTGAATATAAGTGGATAAATAATTATTTATAATGAAGAATTTTTTTTTTACAAATGATTTAAATAAAAAAAATATGATTTGAATATAAGTGGATAAATAATTATTTATAATGAAGAATTTTTTTTTTTACAAATGATTTAAATAAAAAAATATGATTTCAATATAAGTGGATAAATAATTATTTATAATGAAGAATAATTTTTTTTTACAAATGATTTAAATAAAAAAATATGATTTGAATATAAGTGGATAAATAATTATTTATAATGAAGAATTTTTTTTTTTTAAAGTTTTAAATAAGTGAACTTGATACATGTTATTCAAGTCAATTGATTGTATCAATTTAAATAATTCTGCTAATAAAAGAAATGACTTCTGCTAGACATATTCGTTAAGCAATCATGACAACGCCAACGAGTGGACACCATAACATGAAAATGTCTCAATCTTAATTTATTGATAACATTTACAGCAGCCAAAAGACAAAGATGTGACAAACAAGACTGATGAAAGAAGCAATTTGCGTTGAGAATTTATCGATGAAAAGAGACCAGCTTCTTTAGAAAAGAATAACATTTTCATCGTAACGCCAAGAAACAAAACCAATTTAAGATATACAAAAAATAAAAACAACAATAAAATCAAACAAAAAGAATTGAACAATGAAAAAAAAACAAGAAAAAAAAAAACAGAAAAATAAGCTAAACTGCACGAGTCTATAAATCACAGCAAGACAACAGAAATGAATAGGAGAACGAAAGAACGAAAGACAATCATGGGGAAAGAAAGTGAAAAAGTGAAAGTACTTACTATCTAGGTATGATTACAAAAAAGATACAAACACAGAAGGAAATCGAAAAAGGGAGAACGGGGAAGTTTTTCTACTCTATTCACCGCGGAAGTACAAAGAAAAAGGAGGTAAAGAAAATAAAATTGAAAATATCGGCATGCCAACAACAGATTCTGACAGATAAGGACAACATTGTCAAAGTATATATATATATATATATATATATATATATATATATATATATATATATAAGTATGTATATAATGCACAGCAGGAGTTGCAGGGTTGTGGAGGAAGAAATACTTACGCGGCTGATCAGATGCCATAGGTATCCGAGTATGTGAACGTGAGAAAACATTTTTCAGCAATCGAGCCGTCTCAGTAATCCTGGCAAACAGCAGAAAGGCAGAGATAACAGTGGATATCACACCAACTGGGAGGTAACACGGCACTGGACGGACAGAGAGAGAGAGAGAAAGAGAAGGGGAGCACAAATTCACTTGGGTGCACACCTTCTTCCAGAAACAAAAAAAAAATGAGGACTTGGGAATGGTTGGAAGGAGGATGGCAAAAAATTTCATATTGGAAAGAAATTATGTGAGGAAAACAACTGTAGAATGATGAAAAAAAAAAAAGGTAAAAAAAAAAAAATATAAAAAATTGGTAGCAAAAATAATAATAGTTCTCCCAAATGTTGTCCTAGTTATGAAATCTTAACAAATAAATCCTCTCACAATGCACACAACGTTTGCATAGTAAAAGACAATCTTGCTTTTATCAAGTGTACAAAAAAAAAAAAAAATGCTGTGGGGGGTAAAAGAGAAAAGTGAGAGCAAGCAGGAATAGTAACTTTTTGAACGACTTGCGAGTGAGGAGGATTATGGGTGTCACTGCAAATAGTAGATAACATGCAAATCTTTTTACTCTATTATTATTATTATTATTACTATTATTATTATTATTATTATTATTATTACTATTCACAAAAATGGTTTTAACAAAGATGGTGCTCATAGAATACAACGAAATAAAGATAAATCAAATTGGATTAATGTGTCCGCTACAAGCAATAAATTAACAGAAAAAAATATTTTTTTTAAAATAATAAAAAAACTACGTAAATTACAAAAAGACGAAAAACAAATCAGAATATTTGTCCAGTATCGGTTAAAACTTACTGGTTAAAATTATTAGTTATTCTAACTTCATAATCCAGATGTTATAATGAATAAAAGTTCGAATCCTTAATAGTTATTACCAAGAGTTTATAGGTAGTTTGACCGTAGTCGAGGATGACCTGAAGCCTTTCTTTCCATTGGTTACTAAACAGAGATATAAGAGAGGATGCCACTCTTTTTCCCCTACTTACCCATGAACCTCTCCTTATAATACTGAATGTTCAGCAAGGTGGCATCAAGTACCATTTTTTGAGTCTGTTATGACTCGACTGTGGATTGAACCCCGGTCTCCCCGGCCCATTAGCAAACACTAACCATCATGACAAAAAGAAATACATTTAAATATATATATATATATATATATATATATATATATATATAAAGTGGTGTACTAAAAGCGAACTTTTAGGAAAAGTGAAACCTATTGTGAAGAGTATATAGCTCAGATTTTGATCTTTGAAAAGCCTGGCTTAAGGAAAATTTAACTTGAATAAATTGCCTTTTTTGCGGAATATACCTTGCTCTGAGCAATTGAATTGAATTATGATTTGACTTTTGCTTCTCTGATTCCTTTCCATTCTTCTTCATTATATATATATATATATATATATATATATATATATATAATAATAATAATCCAGGTAAAACATCCACAGGATAGTAATCCAAAGAATTTCAACCGGGTTTATAAAAAGTGCTCAATATCAAATAGAGCTTTTATATATGATTATTTTTATTTAAACAGACATGTACAAAATCTGCGACACTGGCATGTCGATGTTATCGATCAACAGCTATTATAAACTGAGATCTCATCAGGCAGAGTTAGAATCCTTAGATCATATTTGGAAAGAATATATATATATATATATATATATATATATACAGGGTGAGCCAAAAGTAGGTGGACAGTAAAAAACATTTTCCTTCTTGATTTACACAGCTTTGAAGTCTGCCTCTTATGCTTCGACAAAAAAAAAAAAAAAATGTTTTTTTACTGTCCACCTACTTTTGGCTCACCCTGTATATATATCAATCTAAAAATCAATAGGCTTTACACATTTCTGAAGATATTTATTAATAAAAGAAAAAAAAATAATCTTAGGAATTAAAACCAATTTTGAAAACACGAGAATTATTATGGCAACCAAATTTCAATATATTTTAGCCAATCAGAGCGTGACCTAAACGGTTACTAAACACGTTTACAACCTGGATTATAAATAACTGAACAATCATTATCTACTACGAATTATGGGACATGAACACAAAAAGAAATCCATTAAGATTATCATCCAGGTTATAAAATACAATTAAACATTAGGGGGAGGGGCAATATTTATGCTCCCCTATGGAGGGAGGAAATGATGATTTCCACTTAGCGTAAAGGCAATACTCTTCTGTAAAAAGAATTGAGTACTTCCGGTTATTAGGATCATAAAAAATATAAATAAATGAATAACTTCATTTATATGCGATATAATTTCTTCCACTGCCACAAGCAGTTTCAATTGGTAGAGCACCGGACATTGGCAACTGGAGTCCCAGTTTCGAATCTCGCTAGTTCTAGCCACACTGATGAGTTGTAGAGATGACAAAACACATGCCTGTAGACGCACACATTGGAGCAGATCGGAAATGATGTTAATATCTCAGGTTAAAAAAAAAAAAGACAGCAAATCTGATGAGGTTTGCACTAAAAGTAAAATAAAAACAAAATCAGGATTCTTCGTCAGTGATGCTAGCCTCCAGATCGTCAACGATTTCAGGTCTGACATGCATCAGACCTTCTCGGCAGGGTGACCCATCCAGATATTAAATGTGTGACAAATACAGTATCATATAGTAGTCACTAGTCAGCCAATAGAAATGATTCACGAAGCATCCATTCCCACCGAACTTAATCTAATATTTGGATAAAATAGAATACGTAAAGACAGGTTTTTCTTGTTTCTTTTAAATACCATTTTAAGTCTTTCCTACGTAACAAAGTCCAATTACTGCGGTTTTGTTACTCGTTGTAACGACTGGACGTATTTTTTAGCATTTGATATTTCACTCTCATCTTTCTCATCATTGTGATTGTGGATTAAGCCACAAAACCTCCGCATTCATCGGAATAATATCTGTTATCCAATCCCTTAATTTTGCCTTGGTTGCAATTTCTGTACATCTTAATTTCAACACACAAACACACAAAGTTAGGTATGGGTATATGTTAATATATTTCTATGTATAGGATTAACTCCTAAACTAATCAATCGATCATTAGGAATTTTGGAACACAACTGCTAAATATAAGGGTGGATAATGTAGGCTATATTTAGTTTTATGAAAAGGGGGGAGGGGGTAGAAGGCCTTCATGAAAATTCAGATATGATCTTTTGCAAAATGTTAACAATAGCTATTCGACATCAATTAATAAATATTAGACATCAATTAATAAATATTCTCCAAATTTCAGTTTCTTTGGAGTATTTTAAAGGGTTTTTAGGGGGCATAATATGGGCACAGCCTTCCATTTGAAAATTTAAATATTTCAGATTTGCATTAAATCTGATCCATATTCATTAGATACCAATTAAGATTCCCTGAATTTCGATTTCTTCTAAAGACCCCTTCAGCTTAAGCCTTACACTTTAAACATTTTCAAGAATCAAAATCTTGTAATGGATTTTAATCAAAATTAGAATAAGGATTCTAGACATAAGGTTTAGCAGCATTATATATTGATTTTTTTAATCTTTGTAAGGGGAGATTAAAGTGTTGCAATACTGTTCTGTTCGGGAAATCAATTTTACCTGCCCTGAGATGGCTATTCGTCTAGTATGTATATTTAGATGTGTGTGTGTTAGATAAATAATAATGTCTACCAGAATCTTGTAAACCGTTTCTATTTATTCTGGTGACATTTATTCATTGAAAAGTCATGGAATCTTTTCAATGTCATCAAATGATAAATGAAATAAATGTTAACATACAAGCATAGAGAAAATTTTATTAAAAATGTATTTTTGCTAATTTTGTAACTTTTTTTTTTTTCTTAATCAAAGTTGAAAGGCTTTTACTAGTGTTCAGAACAAGCTTACGAGTCGATCAAAATAGATTTCTGTTGAGAAATTCAAAGCAAAATTCATTGAATAACCAAATAACTTTTAAGAAAAAAAAAAAAAAAAAAAAAAAAAAAGAAAGAGTTTCTCAATTATCTCAATTAGAGACAAAACTGATTTTCTTTTTTAAAGAACAATCCCCCCTCCCCCTAAACAAAATATTTCAGGTCTTGTTTGAATCAACTAAAGTCATTTAAACAATACAAGAGAGCATTAATGGCAACTTTACCGAACTTATAAGTGTAAAATAATAATGCAAACATGTTGAGTAATAACGCATAGGGAGGCTAAGGGCATGACTCCGCAATAATGAAGAAAAGCCGAAGACTAGATAGATTGCCAATTAGGCTAAAAAAAAAACAACGGAAATGAATCGATGACCTTTGAACGAGCCCAGGTGTGTGAAGTCGACTAGTTCATTTCTGAGTATGATGTTGTAAAAAATAAATAAATAAACGACTTGGTAACCTTTAAAAGGGTCAGGTGCACGAGGCCAGAAGAAGAAGGCACCCGGAGTGCAAAGTCAGAAATTAAAACGGCGGTTTTAAACGAAGGAAGAAGGAGCGCTTACGTAGCAGAGATCGAGTTGGAAGGATATAGAGAAAAACTTGTCGTGGGTCAGCCCCGAAGAAAGGTACCCCCACCACGGCCAAACTGCCGTAAACAACTGGCGTGGGATCACAAGCCTTCCCTAGATTCCGGGAGCAGACTGCTACAGAACGTATTGTCGTGTTTCCCTCTAGGTTGCAAGGTAAATCACTCTGCCTGGTTTTCGTGAAAATAAACTATGTTGGGTAGAGTCGAAAATCAACTGCCGTCAAGGTAAAGAAAGAGGTTTCTTCGTAAGACAAGGGAAAGAACAATCATGCCAAAGGACTTTTGCTAAAAAAGAAATATTTAATTATATATATGTATATACCCAACTTACACTAGCAGGTGGTGAAGAATAAAGAAACAGAATTTCTCGAGCACGTCCTTGTCTCTATCGTTGTGTTTTGTTTGATGCTACCGGGTCCCCCGAAGGAACGGGGATTGCAATATAAGCAGCAAATAAAATTAGTTATCAGATTTCAAATTTCTATTTACTAATAATATTTGAAATACCAATGAATACTAAACAGATATCAAGCAGAAAACGTTACAATTAGAATTTTTAGAATAGGACGGCAGCAAAGTTTGCATTAACTTTTAAATGTCTATAAAATTGAACTTTTAAATTTAAATCTAATAACCATATTTTGTCAAATGTAAAATTATGTATTTATTAAATTAAATAATTTTGATGTCCCCCCCCCCCCGATTCACAAAAATAAAAATGTACTTTTTAAAGTCTTTAAAATCAAACATTCAATGTTTTAATTGCTAACAAAAAAAATTTTTTTTTTAAATGGAATATATAATTGACCATCAAACGTTTTCTTCACATACAACAGAATACGATCTATCATGTCTTAACGCTCCCCAAGACGTCTCATCTCGTTACATAAATCATTGAAAAGTCGTTTGAATTCAATAAAGCAGCTCTTATTGATTCTATGGATCTCTATAAATCATATATTTTTTTTAATTTTATCATAGTTCATCCCAAACAAGGCAGGCCGCCACTGTAGACATAAGGGGCTACTGAGAAAAAAGGGTGACGGTTGGGTGGGGGGGTGGGGGGTGGGGTGTCAACCTAATTTAAGAGCTGCGCAGCGAGATGTCTGTTTACATTAGTTTTAAATTTCTGCATGTCAGTAATGTCAGGAAAGCAGGGAGGGAGTTCCAGAGTCCAGCAGCACGAGGAAAGAAGCTTTTGGAGTAGAAAGCTCTTCGGCATCTGGGGACGTCCACAGTGTATGGATGGGATTTGGCAGATTGTCGGGTTGGTCTAGTGAATTTACGTCGTGGGGGTACGAGAACAGCAAATATAATAAAACTTGCTGAACCATAGAACATTTGAAATAAAACTGATTAATAAAACGTCTACCAGTTTTTTTAATTTTCATTCTTTCTATTTTTATTCTTTAAATGTATGTTGTGCACCATAACCGCGCGTTTTCTCGTATTGAGAACGGCAGACATTTATATCGAGATTAACCTCTATTTGCGGTTTTCAGTCTAAAATCCCTTTTATTATTTAATCCATAACTGGAGGGAGAAAATATGGTTTCATACCTTTTCAAAGGATATTAGTGAAAATGGGGCAGTGGCCCCGACAGAGCTCTAAAACCGACACACCAAGCCCAAAGTCGACACCTATAAACACTCAACTACACCAAATCCACCACAAAAGCTTCCATCAAGACGGACAGAAATTTAGAGGATCCCTTGTCAACTATTCTTTTCACCGTTGAATATAGTATAATTATCCCTAATTAAATAAGATTTTATTTATCCAAAATTGTACTATGTTCTTAAACAGACCGTCACCCGATTCTTCAGATTCATCATTCGCACCCGTCTCTTTCGCACGGGATCTAGTGCAGCAGCACCATTGCTGCACTGCAGCGGAAGATGCCGCAGCGCCCAACTCGTGTCAGTAAGGATCTGATGCGTACACCTTCTAAGACATGCGCAACAAGGCCGAACGGCACAAATTGGAGCCTTCAAGTTTGTCAGCCGTCACTGCAACCTGGTCATCAGCTAAAAAAATGGCATAAATGTGTTCCTGGAAGTTTTTAGATAAAATTTAGATGGATGGTATTATAAAAAAATAAAATTTAGATGGATGGTATTATAAAAAAATAAAATTTAGATGGATGATATTATAAAAAAATAAAATTTAGATGGATGGTATTATAAAAAAATAAAAAAATTTAGATGGATGGTATTATAAAAAAATAAAATTTAGATGGATTGTATTATAAATAAAATAAAATTTAGATGGATGATATTATAAAAAAATAAAATTTAGATGGATGATATTATAAAAAAATAAAATTTAGATGGATGATATTATAAAAAAATAAAATTTAGATGGATGGTATTATAAAAAAATAAAATTTAGATGGATGGTATTATAAAAATTTTTTTTTTAGATAGATGGTATTATAAAAAAAAAAAAAAATTTAGATGGATGGTATTATAAAAAAAAAAATTTAGATGGATGGTACAGTTTAAAGAGTATGCGTTGCAAATATTAGTATATTTACTGATCTTTTGTCGGTGTTTTTCCAGGTGAAATCAAAGTGAACTACAACAGAATCTAATAAAACCAATTGAGTGCATTCGTGCTGAATTTTTGAGAAAATAGGCTGACATTTAATAAAAAGAAAAAGTACACAAAAAAACAATAAAAAATACATGCCTCTTATGCTTAAATTGTAAAGACGTGGATATGCAATTCCTATTCCTGTACAAGATATTTGCTATCTTTACCTATTTGAGAATTAATAGCATAAAATTAAGAGGGCGACGTAGTTTGCTTGAAGCATCGTGTGTAATTTTTATATATATATAATTTATAAAAGACTGTAACAATGCAAAAATATACTGAGTTGTAAGAAGGAAAATTGAATATTGAATAACAAGGCAATCTTCTTATTTTTTATATGATAAATCTTATTTGCTTCTAGATTTCTCCTCGGTCACTATAAACGTGTGACGCCCCCCCCCCCCCATATGCTCGTTTTGACACGATGCCCCAGACAATATCTTTCTTTCAAGGCTAAAAATAATAAACTCATTTAAACCAACTCATCCGTTCTCTCTTCGTAAAAACTCCATCGACTGAAGCCAAATTGCATTTCTCAATTTTTTAATTCTTTCACTCACAAATCCAGCTGAAACTCGCCGCTGTCAGGCAAATCAAATGAATAATTGTATGATTATATTACTGCATGTTTCTTCATCCTGAGGAAGTCTTATAATGAAGACGAAACGTTGATGAATACATAAATAATAGTTTTTGGATTTCCTTTTTCATATATATATATATATATATATATATATATACATACTTGTCTTTTGAGGCATATATATATATATATATATATATATTTACTTGTTTTTGAAGCTATATATATATATACTTGTCTTTTGAGGCTATATATATATTTACTTGTTTTTGAAGCTATATATATATATATATTTACTTGTTTTTGAAGCTATATATATATATATATATATATATATTTACTTGTTTTTGAGGCTATATATATATATATATATTTACTTGTTTTTGAGGCTATATATATATATATATTTACTTGTTTTTGAGGCTATATATATATATATATATATATATTTACTTGTTTTTGAGGCTATATATATATATATATTTACTTGTTTTTGAGGCTATATATATATATATATATATATTTACTTGTTTTTGAGGCTATATATATATATATATATATATACTTGTTTTTTGGGGCTATATATATATATATATATACTTGTTTTTTGAGGCTATATATATATATATATACTTGTTTTTTGAGGCTATATATATATATATATATATACTTGTTTTTTGAGGCTATATATATATATATATATATATACTTGTTTTTGAGGCTATATACATATATATATATTTGTTTTTTGAGGCTATATATATATATATATATTTGTTTTTTGAGGCTATATATATATATATATATTTGTTTTTTGAGGCTATATATATATATATATATTTGTTTTTTGAGGCTATATATATATATATATATATATATATATATATTTGTTTTTTGAGGCTATATATATATATATATATATATATATATACTTGTTTTTTGAGGCTATATATATATGTGTGTTTTTGTGTGTGTATATCTAGGCAGCATCTTTTCTTGAAGACAAGTATTGATTCGGACAATGGAAAGGATTTACGAAAGGATATTAAGACATAAGTTGTGTTATATTTAACAACATACATACATTATATATATATATATATATATAGCCTCCAAAGACAAGTAAATATAAAAATAAATATGCAACAAGACTTATTTAATTTATAGAATTTCTTTATATAAATATTTTTTAAAAGTTAATTGTTTATAATATTATAGTAAGTGTAGGTATCATATTTGATACTCTTTGTTGGGAATTTAATATTTCGCTAGACTTCTATGGAACGTTTAGTACAAGCAACAGTATTTATAAATATGGAACACTGCTTTTAAATATTTCTACTCGCACATTTACTGGCAAAACCAAATCTTGCAATTAACTTTATTTTTTGATTTATGTATTGAGAAAACTATCAAACAAAATCTTGTGTTTCTCGCCTAAAAACATACATATTCAATCATGATTTTTATTTATTACAATAGAACATTTATTGCAATCAAAAATAAAATAGATGAAATCTAAAACGAATATTTTTTTTAAATTGTAAAATTGACCGTTTGTTTTTTGTTTCGGTTGCATTTTTGAACACTACTTCCAAGAAACGTTTCAATATCTCTGTATTAATAAAATTAATAAAATTATCGGACAAAATCTTGTTTTTCTCGTCTCTAGATAACTTTGATGAATACACATCGGATTCATTTTTTCTCTCTCTAAGCCAAACTCCACTCAACATCGCAGCTAGTTGAGTAATAATCAAGTTAAAAAATAGCTCGAATGGTAAACATTTTAAGAATAAACTGGATTGATTAAAAAAGAATGATGTTACGATCGAGGGAATTGACTCGATCGGCCACTTAGAGAAAGAGAGGGTGAGCGAGCTTTGCCTCTCCTCACCTGCCTAACAGATACTAAGAAAGGTAAAAGGCAGAGCACATATCCGAAGGAGAGTGAACATGGCGTGATTGACCCTTTCCTTTGCTCGCCCGTCTGACTGCTACTTAGAGAAAAGGAAGGCGTACGTTAACACCAGTGACCACGGCGTGCTTCGCCCTCTCACTTTTCATTCCATTCCTACCCACTTGTTTCAAAAAGCGGCCCGAAAAAGGGATAAGGAAACGATAAAGAAGGATACAAGTGATCATATCGTATAAAATGCTAGTTCCGGGGCTATGCATCACGGCGGGAAATTAAAAGAATTTTTGAATACGAAATCAGAGAAAATATTTGGAAGCGTTCGTTCGGCCCGGAGAAAGCACTCTTACAAAAAAACTGAGTTGCTTGCTACTTTAATTGAAACCGGAATCATCCCTTTTCTGTCTACTAACGCGGGTTTAATAAGGATAAAGTGGAATATTCCTTCAGTAAAGAAACCCCTCTTCAGTTTTATATCTATATATTATTGTGTTTTTCTTTCACCGTGTATTGTATTTCATGTTTTTTGCTTATCAGTTCTCGTCCGACAGGCAACTCTTCTAGCCAACAAAACATCGTTAGTTAGACTGACCGAGGTGCAAAAAAGGGTAAAAAATATAAATATCTTTAGTCACGAATACGGGTCGTGACAATGAATATCCAAGGACATTTTGGGTGGGGGGTTGTGGGGGGGGGGGCATATCTGATGAAATATTTAAGAGAATTTGATCTGTACATTCCTATTATAGATTCTGTAAGGTTATTGTTTATATATGTTTAAGCTGTAAAAGGATTATCGATTCAAATAAGAGATGCCCAAAAAGGCAGAATAAATAAGTAAATATAGGTATCAAAGATTCCAATAGATATCCGAGATTAGAATGAATGCGTGTTTTCTGAAGATAATTCATTATGAAGGATGACCATATATGGGTATATTATAATACTGTAGCTCTACCTACCCAGCGTTGCTCGGTATTGGTTTTATTTGAAAATTGTTTTGTGTTTAAAACCATGCCCCTCCCCCATTTTTTTATTTCAAAAGGGAGTAACTCTGTATTGACGAATACAGCATCAAGAAAGGCATTCGGCCTATAAAAATTATTGCCTCGACTAAGGAAATGACTCCTAAAGAAACTCTATTGCATTTCAGGTTATGTAGTTTAAAGAATGACCTCACCAGAGATAGGTTAGTTTGGAAGTCAATTCCTTAAAGCTGTGCAACACATGTCAGCATGAAAAACGGATGTTAAACCGAAGATGATTCTGACAAGAGTTACATTTTTTTTTTTTTTTAAAGATAACGTCCATATGAAAATAATTCCGAACTGGTCAAAGTATTTTCCGGAAGGAATTAAATCGAATTACATTTTATTGTTCTTAACATCATGTTGCAACGCTCCACTAAAAGAACTGATGGACCAAATTCAAATATTGATTTTGTAGGAAGAACGCTATCGATAACAAAAATCGAGAAAGTGACTGACTTTACTTTACTTTATATATTAGATGAGAATTTTAGTCGAGAATTACAAATCCAATTTCTTGTAAATTAAAATTATTTTTCTAAGCCAAAAAGATATTAAAACAAAAATAACTTTTAATGATTTTTTTCATTGTCCTTAAAATTGCCTGTCAGTGATGCAATATTAATAACTATAAACTTGTTACTTTTAAACTAAGTATAAGTTGGAGTAAAATTATTTACAAAAGACAAATGAATTCTTGTATGGATAAAAAAAAATCATGCAAGCAACGAGGCAACATGCATTTATATTTAATAGAAGACGAGTTTTATTTCACAAGCACTTATTGAAGTTTATCTCTTCGGAGATAAAGAAACCATTTGATCAGATTAAACATACTTAGCCTGTTTTGTAAGATAATCCAATAACATTTTTTTTTAACACCCAAAAATATGAACAGATTTCTTGATTGGATATTAAGAAGAATCGTTTTTATAGAAAATAAAGGTTGAAGAAGAAGAAAAAGGTTTTCAATTCTTTTTCTTTTAATCTGAGAAAAAAAACAGCAATGAGTAACGTGATTCAATAATATTTGGAGAGTGGACAGGAGAAAGGGACCGTTTTGGAAAGTACAGAAGTGAGAAGGTTGGCACCGTTTACAAGTCAGTGCAAGTAGTTAGAGACATGACCCATCTCACATGCCATGAAGGGGTCATGGATACTGGCCTGAAGTAGGAAGAGACTGCCAGATGCATTAGGGATGCTCAACATTAATCCAGACCTTTTCAATAGAATCACATTTGACTGTCAGTCACAGGAGAACTGATAATAGGAACAGAAAAACCAGCGATCAGAGTTCTAACTGGCCAATGCAAAACAAGACTGAAATCCAGTGTGCAAGGTCAATTCTGTAAAAAGGTCAATTCTGTAAAGTCTTGTACACAGACTCTAACCAGAAAATAATAAAATACACCAGAAGAAACTAATGAAAACTTTTAGAGGATACACATACATCTTGAAATAATAATAATAATAATAATAATTAACTGTAATAGTAATTAACATTATGGTTGAAACATTAGTAATTATTAAAATCTATTTTTTGTTAACTTTTACTCAAAATATTTTAATCATTGTTTATTTACAAGATGAGTAAAAAAAAAAAATATATATATATATATATATATATATATAAAATAACACATAATCACCGGTGCGATAATTTATTTCGACTCTACAGCCTTTCAAGCACCCAAAACGAGGCGATTACATGTAATCACCTCATTTTGGGTGCTTGAAAAGGCCGGAGGGTCGAAATAAATTATTGCACCGGTGATTATGTGGTTCCGTGTTACTTTATTTTATTCTTGCTCTGTTTATTACATTGAGCTCTCATACTCGGATTTCCTTCTGGAATTTATTTCACTCTAACACACACTATATATGTGTGTGTGCGGATAGATGTATCTTAATTAATTTCAAAATGTTAATCTTTTCTGATTTACAAATAAATAAATAAAAATTCTAATTAATGTTTTTCAAAATAACTAAACAGTAATTTTCTTTCATAAAAATAACAACAGAAGGCGGGTAATAATAGATTAGTAAAGTTAAGGTAATAATAGATTAGTAAAGTTAAGGTAATCCTGAATTACGAAATCTATTTTATGATAGTCAGGGTTAACCCGACAATCAAATAAAGAATTATTAACTTGGAAAACTGTTAGCTGGAATCAACTTGGAAATTTAAAGCAATTCTTCATTTCCATTCTATTTTTTTTTAAATAAAAATAAAAAAACAAACAAACAAAAAAAATAATAACCTCATTGTATACATTAACATTTTTTTTTATCCAATCAATATTTTAAATTATGCTTGTTAAATGTAAAGTTTTGCAAATGGTGGAGAATCTAGTATCGAGATAAAGCTGTAGGTTCTTGATTTGTAAAAAAAAAAAAGCCAATATAACCTGAAAAAAAAAGTAATATCGTAGATGTAATAAATTAAGTGATTTAAAGTACTTTTTTATTTTTAAATTAAATGTTTTATTTAAATTGGTTTTTATTATTGATGAAGAATTGTTAACAGGAATTTAAAAAACGAAAAAAAAACGATAAAAACAAAAAAAACAAACAAACAAAAAAATCATTTTGTGCTCTTTTGACCGATTAAATGCGAACCAACGGAAATACCTCCTGTTCAAGAAATTTATAACTCTACTATGCAAAGTTTGTTCTTCCCATTAAGTTGGTAAAAAATAGCTTTAAAAAATCATTATGCAGCGTATTTAAAGATATGAGATGGTTTTGTTTCGAGAGAAAGAAATTGTTCAGAGAAGTAGATGTAATAATTATGACAAGAATTCTAACTTCTGACTTTCTGAGCAGAAAACAATAACAAATGACGAAAGCATAAAAAACTGAGCAACAAAGAAAGCAGGTGATGTTAGCAGCAGATCTGAAAGGCACATGGACAACAAACTTGGGGGAGTGGGCATACATAAGGGGGAAGGGTTAGGGTAAACTATTGACTGAACCCTCAGCTTTCTACCCACGCTATCTAACAAAAATGCTTAAATGTCTTGTATTTCACAGGAGGGAGAGAAAGAGAGGTCAAAAACGGAATCCACATTCAATATTATTACATGTAGATATCAAATGAAGATCAATGTTAAAAATCAGACGCAAGAAATAAATCAGCAGCAAAAGAAATTCGTGGAAGTCTTTCTTGAAAAAAAAAAAAAATAAATAAATAAAAAAAATAAAAAAATAGATCAGAAAATGAACGGCAACAATGAAAAGATAAACTTAGAATTAAAAGGAATTAGAAAAAAAAAAAAAAAAAAAAAAATACAATATTTTGAAAAAAGGCATTCGTCTTTATTTTTCCAAAAATGGTGAATATTAGACTCGGAACAAAGTCCCAGTACTTCTTTATACATGATCATAGAAACTAGCAGACAAAAATTAGCATTTTGATAAACATGTAAGGCTGATTGTACAATTGAAATCAATTTGAATACAACAATGAATGAAATGGGAAAATGTGTTGTTGTTTTTGTTTTCAATAAAAAATAAATACGATAAAGAGAAACAAACATGTTCTCCGAAAGAAATGCAACAACGGTATACATATCAAATAATAATAATAATGATGATGATGGTGATGAAGATGATGATGAATGAATGAATGATTTGATGATTTTGATGCTTATGATGGGAAGAAAGACACTTGTGGTGGCCTGGTTGGTTCTTGCGGTGCTGTGAACTGAGATCGCTGGCGGTAAAACACTCGCACACATTAGCTTCTACGAATAATGCAACACCCTAAATCGTGTTGCGCTTCGAGAACTGCATAGAAACACTATTAACAGGTTTTAAGGGTATTACCATTTTTTTTTTTACCCATTAGTGCCCAGGGTCTTTTTTTAGGACCATAAAAGATAATTGGCCAGATTTCAGCAACATCTGTATTTTTCAAAGAGTTATCTATAGTTAGTCATAAAAATTGGAGTCTTTCAAATATTACACCTATGGTCTGATATATATTGGCAACACTGATGTCTCAGTTTTCAATATATCGTCAAAAATCTAGAGTGGAAGGATACAATCAGTTTCATGTATTATTCAACGAAAAACATTTTGGTTAGTAGACTTCATAACCAAGCCACATTTTTATATATAGTATGAATGAATGCGTTATCAAGCCCGGTACGTCTACCTGTCAAGCCCGGTACGTCTACCAGTCAAGCCCGGTACGTCTACCTGTCAAGCCCGGTACGTCTACCTGTCAAGCCCGGTACGTCTACCTGTCAAGCCCGGTACGTCTACCTGTCAAGCCCGGTACGTCTACCTGTCAAGCCCGGTATGTCTTTGAAATAATTTTGCTTAAATATAATATTGTATTTACAAAAGATGTTTGGTAAAAAATAAAAATTGGGCACTAAATATTTCTAATGTCTATATAATTTATAGGCCGAAGGATGTTACAAAATATTTCTAATGTCTATATAATTTATAGGCCGAAGGATGTTACAAAATATTTCTAATGTCTATATAATTTATAGGCCGAAGGATGTTACAAAATATTTCTAATGTCTATATAATTTATAGGCCGAAGGATGTTACAAAATATTTCTAATGTCTATATAATTTATAGGCCGAAGGATGTTACAAAATATTTCTAATGTCTATATAATTTATAGGCCGAAGGATGTTACAAAATATTTCTAATGTCTATATAATTTATAGGCCGAAGGATGTTACAAAATATTTCTAATGTCTATATAATTTATAGGCCGAAGGATGTTACAAAATATTTCTAATGTCTATATAATTTATAGGCCGAAGGATGTTACAAAATATTTCTAATGTCTATATAATTTATAGGCCGAAGGATGTTACAAAATATTTCTAATGTCTATATAATTTATAGGCCGAAGGATGTTACAAAATATTTCTAATGTCTATATAATTTATAGGCCGAAGGATGTTACAAAATATTTCTAATGTCTATATAATTTATAGGCCGAAGGATGTTACAAAATATTTCTAATGTCTATATAATTTATAGGCCGAAGGATGTTACAAAATATTTCTAATGTCTATATAATTTATAGGCCGAAGGATGTTACAAAATATTTCTAATGTCTATATAATTTATAGGCCGAAGGATGTTACAAAATATTTCTAATGTCTATATAATTTATAGGCCGAAGGATGTTACAAAATATTTCTAATGTCTATATAATTTATAGGCCGAAGGATGTTACAAAATATTTCTAATGTCTATATAATTTATAGGCCGAAGGATGTTACAAAATATTTCTAATGTCTATATAATTTATAGGCCGAAGGATGTTACAAAATATTTCTAATGTCTATATAATTTATAGGCCGAAGGATGTTACAAAATATTTCTAATGTCTATATAATTTATAGGCCGAAGGATGTTACAAAATATTTCTAATGTCTATATAATTTATAGGCCGAAGGATGTTACAAAATATTTCTAATGTCTATATAATTTATAGGCCGAAGGATGTTACAAAATATTTCTAATGTCTATATAATTTATAGGCCGAAGGATGTTACAAAATATTTCTAATGTCTATATAATTTATAGGCCGAAGGATGTTACAAAATATTTCTAATGTCTATATAATTTATAGGCCGAAGGATGTTACAAAATATTTCTAATGTCTATATAATTTATAGGCCGAAGGATGTTACAAAATATTTCTAATGTCTATATAATTTATAGGCCGAAGGATGTTACAAAATATTTCTAATGTCTATATAATTTATAGGCCGAAGGATGTTACAAAATATTTCTAATGTCTATATAATTTATAGGCCGAAGGATGTTACAAAATATTTCTAATGTCTATATAATTTATAGGCCGAAGGATGTTACAAAATATTTCTAATGTCTATATAATTTATAGGCCGAAGGATGTTACAAAATATTTCTAATGTCTATATAATTTATAGGCCGAAGGATGTTACAAAATATTTCTAATGTCTATATAATTTATAGGCCGAAGGATGTTACAAAATATTTCTAATGTCTATATAATTTATAGGCCGAAGGATGTTACAAAATATTTCTAATGTCTATATAATTTATAGGCCGAAGGATGTTACAAAATATTTCTAATGTCTATATAATTTATAGGCCGAAGGATGTTACAAAATATTTCTAATGTCTATATAATTTATAGGCCGAAGGATGTTACAAAATATTTCTAATGTCTATATAATTTATAGGCCGAAGGATGTTACAAAATATTTCTAATGTCTATATAATTTATAGGCCGAAGGAGGTTACAAAATATTTCTAATGTCTATATAATTTATAGGCCGAAGGATGTTACAAAATATTTCTAATGTCTATATAATTTATAGGCCGAAGGAGGTTACAAAATATTTCTAATGTCTATATAATTTATAGGCCGAAGGATGTTACAAAATATTTCTTATGTCTATATAATGAGGCTGGCAATCGGCTACAATAATAATGCATTCGCTCAAATAGTTTTAGAACAGGAGATAATGAAAATGCATTTAACATTATACTTTTAAACTTGCAGGCAAGGAATGTTGCATGCAAAGGAGTATTATTTCTTGAAGAAGGTATTAAACTGCGACCCTTATTTCAAGAATGGCTGTTTGAAAATATCTTCTTTGAATAATAAAGTAAGTTATTTAGTTGAAAACAAAGCACTAAATCTTGAAAGTTGTTGAAGAAAAGAAAAAAACACCCAATGAAAAATGGGAGAACGTTTATGCTGTTAAATACTCTAATGACTTGGCTCACCATTTATTGTTGAGACAAACATAATTTATTGTTGAGACAAACATAATTTATTGTTGAGACAAACATAATTTATTGTTATTATTCTACGTTTAGGAAAAATTATTGTTACGTTGGATAAAGATTTTAAGGACGAGCAAGGCACTTACGAATTTAGCAAAGAAAATTTATTTTAATTACAATTTTTTAACGAGATACGAAATAGATAAAACGACAATAATCATAAAATGTACTCGAAATAGAATAGTAAAAAAATAAGTTAATGTTTAGTATGTTTCTGCTGGGATAGACAGAGATGAAGTCCAGTCAGCAATATTCGGATTTGTTGTTGCTGCTATATCAGAAAAAGTGTTTGTTTTTGTTTGTATTGGAGCCAACTTTGTGAAAATTAAAAACCATCAAAAAGAAATTTGTATATTTTAATAGTAAACACTTTCTGCAAAGTGAAGGGATCAAGAAACTCATCAAAATGTTGAGATTATTAATGAGATAAAAAGTTGCATATTGACAGTTTTTATTTATATAAAGAGATAGAAATGGAGAGAGGGGGGAGAGAGAGATAGAAATGGAGAGAGGGGGGAGAGAGAGATAGAAATGGAGAGAGGGGGAGAGAGAGATAGAAAGAGGGGGGGAGAGAGAGATAGAAAGAGGGGGGGAGAGAGATATATATAGAGAGAGATAGAAAGAGGGGGGGAGAGAGAGATAGAAAGAGGGGGGGAGAGAGATATATATAGAGAGAAATAGAGAGAGGGGGAGAGAGAGATAGAAATAGAGAGAGAGAGAGGGGGAGAGAGAGATAGAAATAGAGAGAGAGGGGGAGAGAGAGATAGAAATAGAGGGAGAGAGAGATAGAAATAGAGGGAGAGAGAGATAGAAATAGAGGGAGAGGGGGAGAGAGAGAGAAATAGAGGGAGAGGGGGAGAGAGAGAGAAAAATAGAGAGAGAGAGAGAGAAATAGAGAGAGAGGGGGAGAGAGAAAAATAGAGAGAGGGGGGAGAGAGAAAAATAGAGAGAGGGGGGAGAGAGAAATAGGGAGAGGGGGGAGAGAGAGAAATAGGGAGAGGGGGGAGAGAGAGAAATAGGGAGAGGGGGGAGAGAGAGAAATAGGGAGAGGGGGGAGAGAGAGAAATAGGGAGAGGGGGGAGAGAGAGAAATAGGGAGAGGGGGGAGAGAAAGAAAGAGAGAGGGGGAGAAAGAAAGAGAGAGGGGGAGAAAGAAAGAGAGAGGGGGAGAAAGAAAGAGAGAGGGGGAGAAAGAAAGAGAGAGGGGGAGAAAGAAAGAGAGAGGGGGAGAAAGAAAGAGAGAGGGGGAGAAAGAAAGAGAGAGGGGGAGAAAGAAAGAGAGAGGGGGAGAAAGAAAGAGAGAGGGGGAGAAAGAAAGAGAGAGGGGGAGAAAGAAAGAGAGAGGGGGAGAAAGAAAGAGAGAGGGGGAGAAAGAAAGAGAGGGGGAGAAAGAAAGAGAGGGGGAGAAAGAAAGAGAGAGGGGGAGAAAGAAAGAGAGAGGGGGAGAAAGAAAGAGAGAGGGGGAGAAAGAAAGAGAGAGGGGATAAAGAAAGAGAGAGGGGATAAAGAAAGAGAGAGGGGATAAAGAAAGAGAGAGGGGATAAAGAAAGAGAGAGGGGATAAAGAAAGAGAGAGGGGATAAAGAAAGAGAGAGGGGATAAAGAAAGAGAGGGGATAAAAAAAGAGAGAGAGGGAAGAAAGAGAGAGAGGGAAGAAAGAGAGAGAGAGAGGGAAGAGAGAGAGGGGAAGAAACAGAGAGAGGGGGGAAGAAACAGAGAGAGGGGGGAAGAAAGAGAGAGAGGGGGGAAGAAAGAGAGAGAGGGGGAAGAAAGAGAGAGGGGGGGAAGAAAGAGAGAGAGGGGAAGAAAGAGAGTGAGAGGGGGAGAAAGAAGTAGAGAAGAGGAGAGGGAGGGGGAGAGAAAGAGAAGGCACTACATGAAATCGAAAATGTCTGTAGTCAAAAAAGCAAAAACTATCTTGTAGGCACAGTGAGAAAAAAAATACTTAAAAAATATTTTTTTTAAATATTAAATTTTTTTTAAAAAGCCCTTTTGAGAACAGTAATCATCAGACAGAATCAATTTTATCGCATCTGATGTGAGGAATTTCGTGCCATTGCAGCACAAAGAGGCAGGAGTTGCAAGAAGACAAATGGAATAGAAATAAATCATTGCTGGATGAACAACAACAACAACAAAATAGAAAAATTAACTCATCACCATTTAATGGTTTTTCTTCTTCAATGCACACACAAATGTATAATACAAAAATATTTCTTACAAATACACTCAAAATGCTCCTCTTAATATAAACTTATTGTTGGGTAAAAAAAAAAAAGAAGCAAATTGTTATATTCGTAAGAAGATGACCCTTACATAATGACATGAAAAAGAAACAAAAAAAAAATAGCAAGTATTTTGCTCTTAACTCATGCAACTATTTCCTTGGGGGTGACACATGCCAAAGAGTTTAAAAAACTGAAAAGCCTTATATTCAAAAATGTTATCAGAGCTTTCAAGAATTCTTTTAATGGCAATCTATATGAATTTAATGGCAATCTATAAGAATTTAACGGCAATCTATATGAATTTAACGGCAATCTATACGAATTTAATGGCAATCTATATGAATTTAATGGCAATCTATATGAATTTAATGGCAATCTATATGAATTTAATGGCAATCTATATGAATTTAATGGCAATCTATATGAATTTAATGGCAATCTATATGAATTTAATGGCAATCTATATGAATTTAATGGCAATCTATATGAATTTAATGGCAATCTATATGAATTTAATGGCAATCTATATGAATTTAATGGCAATCTATATGAATTTAATGGCAATCTATATGAATTTAATGGCAATCTATATGAATTTAATGGCAATCTATATGAATTTAATGGCAATCTATAAGAATTGATGAAATGCAATTAAGTTTTTTTTAATTTGTTCATTATCTTATAACTTTATAAATATTAAAATGTGAATGAAACCTGACTATTGCTAAATTAAACATTTTAGAGGATAGCTGCGAAAAAGGTGCTTGAAGCCAAAGTTTATGCAAAAGCAGAAAGATCTATATTTAATATTTTTTACATACTTAATAGAAAATAAAAGAAATGTTTATATGTATACAAAGACAATTTAATGTTAGATTATGAAAATACAGGGTCCGCCATAAGTGACTACATATTTTCTTTCGTTTGTAACTTGGTTAATACTTAAGCATTTTTTCGATTTCATTTGTCATTCGAAAGCAGAAGTTGTATATTTTTATTTGATAAACATTTTGATATTAATTTTAGTTTATTTCCATTTTTTTTTTTTTCAGATACAAATCATGTCCACATGGCTTACAAAATAGAAAACCATTGCTTTTTTTGATGTGGTTCTGGAAAGCCGAGAGTGCGACATTAATCCAACAATAATTTTGAACAAAATTTCAGTCCAAGCAATTATTAACCTGATAGGTTTACCATCATCATATTCGGTTTAATGTCCAATTTACATGCTGGCATGTGTTACACTGCTTTAAGAAATTGATTTCCAAACTAACGTAGCTCTGCCCAGGTCTTTATTTATCCCTTTTTTTCTTAAGCCCATTTTTATCACTTCCTCCCACATTTTCCTGAGCCTTTCCCTGTGAACTGGACCTGCTACCTTAACTGTTCTACATCTACTAACCCAAGAACTCTCATCCATTCTTTCAACGTAGTCATACCATCGAAGTTTCATGTTCTGCACACATCTCCCTATACTGTCCAGATTTAATCTTCTTCTAAGGTCATCAGAACTAAGCCTGTTTTTAAAAACTCACATCACACATCCATCATATCATTGTCATATTATTTCTCTTCATGCAACGCATGTCCTCAACCTTCACTGGTCAGGTTTCATTTCCATACATCATCACTTTGCGTACACATGCCTGATAGACTTTTCCCTTGGTCGACAGTTGTAACGCTCTGCTGATCAGTAAAGGCAGAAGTCCCTTGAACTGACCATCCATTACTAACTCTTGTAATTACCCTAGCACCTGCTCCACCCGTATCACCAAGGTGACAAAACTTCTCGACACCCTCAATAACTTTGTCCACATCTCCATTGTCTTAGATTTCTTGCATATAAACTGGTTATCCTCTCTCAACCTACTGGTAATTCCATTGCACTTCTTCTGTACTCAACACTTACAAGTATCATAAAAGGTTGAATTGCACCCAACTCCTTTTCTACACTAAAACCACTAATCATCACTTTGGTCTTGGTAACATTCACTCTCAAACCTTTACTTTCCATAGAATTTCTCCAAGTCTAACTTAACAAGTCGGTATTCTATTGTTTCACAGGCAAGTACTAACTCATCAGCATACAGCATCTCTTTCGTACAACCTGTACAGAACTCCCTGGCCAATGCTTCTAAGACACAAATAAAAAGCAACGGACTCCGTACAGAACTCTGATGTACTCCAACTTTAACATCAAAGCTGTCACTAATTGTGCTGTTAATTCTAACACGACTGAGCATTTTTATACATGGCTTGAACAACCTTCACCAGAAAGTTGTTTGCCTCTAGTTTACATGAAGCCTACAAGACAACTTCTCTTGGCACTTTGTTAAAAGCTTTCTCCAGATCCACAAAAGCAAAATACAGGTTCTTATTATTATTAAGGTACTTCGCTTGCATTTGTCTCAGGATAAATATAGAACCAGTGGTACTTTGCCCAGAAATTAAACCAAACTGCATTTAATCTATGCTTATCTGACTTCGTATTCGCTGCTCATTTATTCTCAATCATTTTCAGGACATGATCCATCAGCTTTAAGCCTCTGTAATTACTTTTATCAAGTGATCCCACTTTTATGTTGAAATAAAATTATATAGTTACTTATTGCGAAACCTGTATATAGACGGTTGAATTTTATAACTATTTAAGAATAGCTATTCATATGAAATTATTTCATATAGGCAACAAATATTCTGCATTTAAAATTGGATGAAACTATAACTGCCAGAATATACAAATTAGGAACAATTCACTAAGGCTTATATTACACCAGCTGTACCTATCTGATGCTGCCTGGGATAGCAGTGATGTCATTTCAGTTTTTTCTTAATTTTTCTTCATTTTTTATAAATTTATACAGAAACTGAAATAAACTTTTAATAGTAAAGGAAACAACTTTTTGTTAAAAAGCCTTCAATTAAAAATATAAGTTATTCCTCTTTGTTCAATTCAATTTTTTTGTGATGAGTCAAAATTGTTTCATAATAAATATTTTCTGGATTAAACTTTTTAAAAAATAAATTGTAGCAAAGTACATTATTATATTGCCAATAACATCCTACAGCAATAACAAATGAATATTGACTAGTCAGAAACAAAGTTTAATTTGTCAGGCTATTTAGGTCTGATTTGGAAAATCCAACAAGGTAACTTTATAGATATTGATAGATAAAATATTAAATGTAACATTGGCATTTTCAAATTTAAAAGCTAGAATCAAATATTTTGTTTCACATATATTAAAGAATAAGTGTTTTAATCTTGAATGTAGGTTCATAAAGAGTCATTAGGAAAAAAAAATCAATATTTATTTAACTCCTATAATAAAAGGAATCTTACATTTGATTTGCGATATATCGGGTCAATGTTTAAAAGAATTAAATAATATTTTGTAAAGAAATGACTTTTCAGAGTTAAAACAGAATTTATAACAAGTTCATTTATGGGCAATGAATTGTCCTTGAAAACGTTAAAAAATAAAGCTTCCCAGAAAACAGATATTTTTAATTAAAAATACTGACTGAAAATATTTGTTGCTATTTTTTTGGTTTTAAATCAGACCGAGTCTGAGAGAATGTTGCATTCTTGAACGTTGTAAAAACCAATCAAGTTTTAGTCATCTTAAAAAAGACCAATCAAGTTTTAGTCATCTTAAAAAAGACCAATCAAGTTTTAGTCATCTTAAGAAAGACCAATCAAGTTTTAGTCATCTTAAGAAAAACCAATCAAGTTTTAGTCATCTTAAGAAAAACCAATCAAGTTTTAATCATCTTAAGAAAAACCAATCAAGTTTTAATCATCTTAAGAAAAACCAATCACGTTTTAGTCATCTTAAGAAAAACCAATCAAGTTTTAATCATCTTAAGAAAAACCAATCACGTTTTAGTCATCTTAAGAAAAACCAATCAAGTTTTAATCATCTTAAGAAAAATAAATCCATGAGGACTCTTTCCACAACAAAACACTTTACTAGAATTAAACTACAGGGCAATCCCCCAAAATGCCACGCAAGGAATCATTAATGAAACTCGCAATCCTTTCCACAATTTAACCATATTTGTTCACCAAGTTTCAGTCATGAATATCCAACAGTCTTTGTTCTATTACCGTTTAATGATATGGGGACACTTTGATGATCGTCTCATCAGTAGGTGTGATCTTGAATGGTATTCACACTCACTGGACCATAACCACCCATATTTTTATCTGCGTGAATATCTTAATGATAATGTCTATCAAAAAGATACCCAGATAATTCCTGGAGTGAAGAGGGCCATCACAGGCCAAATCAGGACAATGCCAAGAGAGGCAGAATGGGTCAGAGTTATTGACAATTTTGCATGTCATTGAATAGTGATAAAACAAAGACTGTTGGACATTCATGACTGGAACTTGGTGGACAAGTCAGTCATAGACTGAAGTTTATTTGTACCACATGTAGTTGGATTGCCGAAACAATTGTGAATTTTATTAACGATTCCACGGGTGGCATTTATTTTAGGGGATGAAGGGAGGGGTGTCTCCCAGTATTTTTATGAAACTATTATCGGATTTTTCAAATTATAAATTCAGCAGTTAATTAGATCGTACAGATAGAGCGTAAACTGTGACTTGCCTATTGTCGCCGACACGAAATCATAAATTGGGGTTTATTCACAAATATTATCTACCAAACATAAGAACTAGCAACACAAATAAATACACAAACATCTACAAGTTAACAAGCAAACTTTTAATGGACGGACAAATCATTAATCACTGCCAGCTACAAAAAAATATATTTTTTAGTCAGTGAAAATAGGGGTTATCCAAAGTGAATCGAAGGGAATATGAAAACTGATTAAGTTGTGAACAATTTCTGCTAATGTGAAATTTAGCATGAGGTGGGTTAGGGTTTTTTGATTATATAGTGAATTGAAGAATTGCCAATGAAGGAAAAAATTACTACTTTAAAACCAAAAATACACATTAATGAAAAAAAAAAAAGAGGAAAATTATGTTTGATGTATTTTGGTAAATAAAACACTAATAAAACGTTTAAAATACTTTTAAGGGATTATATTCTTTGTTTTCTTACAAAATGTTGAGAATTGCTACAAATTGGTTAATATATATATATATTGTCAGTAGCACACAAAACAGTTCCAATCTAAGTTTATTCATATTCGTTGTTTGATGCCTATGTCATATTTAAATCAAGACATTTCAATGATTACTTTAATCTTTTCATATTAAAAAAATAAATATATTCAAATTATGTACAACTAAAAGAAAACAAAACTTCATGTTCTATGACATATTTCATAGCATGTTATACTAATTTGACAATTTTTTAAAGTAAATCTTTTAATGTAATACGAAGAAAAAAAGCAAATAGTAGAATGGATATGACGTTTCGAAATTTTTGAGGATTGATCATTTAGATTATTTGAACTGCTTGGTTGTTTCAACGACCAAGACGAGGATAGTAGTCTGAATAATCCAAATAACGGAATGGCCATTCTTCATGGAAAAGATATTTTAATGTTCTATGGAATTTGATAACTGGAATTAGAAACTGTATACAACAAGAAACAATTAATTATTGAAATAAAGTATTGAAAATCTAAACATTTTTTTTTCAGGATAGTTTTTATATTTAAAAAAAAATATGTTTTAGATAAAAAAACATGTATTCTCATCAGAAACACTTTGTAAAATTCTATAAGTATGATGCATTTAAAGATATGAATAAATTAGAGACATATTTATCTATATTCTAAAAATTAAAAGACAAGACATATTTGTTATCAGTAAACCAATTACACTAAATGACAAAAAAAAAATGAAAAATTATGGAGTTTGTTGGCAAATTGTCTAAAAACTTTAGCAAATGGTACAAAATAGTAAACCAGAAAAGCAACTGTTTTTTTGTTTTTTTTTAGTATGATTGGTCAGTGTGTTTGGTAGCAAGAGGGAGCAATTAGTTTTTCAGGACAATGAGTAAAAATAAAGATAACATTTGATTAAAATGGAGGGAAAAAAAAACAAAAAACAAAACATTCTTGACCAAAGATGTCCAACCGATAAGTTTGATTTAAACCAATGCAGTATACACACATCTGATGAGCAAAATTTGACAGAATAGCTTTTGCAGTGATCAATGAAATGCTAGCAAGCAAACAGTTGTTTTTGTTTTTTTTCACATAGCTTATTGCTTCACATTTTGAAAAGTCAACTTATGAAGGGTCAAATAAATAACATAAAAATAAACTTTGCTTTTCTCCATAATCATATAATCATGAATACATACAATCACTAAACTTCAGAAAAATGACTGTTTTAAAGTTTGTGGTGGAGATAATTTAAAAATAAAATAAAATGGGTGTCAAAAAGATTAGTTAAAGTAACTAATCAAAACGAAATTACCTATCTAAGCTAAACACTTAGATTGATAACATTTTTAAATAAATTTCAGATTAACTAATTTCATATGTGAGTAAAGTTAGTTTTAATTGCATTTATTTTAAGTAGAAGTTAAATTTGATTTAACTCAGTTGGATATATCCAAGAAGGGATTCAGAATATCAGCATTGATGTACAGTATTAAAAAAAAGAAAAAAAAAAAAAAAAAGGCGAAAAATATCTGAAGAAAAAACCCCTCTGCTATTTCAGAAACACCAATCAGCTTTAATTATAAGCAAAATATTTTTTTTTTATTTCTAAATAAAAGCAAAATCGATGATCAGAAATAAAAATAGGTGTATTAAATATATAATATTGTATGAAGGCAATTTCTTGGTGGTTGAAAACAAGAAGCCATGCAATTTGTTTTTTTTTTTTATTGGGGGGGTGGGGGTTGCATTGATAGCCATATTTTTGTACAAATGGAATCTCACTCTCATCCACACACACGGTTTATAAATGTATAAACATGATTAAAATAGAAAAGCAACTCGTTGAAATAAAACATGCCAAGTGGAAAATAAGAAACAAGAAAACAAGGTTTGAATTGTTACAATGTCAACAATATCACAAACAATTTGAAAGTGAATGCTCAGCGACACAAGGTTTCTACACCAGATTATGTTACGTAAAAACATTTGAAGATCACCACCAAAAGTTCCTTTGATTTTTATTAGAGTTCTAAGGAAAAATAATACATTAGAACTACAGGTTAAAAAAACTGTAGATACAGTAAATTATGTACATCAGTTCAAATTTGGAGAAGAAAAAAAAAAAAAAAAAAAATTATTTAATAAACTTTCAATTCTTACATTTACTTCAAATTCATGTAGGTTATATATATGTATTTACATAAAGTTAGGTATGTGTGTGTATATATATATATATATATATATATAATTCACTGCGAAACTAATCAATCATTATGAAGTTTGCAATGCAGCTACTAGGTGTACGGGTGAGTAATGTGGGTTATATTTAGTTTGATCTAGTTTTATACAAATGGGGCAAAGAGAGGGTGAAAGTCATTGATGAAATTTAGATACCTCAGATTTTTGTGCGAAATTTTAGCAATATCAATTAATCAATATTCCGTTTATTTGGAGTATTTTACAGAGTTTTTAGGGGCATACTATGGGTACAACGTCCGATTTGAAAATTCAAATATTTCAGATTTGCATTAAATATGATCCATAGTCATTAGACACCAATTAAGCAAGATTCCCTGCATTTCAATTTCTTCCTAAGACTCCTTTAATTTGAGACATTTTCTAGAATCAAAATGATGTGATGGATTTTGATCAAAATTGGAATAAGAATCCTAGACATAAGGTTTAGTAGAATTATATATTGATGTTAATCTTGGTAAGGGGACATAAAACTGGTACAAAATTGTTTATGTTTGGAGAATTCATTTTACCGATCCTGGGACAGGTATTCTTCTGATCTAAATATTATATTAGCACTGAAGGGGGGGGGGGGGCATTTTCAAACATTAAATGCAGAAAATAAAAAAGTATTCATACACATTTATTTCTTATTTTTAATTATAACGCGCTACCAAATCTCATGCATAGATGTCCTCAAATCACCAACACTACAAGATCCTGGTTTGCTTTCACTGTTCGGAGACATTTTGTGTCACAAACACTTTTAAGATATATATTTTTTTTACTTAGCCCACATTTCCTTTCAAATGACCTTCAAATCATCGAATGACCTTCAAGTCATCGAATGACCTTCAAGTCATCAAATGACCTTCAAGTCATCAAATGACCTTCAAGTCATCAAATGACCTTCAAGTCATCAAATGACCTTCAAGTCATCAAATGACCTTCAAGTCATCAAATGACCTTCAAGTCATCAAATGTCTCTGCTGTCCCTTTAATAATTCTGACATTTTTATTCTTTTCCATAAAATTGCAATTGAATTTAAGTCAGAAAAATTGACTGGAACATCTCTAGATTTTTCTAAGTTCACCATTACAGATTATAACAGTCATCTTCAAGTCCAATGTTAACAAATATTTGTTGAGCTGTCCTTTTAAAGTAATCAAATTCTACCCTTTCCACCTATTTTTTCCCAATCTTCTCATAGTATTATTCACCATCCAATTGACAAGCTCATTAATCCCTATCCTTAAGTGGTTTTTGGCCTTGGTAACTCATTTGTATATAAAAATAGAAAAATGAGTTCTTACTTTAATTCTAGCTATTCAGTTACAGGAAAGTGATAATGACAACTAGAAAGGCATTGTCAAGTTTTGTTAGAATTTTCAAAAAGTTTCTATGCAGGTGGACTCGCATTTTTTTTTTTAATATATTGATAACCAACTTGCAGGGCTACTCGGAATTCGAATTTCCATAAATTGAGTAGATTAACAAAAAAAAATTTTTTTTAATTAAAAAAAAAAAAAATTGTAAACCTGAACAATCTGTTTAATATTGTAATTTGAAATGTTTAAGTTCGTTTTGGGACATAGGTCAGCATAGAAACAGTCATACCCCAAGTGAGGTTCGAACTCTCAACGTCTGTCTATAGGTACGGCGTGAGTCACCCCAGAAATTAAGAGATAGCGACACTGTTAACTATATTAACATAGCAGTCCCTCCCTATCACTTTACAGTCGAATGTGGGTCAAAACCAGAACAGGCAGCTTTTTTTTTCTTTTTCCCTCTCTTTGCCTTCTCTTTAGAATCAACAGTGAATATCGAAAAAATTGTGTTATATTAAATTTATCCCGCTGTTATGGGTGGCAGTATTAGGACTTCTGAGTGAGGGTAAAAACTCTTCCCCTTTCCTCTATTTATGACTAATCAAAAATAAAATATTAATCAGGATTAAATATCAAAATTGATCAGAAATACAATTTTTGTTTTTAACAACACAAACCAATATTTACGTTATATGAGTGACGAAACAAATTTTATTATTTAGCTTGTAGTAAAAAAGCTTTTGATCACAAAGATACAGGGGAAAACCTGGCTCTATCTGGTATATCAAATTTGAAATAATGTACAATACATTTTTTTTTTTCTTTTACTGTATTCAACATTTTAGGTTTAAAAAAATATATCTTTTAATTATTTGTTAAGTTTATATAAAACTAGAAGAATACCTGAACAGAACAGTTTTGCACCACTTTTATGCCCCCTTACAAAGATTGAAATCAAGATATAATGATACTAAGCTTTATGTCTAGAATCCTTATTCCAATTTTGATCAAGCTCAATACATGATTTTGATTCTAAAAATCTTTTCAAATTTAAGGATTAAGCTTAAGGGCTCTTAAGAAATTCAGGGAATTTTGCTTAATTGCTGTCTAATGACAATGGCTCAAATTTAAAATATTTTAATTTTTAAATGAGAGGTTCTGCGAATATTATGCTACCTGAAAACCTTTTAAAAAACTTGAAAGAAATCGAAATTTGGGGAATTAATTGAGGTCTAATACCTATTGTTAAAATTTCACAAATATCTGAGGTACCTGAATTTTCATGAACTGTTTCCACTTTGCATAAAACTAAATGTAGCCCACATTACGACCCCTTACGCCTAACAGCTGTGTTCCAAAATTCATAATGATCGGTTAATTAGTTTAGGAGTGAATCCTGTACACACAAATGCATAAACATACCTAACTTTATAAAGACAGAGATTGTATAAACTTGAAGTGAATATAAGCATTGGGAGTAAATCAAATAAATTTTGCAGGTGTTCAAATACTCCTCCTTCCCCAGTAAGTTTTACGAATAAATGTCGTTTGAAATATGTAGAAACCTGTGAGTGTACACTAAGCATTCAGATAATACAAAAAATAATTTTGTGGTTTTACTTGGTTGGTATGGGAGAGGCAGAAGCCATAGTGAAGTCAAGAAAGTGGTTATCCTTTATGACAAGCTGATTTTAAGGATCAACAATGAAGAAGAGTCTGTAGATTTTTTTTTCTTTCTTTTTTTTCCTTTTTTTTAAATGAAAATGAAAACTGTTTGAAGTTGTAAAAAAAAAAAAAGATGAATCAGATGAATGGAGGGAAAAAGCAGTCATTTTCAGTGATGTATTTAACATATTTCTAATCAATTTACATTACAATGTAAGAAATCAGTTTGCCATGAAAAATTGAAGGGGTTTTGTTTTTGTTTTTTTTTATTATTTTTTTTTTTAATTATTATTAAATGCTGTTGTTGCTCTCTTAATAAAGGGTTATCTGAGTGAAAAGCTTAAATGTGAGAGAGTTGTTCAAGTTGAAAGCTTGGATTGTTTTTTTGGTTTGAAGTTTTGTGTCTATTTCAGGATAATACAACCTTTGTTAAATTTGTGACTATTTCTCCTCCCTCTTCTTTGGCGGCATCTGTCAGCATCTCTAGTCGTGCCATATGATGGCTGATACAACGCCTGAATTGCCGACATCTGGATATGTTGTTGTTGTTTTTGGCTCAGCAGTCTGTCGTTTGAATCATGGAGCCTTCCAGGGTAGCATGACTTGTGCTTTGGTGCATAGGAAATTAAGCAATTGGTTAAAAATCCACAAGAAAATGCTTGATGCTTGGCAATGCAATGTACGACTACAGGCAATACTAGAGGGTTGGTGAAGATGACAATGTGGTTAAGTATGTCTGAGGGGGGCAGGGGATGTAGCACCAGAGATAAAAGGGGTAATGAGGGACAATTTCAAATATACAGAATATATGGTTGAAGAAGAAATCTAAGAAGTTGTCTTGAACTGAATTCCCAGTCAGAAGTTACTTTTTGATCAGTAATAAAATGCATGTAGTTAATCCTAATACTTATTTGAATTTCATTTTTATATGGTAAACGAAATGATAAAAAATAAATCAATTTTATCGAAATTAATAAATGCGAAAGTTCTCATTTATCAAACCTCTATTACCATCCAAGCTGTTCATTGTTATTTAAATCAATAATACATAGTTGTTGTTTTTTTTTTAAATACTGTATATATAGTAAAGAGCAAAGACACAAACAGCTATTTGTATGCCTAATTTGCATAACTATTTTTAAACAGTTCATAATGAATTAATGTTTGGTGTTATTCATTTGTAATTTTATTGTCCTATTTTTACTATATATATGCAATAGTTTTGTTAATATTAACAGTAATTAAAGTGATTTAATAAAAAAGATTACCAAATCTTTTCTTAAAATAATATTCATTAATTTTCATTGAAGGTGATTTAAATAAAAACAATTTTTAAAATTACAATAGATTTATATATGGATACTATAGATATGCCGTATAAGTTATACATTTAAAAAGACTACTTAGAGCGAGATTAATAGCCACTTGATGGCGATAATCTTTTGCTTGTATATGATAATAAAAAAACAAAAAAACAAACAACATGCCAGTTGCTGTTTCTCGATCTAAATAAGTGCCCAAAATGCGGTTCCTGCAGCTTAAACAGACACTAAAAGTTCTTTCTTTGTATAACTGTCAAAATACCAACTTTTTTTTTTTAACTCCAGTAGAACTATTTTGCAATATTAATTATATTTATCATTTTTCATAAATATTAAAGCAGATGAATATATAAAAAAAATGTAGCGTTTGATTGAAATGATATGTTGTGAACAAAAAATATCTTTCGTGATTTTTAAGAGGAGTGTATGTACTTTTATGTTTATACCGTTTGACATTATATACAAAACACATGAAGTGATATATGAAACTATGATACGGTTTAAGTTATCGTGACCTCAAGTTAGAATAGTGAGCATGAAATTTGCCTGATATTAAAAATGTACACAAACGTATAAATCCTTTTGGATATTCCAAATATGATTTACTGAATCGGAAGAAGCGAAATAAAATTCAGTCAGTGAATACATGGTACTCAAATTACTATTTTCTATAAAAAAAAAAATCTGCCATAACCACTTATAACAAACATTGGATACTCGTGATCCGTGTTTCACAAAATAAAAAAAATACCAGCGTAATGATATGTAGTAAATTCAAATGTAGCATAAAACTACACAATTCAAGAATATTTTCCGTTAACCACATTACTGTAAATGTTGGATCAGATCAAAAAATTAAAAAAAAAAAAAATTATTTTTGAATTTTGCAAAGAATAATTATATACATAAGTGTTTAGATGTTTAGATATAAAAGATTCTTGAAAAACTTCAAATCTATTTGACTATTTTGAAGCATCAACACTAAGTAAATTTGATTATTTCAGATGTTTTAGGAAAATGTTTAAAATACATTTTTCCAATTGATCACACCATTAAACTGATAAATAAAATCAGCACAATAGTGAAAAAAAAAAAAAAAAATAGTACCGCTCCACCAAATCTCAGGCACAGATCTCCTCAGAAATCACCAATGATGAATAATTCTCCATCTTTCTCAAGTCTTCAATGCCGCAAAACGGGAGTAAACTGACTCCCAACGGCAAATGCCTGTCTTATTTATCTGTGGTTCTCATGACAGATTGATTACAACTTGCATTCATCTATAAATTGGTGAACCTCTATTGCAATAAAAAAAAGTAGTAATAGCGCCACCTATAGTGACAGATGATTTTCTCCAATCTGCCAATTATTGAAGAGGAGATAACTCCTGATGGAAATAGTTAACATGAAGTCCTACTTCAAGGGAGTTTATAGCTCCCAATGCACCTCCCAACTCGGGGAGAAGAGGGTCTCTGTTTTGCTCAACTTCATTTTTCTCCACTACAAATAGTTTATATATTGCCCTCCATTGTGCTTTTTGGTAAACATTTACCACAGTTCAAACACAACAGACCAATACAGACAGGCTATAAATTAAAATTGATTGTGATGCTAAATATTCAAATAGTAAGAGCCACTAATTATAGCAACATTAAAAGCTATTAATACACCATGCCCTTTATCATATACATAAAATTATTTCATATTAAATATATCAAGTTCTTTCCTGTCATTATTATTGTCAAAACTAGATAAGTAATGGTATCATTTATCCACACCACAATACTTTATGAACTGACATTATTTTCAATAATATCAAGATATGTTGCAAATATAAATATATATTTCAATGAAGTACATCATTAAACATATTTACTTTCTAAAAATGCTAACTGCGATGAATTCAAAACAAAATTAGATATTTAAAAGATTGTTACTTCCGAAATAATTTCAGTTCATGATGAATTATATCTGCAGTCAAAGCAATTATTATCTGATGACCAACGAATGGCTGACATATTTATTTTAATGGCTTACATATTTATTTTAATGGCTTACATATTTATTTTAATGGCTGACATATTTCATGTGTATTTATACTGTATTTTACCTACCTCCTCTCCAGGAGGTTAAGCACAAGGTCAGGTGCGATTTTGAAAACCCAGCACACTAGGGTTAGCACACTTTGGCCTACAAAAAAATGCCTGAGCAGCTCTGTCGGCATTCACCGGTAGGGGCGTCTCAGACAATTAGCAATAAACTAACCCCTTCTCAAAGTGTGAGAAGATAAAGCCTGGGAGGGTGGACTTCCTGAGTCTGAACAGAACCCTACCTCAGTGACATAGCAGAGCCAGAAGAAACCACAACGGCCCACCCTCTGTCGGACCGATTGTTGAGGACGTATCCTCAAGTCGGTACGAGTAGCATCATGTTTTATACATTTGTATAATAAATTATTTAAAACCAACTTAAACGATCTTCAAATAATGTGACCCTTTAACATGTCAGTAGAGAAATAAAGCGAGTCAGCATGAGGTCTTCTTTGGACCATCTAAGCTTTCAGAGAAATCCTGGCTTGTAGTTAGGAAACTAGCAAGCAGCCAAATTACTGTATGAAAAATGGATATTTTCAATATACACCAACTTCATAGAATATGTACTATGATAAAAAAATATAGTTGTAAAAATAAATTTAAAAAAAAAAAAAAGAAAAAAAAAACAGAATTGAGACTGGGTAGTGTTTTGTGAAGAAAAGCATATCTATGGAGAAGAAAAAGAGGAAAAACAGGCAAGAACTATCTTGAAGGAAATTACGAAAAGATTACGAATAAAAGTGAAAGGATTTAACAGACTGCTTAACACAGCAAAGTCTTTGAAGCAAGAAAGGTGGATACGTCTTTTCTACTGACATATCCACCAAGACACAAGGAAAAGCAAAAAAAAAGAAAAAAAAAAGGGGGGGGGGACTATCTTCTACATCTACTAGTTTGCAGCAATGAAGAGAGAAACGGGGGATCAAAATTTGAAAAGTTAAGGGGGAAAAAAAAAAAAAAAAAAAATGAGAAAGGAATATCTAAAAAGAGTCATCTAGTACAGAAGCTGGCATAGTTCTGTGGTGCACGTGCACTTTTTTTGCAGAGCGGCGGGGATCTGTTCTGATAAACAACAGATTTAAGTGGGTAATGTGAACACAGCCACTGATAAGTTGTTTGGCTTGATTGACAGCAAGTTTCTTAGTATAACGAGGCGGTCGCTTAGAATTGGAGACAGATACTTCTCGATTGAAGTTGGCTGAATGGGAGCTCATCTGTATTTCATCTGAATCTTTTTTCTCTCTTTGGCATCGCTGCAAAGAAAAGCACAGGAGGATAAGCGACAGCTAGCCAACTCCAATGGGATGGAGAAGGGGGACAGATGAAGTAGTAAGCAGTAGTAGATATACTAATAACAGTACTCGTAGCAGCAGTAGAAGAAGAAGAAAAAGAATCAGTAGATAGGAAAGAAAAATGGCCACTGAACGACCATAACAAGATTAAAGGAGAAAAAAAATTAGGTATTAAAGAAGTGTTTGCTGAGAAAAGAAAATGAACATAAAAGAATCCTCAAAGACTAAAATCCTTAAAGTTCTTGAATCAATAAATATTTCTTTGGAATATTAACTGGTGAGAACAAAATTAAGATTTGAAATGAGATTTGTTCAGAAAATAATTTTTTTACTGAAATTCAACACCATTCCATTTCCATCACATTTGCTGTGTTTTTACAACGGTTCTAACAAATATTTCCCCCATGTAAGTTGGCATGTTTGAATTATTTATTGATATTAAAGTAGAAATAATGTTATCACAGTGTTAGAGTAGCGGTTCATCTTGATTCCTTCAACATTAAGTATTCACTAGATTGAGGAAATCTTTCGAGTTAAAATCTGAAATTCATGACAGAAAACAGAAAGGTTTCGAAAACGAATACGTTCTATGTAATCATTTGATATAAGCAATTGAAGAGTGACTGAATATTTGATTTGTAAACAGATCTTTCAAAAAAAAATAAGGTGCAAAATAATAATTCTGTTAGAAGTATAACTAACCATAGACAAATATGGAAATAAGCAAAAATTAGAATTAAAAAAAGTTCAAAAGAAACTAAAAACGGTTTATAATTTATAATTAGAAAAATTCAATATTATTTTATTCTGGACAAGTGTTTTAGTCAACTATGTAATTATATCTGATAAACGCTTCACCAATTAGAAAATGCTGATCCAAGTTTACAGCTTTTTTGTGGTTAAACATTTTAGAAATTTTGTTTCTTTGCAAATTTTTTATGACATTTATTTAATGTATTAAGACTCAAATATAAAAAAGAGCAAAAAAATCCCATAGAATTGGAAACTTTCATCAATATCTAATACCAAAAGTACTAATAATTAAACAGCAACTAAATACTCCTTAAAAATATCACATAGAATATAAAAATATACCGACTTAATTTTTCTTAAAAAAGTAATAAACTACATAAATAAAATATTTACATTTCAAATCAGATTTAATATTTTTTATGATTAAGAAAAATATATTAGACAAAAATTATCATTGAATATTTTATGAATAATAATAAGAATAACTATAATTTTTTTCACTAATTCTAAATAGAATTGCTAAAACATTTTTCTATAGAAACTCCTTATGAGTTGTTTTTAAATGAAATCCTTTTTATAGCTAGAGAAAACTGCACATTTCAATGTAGACTATAAATATTTTAAAATGTAGACATTATCAGAGTAGTATCGAATAGAATTTCTATAATTGTTTTGAGGTTAACAAATTTCTTTTGGAATAATACTTTCAATGCTGCACAGGAATAATAATAATAAAAAAAGAAACAATGAATAAAACAAGCAAGTATATTAATTTGGTCTTTATAATTGCCCATAAAATGATTCTATGAAGTTTCAGGTGGTTTCAATTTAAAAAAAAAATAGCCGAAAAAGGTCTCTCTGATTAGCATAAATTCTAGTGTTTGGAGATATTTTTCAATAGTTTTAATAAACAGTGTAACATGTTTTACTGAACAGAATAAAAAAGTATAAACTTAATCCTTTAAAAAGATTGACCATAGTTAAGGGCAACCCAAAGACTCCCTTTTTGTTGGCTTATAATGCTGAGTCTTTAGAAAGGAGGCATCAAGCACCAGTTTTTTAGTCTTAGGTATGACTCAATCAAGGATTGAACCTTGCTCTCCCATCACATTATAGTGAACACCACTTTTTTTTTAGTCTTTGGTATGACTCAATTAAGGATTGAACCTCGCTCTCCCATCACATTATAGTGAACACCACTTTTTTTTTAGTCTTTGGTATGACTCAATTAAGGATTGAACCTTGATCTCCCATCACATTATAGTGAACACCACTTTTTTTTTAGTCTTTGGTATGACTCAATTAAGGATTGAACCTCGCTCTCCCATCACATTATAGTGAACACCACTTTTTTTTTAGTCTTTGGTATGACTCAATCAAGGATTGAACCTCGCTCTCCCATCACATTATAGTGAACACCACTTTTTTTTTAGTCTTTGGTATGACTCAATTAAGGATTGAACCTCGCTCTCCCATCACATTATAGTGAACACCACTTTTTTTTTAGTCTTTGGTATGACTCAATTAAGGATTGAACCTCGCTCTCCCATCACATTATAGTGAACACCACTTTTTTTTTAGTCTTTGGTATGACTCAATCAAGGATTGAACCTTGCTCTCCCATCACATTATAGTGAACACCACTTTTTTTTTAGTCTTTGGTATGACTCAATCAAGGATTGAACCTTGCTCTCCCATCACATTATAGTGAACACCACTTTTTTTTTAGTCTTTGGTATGACTCAATTAAGGATTGAACCTTGATCTCCCATCACATTATAGTGAACACCACTTTTTTTTTAGTCTTTGGTATGACTCAATTAAGGATTGAACCTTGATCTCCCATCACATTATAGTGAACACCACTTTTTTTTTAGTCTTTGGTATGACTCAATTAAGGATTGAACCTCGCTCTCCCATCACATTATAGTGAACACCACTTTTTTTTTAGTCTTTGGTATGACTCAATCAAGGATTGAACCTCGCTCTCCCATCACATTATAGTGAACACCACTTTTTTTTTAGTCTTTGGTATGACTCAATTAAGGATTGAACCTCGCTCTCCCATCACATTATAGTGAACACCACTTTTTTTTTAGTCTTTGGTATGACTCAATTAAGGATTGAACCTCGCTCTCCCATCACATTATAGTGAACACCACTTTTTTTTTAGTCTTTGGTATGACTCAATTAAGGATTGAACCTCGCTCTCCCATCACATTATAGTGAACACCACTTTTTTTTTAGTCTTTGGTATGACTCAATCAAGGATTGAACCTTGCTCTCCCATCACATTATAGTGAACACCACTTTTTTTTTAGTCTTTGGTATGACTCAATCAAGGATTGAACCTTGCTCTCCCATCACATTATAGTGAACACCACTTTTTTTTTAGTCTTTGGTATGACTCAATCAAGGATTGAACCTTGCTCTCCCATCACATTATAGTGAACACCACTTTTTTTTTAGTCTTTGGTATGACTCAATCAAGGATTGAACCTCGCTCTCCCATCACATTATAGTGAACACCACTTTTTTTTTAGTCTTTAGTCTCCCAGCCATTATAATATGGGCCGATAGTTTTTAAATATTATAATTAAATAAAATATCAATGGACAGTATGTTCAGTATTTCAGAATATCACAAAACGAATTTTGTAAAATTTTAAGAGAAAATTAGAATTTATTTAATAAATTTGCAAAAAAAAATTTTTTTTTTAAAATTATAATAATTTCAACAAAACTATTTTTTGTGCGAAATATAACTGCCCTATTTAAAATTACATCATTTTTCATATCAAATTTATAGTTTTTATACACTGAAGAGCGTTAGCCAAAATTATCCATACCACTACCTTATGTTTTTATGTAGTTTATATTAAGAAATAATGTTGATCTATTGGAACAACAAATGCATATTGAATATGAGTGTAATATATGGACTATGTTGGTAAGTTACAGAATTTACTCTAAAGGATATCCATCTATATAATAATTATTCTTCCTGTAGTTATTTAACCCAATTAACATGCTGCATGAAATCGGAGCGAGATAATTCGTCCAAACTCGATGTAGTTATAATAATTCAAATTCTTTTGTATATCTAAACAGAAACAGACGACGACTTATTTTATTTCAAGTTGATTTAGTTCTAAAACTTTTAACTAAAAAGTTTTTATCAAAATTTGTAGAAGAAAATTCAGTAAAACTAAAAGTGAACATTTTATTGTACTTTTATGAAAAAATAAAACTAAATTCTCACATTTTATCGTATTTGAAGCTTTCAAATTATTTTATTTCATGAATAAAGCAACCGTGGAATTTTTATGGTGGTGCAATAACAGTTTCAATTAGTTACTCATTAGTCTAATTTTATTTCATCCTTTCATAATAACAAAAAGATCAAATAAAAATAGAAACAAAAAAAATATTTTATATGAATAAATTAGAATAAGAGAAAAGATTTTACTTATAAATAAAATTTCATTATCAGATAAATGATTATCCAAACTTTTATTGTCATTCTTATTCTGAGAGTTTTTTTGTTGTTATGACATTTTATTTTTATATATGAAACATATCGGCAAAATGTTTAGACAACAGAAGAAATTGCAAGGAGAATAAGAAAAAAAATAAGTCTAACTAAACTCAATGTAGGTTAATTTTCATATAATATCTAATTAAATAACTAAAAAACAAAACAGAAAAAAACATTTGTTCTTTAGTATATTATGCCTCAGAATATTAGAGGCTTCTTCATATGCATATTTTAATATCTTTATTCTGGTTTGTTTTTGAAATAAAATTATTATATATCAAAACATTTAAATAACAATATTTCCTAAATACTAGCATAACTATTCCTATCTTCAAAAAAAAAAAAAAAAAAAAATTATTTTTCAAAAATTGTTTTCTAAAAACTAGTCTTATGAGACATCTTTCTTTATAAAAAATATATCTTAGATTATTTTTAGTGGGCAATTTAATCACAGCAACTGGCATGTTATTGTGTTCAACAATAGTTTATTATTTACTTAGTAAGAGTAATTATTTTAACACATAAATAGGAAAAAAAATGAATAATGTATATTCTTTGATAACAGACAAGACTTCCTACATGAAAAATGTTCAAACCTTATCATTTACTCTAAAAAAAAAAAAAGAAATGAAAAAAAAAAAAGAAAAAAAAACTAAAGATAGGACATAATAAAAACTAATTGTGTTGTTCTTAATTCCCATGTTTCTTTGTTCATTTACACCAATTAACAATTAGCAAAATAGCCACATTTCAAAAGGTTCTATTGGCACTTGAGGTTTCCTAATTATCTCAAAGAAACAGAAAAGGCAGAATAAATTCAATCACTTTGTGTCAAATCTGTTTTCATCTTTTCTGTTTCTCAATGTTACCTCAGATTTTCTTTGACAGTGTTAATTGTTAATGTGTAGCTTGGCGGGCTTTTAACACATCTAAAGTCTTAAAGTGCCATTTTTATTTTTTGGTAGACATTTTCTTGACAACAAACTACAGCAGCTCCCCAAGAAACAGAATGATGCACACTTGTTGTGTACCATGGTATTCACACAGCAGAGGCATGCTCTAATACAGCTAAGATATTGCACATTTTCCAAATAATGTCTCCAATCAACTAAGCACGGGCATGCCAAAAACTTGACTGAAAGGATGGCTATTCAATATTCTCATGATTGTTAAAAGTACAAGTTGTCATACAGCTCCCTGGAAGGACACACTCTAGTCTGTTGTGGACAAATAAAGAAATATTAGAGCAAATAAAAAAAAATATTTCAGCGAGTTCGATTTTACCGATTATGAATTAAACAGTAGGCAAGATTAAACTGTCATGAAAAGGAGCTGAAAAAACACAAAACTGAAATTCACAAACATTAGTTTTACAAAACATAGCATTCATTGGCCAAATAAAAACTGGGAAAACTTTCCAAGAACTTTCGTGAGCTATTTTCAACAGGAAATAGCTAACAAAATCTTTTTAAATTTTATTTTAAGAAACAAAAGAAGGTTATGGGAATTAGGCCCCCCCCCTTTTTTTTTTTTTTTTTTTTACCTTAGGGTGGCAAAGTAAAGAAAATTAACTTATCTCAACTTTTAGATTTTTTTTTTTCAGCAATTTATTTTAACAAAGATTTTTTTTTTTAACAATTGATTTATATTTATAAAAGAAAGATTTTTTAAAATTTGTTTTTAAGTGGAAATAAAGAAAACATTTTTTATTGGCTAGTTGAAAGAAAAAAACTTTTCTATGCAAACAAACAAAAACACTAAAAATACAACTTCAGAAGATTTTTATTGCCACTCGGACTTAGAGTCAGTGGTAAACATTTTTTTTGGTTAAGTGACCTAAAAAGATAGAAGGCCTGGAAATGTGGGATAATTTTACGTTAAATTTATGTGCAAAATTGATCCTCCACTCTAAATGATTGGGCACTAATTGTACCGATTCATGACTCTAAAGCAAACGTTCCTCTATTTCCTCATGTACCTTTATCTTATTTTTTTATTGTTTGATTGCTTGTTAATATGAAAACAAAAAAAAATCTGTTAAAATCAAGGGTGCTTATGCAGATGAGCGGCCACAGTAAAAAATTATTTAAATAATAAAAAAAATAATATATACTTATTAAGCATTATAATCTTACTCACTGTACAAAAAAGTAGAAAAAATTATCCACTAGAACTTTAATTAAAAGTATTTTTCCATTCTGCGTATCGTAACAGCGATTTGTTCACAGAGACTTCAGTTTGTTTCTAAAGAAAGAAGATTTCGCAGGGGAGATAATCAACTTGCGAAATCATAATAAAAAACAACATGGCGTCTCTGAACGAGTTGCTGTTACGATACGCAGAATGGAAAAATACTTTTAATTAAAGTTCTAGTGGATAATTTTTTCTACTTTTTTGCACAGTGAGTAAGAAGACAACACTGAATAAGTATATAATATTGTTTTTACAAAAAAATAATTTAAAAAAATTTTTTTAATGGTCCGCTAATCAGCATAAGCACCAAATCAAGTGTTGAAATCTTTGAGATGAGTTATCTTCCTTAGTTTGCCACCCTAAAGTAAAAACAGGGCCGGGAATTACAGTAAGAACTGATGTGTATATTTGGTGTTGTCGGGTGATGATTCACCAGGAAAACAGTGTAGAATCATTAGGAACGACTAAGGGAAGTTATTTGTTGCCGTGTGTTAGCAACTTACCATCAGTAGCAACACCGCACCATCACAAAAATTCACACCTCTAAAAAAATAGGGGGTATCATAACAGAATGAATGGATTTGAATAATCACAGGTCATGGTAATCAATCAAGGTCACTGGGTCAATTGAATTGAAAATGCAACCACTATTTGCTTTCTCATGTAAATAGTAGACATCTTCAAGGCCATGTCAAGGCGGCAGTAGTGACATATCAGCCAATCAGCCGGAGCAGAGCTGGAGCAGAAAGAAGTCAGTTAAGAGAAAGAGGTGTAAGTCACAAGGTGCATTAGTAGGGGGTATATGGAAATCTTTCACACACTTCATACACTCGATGCAAATTTTTTTATTTGAAAAAAAATTTTTTATTTGAAAAAAAAAATTTTTTATTTGAAAAAAAATTTTTTATTTGAAAAAAAATTTTTTATTTGAAAAAATTTTTTTTATTTGAAAAAAAATTTTTTATTTGAAAAAAAATTTTTTTTTTTGAAAAAAAATTTTTTTTTTTTTTTTATAATAATGAAACCTGAATTATTCTTGCAAAATTTCATAAATGGGGAAAGTCGATCAGGCTGTAAGGTAAGTTTCTCACAAGTTAGTGATCATGCGAGGATTAAAATTTGAAGCAACAAAAAACATTTTTTCTATAAAATGATACTTACCTTCTTTTGGTTGATTTCAGTACGACTCCGGATGGATCTTCATGGGCAAGTTCTTTTTCTTGTACCTCTTCTCTCAACGTTTTAAGTAATGTGCGTCTGATGCTATATGAAAGAAAATTAACATTAGAAAGTTTGCATAGAAAGAGTGAAGCTTATAAAAACCAATGGCTCTAAACGTACACAAAATACAGCCAGGACAAGACATCTTCCATGGAATTTAATTGGAGGTAAAAAAGATGAAACTTGTTAAATATTTATTTATATATACAACATTTAGCATAAAATTTGTTTAAACATTTTACATGTAACATTTTTACTTATATATTATTATATTATAAAACTTAAGTTTTAATAGATTTTCTACAAATGTCGTCAAGAGTTGTATTTTGTTTGATGGAGTTTTACTAGATTTAGGTTAAGAACATGACAAGCAACTTCTGAACTGAATATGTCATCTTCATCTCAATCACTTAAAGAAAAAGGAAACTTAATGCTTAATTATCTGGTTCTTTCAGTAATTTAAAACAATTGCATGAAAATATTTGTAAAACAAAAATACTTTACAATATATATAATACAATTCTAACGTTTATCATATATATTAATTGGTCTTAAATAGCCAGAACATTCTTTATAAAACCTAATAAGTGTGACAGACGTAATCCCCATCCTTCTCATCGTCTACAAATTTTGTCAGTCGGTCTCACCAGATTTTTCATTTCAATACCCCCCCCCCCCCCACTTTATTTGTAAAAAAAAAAAAAGAAATGAACTTTGATCTCTGGTAGTTATTTCTAACTCGACCATGGAATTTCCATTGATTCTTTAAATCTATGAAGTTAAAAGTAAATTTTATCAAAAGATAAGACCAAATCATCAAACCAAAGCTTAAAAAATGAAACTGCAGGTGATTGGGAAAATTTGGATGAAGCTAGATCACAATATGAAAGATACAAGTCGGCTAGTCTTCAGCTAATTGAAAAAAGACATATTGGAGCCTATGACGGTGCTGATAAGGTGTTAGAACACTATTTATGTGGTCTATCTGATCAAATTATTTAGATTAGTGTTGATATAACTAGCAAAAGAAGTCATCAGATAAAAACAATTAAAATCATCATCGTCGTCATATTCGGTTTAACGTTTGTTTTACTTGCTGGCATGTGTTGGACAGCTTTCATAAATTGACTTCCAAACTAACCTATCTCTGGCCAGGTCATTATTTATTCCTCTTTCTATCACGTCCATTTTTATCACTTCCTCACATGTTTTCCTTGGATTTTCCCTACCAACTGACCTTGCTACCCCAACTGTTCTACATCTATTACCCCAAGAACACATCCATTCTTTTAATGTGACCAAACCAACAAAGTCTCCCGTTATGAATATATCTCCAGATTTAATCTTCCTCTGAGGTCATCAGATCTAAGCCGTCTTTAAGACTCACATTACAAATCCATAGAATCATTCTTATATCATTTCTCTCCATGCAACAGATATCCTCAACCCTCATTAGCCAGGTTTCACTACTCTTTCTTTAGATGACAATGGTAATGCTCTGCTGGTTAGTAATGGCAGAAGTTCCCTGAACTTACTCCATCCACTACCAGTAGCTCCTCCATGTGCTCCAATGGTATCACCGAGGTAACAAAACTTCTGAACAACCCCAATAACCTCGCCATCCAAACATACTTTCTTTACAACTTGTCATCCATCTCCATCTCCATTATTTGTGTATTCACTTGATATGTTAAAAAAAAGCACAAATGTTCTTAATGTATTTACATTTAAATCCAACTAATAATATATATATATTATTAGTTATCATGTCATGTATACACATATTATAACGTGATGTAATATATTGTGTAAAGTTTTCAGTATTTACTTTAACAGTACTCAATACGTAAGTAGAGCTTAGTAGTAAAATATGAAAAAACTGCATATACATATATATAATATATACATATATATAATATATATATATATATATATATATAAGACAGCATTTTAGCCTGAAGATTCCCCCGGGGATGAAACGCGGGATCCTCTGTGTAGCTTAATTGCCATAAATATATTTTCATAACTTACTAACTAGCTCTATTTACGTATCGAGCACTGTTGAAGTAAATACTGAAAATTGATACATAAAAATTTATATCTCCTTATAAAATGTTATGTGGATAAATGAAATACTAATATATATATATATATATTGAACAATTGAAATTTGAAATAAATTTGGACAATTGTCGCATATTTATCACTCTTTTTTCTTCTATCTCTACAATTGCTCTATCTCGTATGTTGAGCTAATCCTCTTCACAATAGGTTCCATCTACTAAAAGTTTTTACTTTGGTTTATATTTGATCCTATATATATATATATATATATTATTTCATGTATCCACATAAAATGTTAATAGTTTAACAGTTTTGTCAACTCTCGGCCGCTTCCGAGACCTGCTCGAATGTAGACGACGCAAAATCACGGAAACATGGTGTGTCATCTATCAGAGTACTTTTTATTTTATATATATATATATATATATTATATATATATATATATATAACAAAATATACATAAATTAATAAAACAAAAGTCGATTTTCTATGAATATCCATGGACATTTACAATCTCATTAGTAAATATAAATTTTTATAGAGTAGTTTTGCACCCCCCCCCCCAAAAAAAAATATAATTATAAAACGGTTCTATCATGTAAAAACTAACAGATAGAATTTATTATTTCTAGAAAATATTTATTTTTATAACCAATGGTTGTGGAGTCAGATTTTGGAAGGAGTTGGAATCGGGCTCAAGAGAATACCAGTAGTTGGATAACTCTGGTTATAATGTAATTGCACAAGAAGGCAAAAATGTAAAAATCTACTTACACTTTCCACATGACATCACGGAGTAAAGCTGTTGTTGGAATCAGCAGTAACCCCAACCAGAATATTAAACAGCCAAACACATGATCATCCTAAAAACATGAAATAATCAGAAATATTTAGAAAAGCTTAAAAAAAGAATCAGAAATATTCAGAAAAGCTTAAAAATAAAAATCAGAAATATTCAGAAAAGCTTAAAAAAAAAAAATCAGAAATATTCAGAAAAGCTTAAAAAAAAAATCAGAAATATTCCGATAAGCATAATTCTAGAAACAGATTATGTTAAGGAATAAAACTTAACTTTAGATTCTTAAGTTTAAAAAAAAAAAATTCTTTTAAGTTTGTTTTTTAAACAAATAAAAAAAAAAATTATTCAATGACAATCCATAAACTTATTTGTTTATGGATTGTCATTGAATAATTTTTCTTTTTATTTGTTTTTAAAAAAAACTTTAAAAAAATATTTTTGAGTTTGCTTTTAACATGATAATCTCAAAATTGTATTGCTAGACATAAAATACATTCAGGAGTTACAAGGAAGTAAATTGAATGATTAAACTAGAAACACTTTCACAAAACCTCCCAGGCATTATCTACTCCTTTTTTGAGAAATGTGGAGTTAGTGTAGTATCTTTCACAAATCTATATATAATACAGATAACAGTTTTCAGAATTTGTTTCACATAAAAAAGATAATCAAAAAAAGGGAAATAAAATAAATACAACAGCAAAAGTATTAATTCACTTTTTATGGACTTGTGGGGCAACGGATAAAGGCGTTTAGTAACAATCCGTTCTAAGTGACACTCTTTTGGAGGTTTAAGGTTCAATCCTCACTGAAGGCGATATTAAGAATCTAATAAAAATTACTGAACCCTAACCGGTCATGGTTGATGGAATTAAATATAACTTATGTTTTTCTTCAACTATCAACAATTCCAGTAAGTTGGTATATTATTTTTTGTTTGACTACTTAAAATTAATTGTATTAACATTTGCTGTGGATAAAAAAGGTGTTCACTTGGCCATTACATACATTATATTAATATATATATATATATATATATATATATATATATATATATATATAAAGTGGAGAACTAAAAGCGAACTTTTAGGAAAGGTAAAACCTATTGTGAAAAGTATGCAGCTCAATATACCGGATAGAGCAGATAGATAGGTAGAAGGATGAAAAGGACTTTTTGACACCGGATTTTTTTGTAATCGGACATTTGCTTGCATTCAGGCAGCGTTTTGCCTTGTTTTTTCCCCCCACAATCTTTGTTTTACTTTTTCAAATTTTAAATCTTGGCCTTTGCAAACCTATCTATCCCAGCGATTTCCTCTGATGATAAGATTGATCTTTGAAAAGCCTGGCTTAAGGAAAAAATTTATTGAATAAATTGCCTTTTTGCGGAATATACCTTCCTTTGAGCAACTGAATTGCAAAAAGATCTGACTTTTGTTTTTCTAATTCCTTTTCATCCTTCTACCTATATATATATATATATATAGGATTTAGTTAGTTTCTGTGGGAATTTAAACTGCATTTTCCTTTTTTTGTTGTCTTTTTGTTTAAAATAACTCAAAGCTTCTTTAGACTATATATATATATATAATTATTATATAAAAGTTTAATAAATTTTAAAAAAACAGCATTTGCCCCTTCTGTTAATTAATCATCGCCATTTTGTTGTGCTTTGATAATTCAATTTAACGATAACAAATTCATACAAGAATCTTATAATCGGTTTCCACACATTAAAAGTATACCAATTGGTAGAAAATTAAATTTTAATGTGTTTGGTGAAAGTTATTAGTTGTATTTTTTTTTTTTTTCGATTTTTCAGCTGTTAACTATACTGCAAGATGACCAGAATCTTTAATAGTAATGCATACAAACAATTAAAAATCAACCAACAGAAGATAATTACCATGTCTACCATCTCTGGTGCCAAATTGATGACGGGCCAAACATGGCTATAAATAATGAGGAACATAAACCAACTTGCTATACTTCCCCAAATTGCAAGGTGAGTCAACTGAAACGTAAGAATATCATCTTGAGACATGCAAGAATAATATGACATAAAAAGAGAGAATTCAAAATGTTAGGAATGAAGAACGTACTTGGATTATTATTATCATTATTATTTAACAAGTCATACACATTTTACGTGAATAGATAAAATTCATTTCTTCTCTCTTTATTTTTTCTGAATTTTGTTCAAACTGTATATCTAAAATAATTTATTTCTATTTATATAACAGGAAATTGTGCAGTTTTTTTTTTTGAAAAAAAAAAAAAAAAAAAAAAAAAATGGCCATACAATTATTAGACAATATTATTAAAAAATATATATTTATATATACATACATATATATTTCCTTATATATATAAGGTGTGTTTATAAAGTATTGCCACTTAAGTATGACCCCCCCCCACACACACACACCGAAAAACAAAACAATGAAACTTTTTTTGAAAAAAAATAGTTTCCTTGGCATTCAAATTTATTCAATTTTTTCTTCTGATATAAAGAGAGAATTCAAAATCTTATGAATGAAGAACATATTTGACTTATTATTTATACACATTTTACGTGAAGAGATAAAATTTATTTTATTTGCTGTTATTTATATAATAGAGGAAATTGTGCAAGTTCTATTTTGGGGAAAAAAATGTCATACAATTATTGGACAATATTCTTTAAAAAAAAGAATATATATATATATATATATAAGGTGTGTTCATAAAGTATTGCCAATGAAGTATGACCCCCCCCCCCCGAAAAACAAAACAACGAAACTTTTTTTGAAACAAAATAGTTTTGTTGGCATTCAAATTTATTCAAGTAATTTTTTCTTCATTTTTTTTCAATTATTAAAGCAACTCTTATTTATTAAGTCTCTTAGGGAATTTCTTGTTCTAATCCATAATCTCATATCAACTTTAAAAGAAAAGAATCTCATCGAATATACAATATGAATATAACACATCACACAATAAGCCCCGGGCCTGACATAAATTTTTTTTTTATTAGCGGTACGATCTATGAGTTTTATAGTACTAACCTTCAAATGCAACGGTTTAAAATTTGAGCTTAATTGGATTATTAGTTTACAAATTACGCTTAAGTGAAGCTACTGTTACAAATTTTCAAAACAATAGAAAAAATTTGAATTTTGTATGTTGATAAGGTATTGCTTTCTGATGTGGAAAAATACTGTTCAAGCACAGCAATGGCTTGATGAGTGTTATTCAGATTCTGCTCCGTCAGAAACAATGGTCAAGGGTGGTATGCTGATTTTAAATGAGGTCGTACAGACACAAAGGATACTGAATGCTCAGTTTGTCGAAATTTAACAATTGCCTCGGCAAACATAAAAGAAAATCCACGAACTTGTTGCAGATGACCGTAAATCGAAGTTGATGAAGATAGCAGAGGAGATGAAGATACGAGAAGGCAGTGCATTCATCACTTTGCAGCTCTGGTCAAAGTGGGCGCCACGTTCGCTGACAGTCGATCAAAAACAACACTGCGTCGACAATTCAGAGCGTTCTTTGTGATTGTTTCAACACAAGAAAAAAAGAGGTTTTACGTCAATATGTTCACTCTGGAGTAAAATTGGCAATCAGCCGAGTGAACATCAGCAGGTGAAAGCCATCAAAAGACGCAAACATCAGCAGGCAAGGTTTTGGCCTCTGTATTTTTTGTTCATCGATTACCTTGAGAAAGGAAGAACCGTCAATAGTGAATATATATCATTATTGGTGCATTTGAAGAAATAAATTGTGAAAAAAAAAAAAAATCCACAAATGAAGAAAAAAGTTCTTTCACCAAGACAATGCACCATGTCGCACATTGATGACAAAACTACATGAATTGCATTTCGAATTGCTTTAGCACCCACCTTGTTCTCCTAATCTGGCCCCCACTGACTACTGGTTGCCTGCAAACCTCAAAACAATACTTCAAGGAAAGAGATTTGGCTCCAATGAAGAATATCGGAAACCAAGACGTATTTTGAGGCTAAAAACAAATTGTTCTACAAAAACGGCACCGAATTGTTAGAGACGCATTAGAATCAGTGTATCACCCTGGAAGGCGACAATGTTGATATATAAAGTAGAATTTTGTCTAAAAATTTTGTTTTATCAGTTAGGCATGGGAATAATTGAGTGATGTGTTGTAAATCAAATTCTCATAATATAACATATATTATAGAATATATAATATATGCATTATGTGATATAGTATCTCTCCTATAAATTACCAACATATATATTATATAATATATTATATAATACAATACATTATAATATATATCATATGATATAATATATATTATATATGTTGGTAATTTATAGGAGAGATACTATATTACATAATACATATATTATATATGATATAATATTACATAATATATATATATTGTATTATATATGCTATAGTATTATATAATATATATTATAATATATATTGTATTATATATTATAATATATTATATATTATAATATATTACATAATATATATTGTATTATATATTATAATATATTATATTATATATATATATTACATATTATATATTGTATTATATATATATATAACAAATTGTATTATATAATATTATATATTACATAATATATTATATATTTTATAATGTATACTATATTATATAATGTATATTATAATATATATTATATAACATGTTATATAATAAAATACCAAGATATTAAAAAATATTTAGAAATGCCATGATTTATTTAATTAGGTTGTACTTCATTTTTCTGTATAGTAAAGTAGTTAAACCTAAAGATGCTAACCTATCCTTCTAATTGAGATCGTGTAAGTATTGTTATCAGTTTAGACACATTTTTTTGTTGATTTTAACATCATATGCCAACTCTTTGTGCATTTGTATTCGCTTAAATATCTGGTAGAACTTCCAATCTCTTAGCTGCACCATTTTTATTTCAAGAAATAGAAAAAATTGTAGAAAGCAGAAAAAAGTGCTTCAATTGCATTTGTATTTTTGTGGCTCAAACATTTATTGGTTATTTATCCAATATTCAGAAATAAACATGAATTGATACTCAGAGACAATTTTCATAGTTGTCAACTTCAAGGCATGAAATAATATTAAGAAATAAAAACGGATGCTTTAGCTTTTGATCACACCTCGTATTTTTTCATCTGAACTAATTATTCATGATAAGTGACATTATTCATGATAAGTGACATTATTCATGATAAGTGTTATTATTCATGATAAGTGACATTATTCATGATGATAAGTGACATTATTCATGATGATAAGTGAAATTATTAATTATTAGTGACATACCCAAGTCCATGCATTGGTTTCCAAGCCAGCTTTTAGACACACGGTAATAACAACATACTGTAAAAATATAAAAAAAACACGGTATATTTACATACAAATCGATTATATATAAAAAAAAGTGCTAATTCGGTATGTGTGTCTGGCTAAAAGTCAGAAACTACATTAGACACACCAACTTAACATCAGATTCAGAGAGGTATAGAGAGTGAGAGGGGCAGTCGGAGGGAGAGGTATAGAGAGTGAGAGGGGCAGTCGGAGGGAGAGGTATAGAGAGTGAGAGGGGCAGTCGGAGGGAGAGGTATAGAGAGTGAGAGGGGCAGTCGGAGGGAGAGGTATAGAGAGTGAGAGGGGCAGTCGGAGGGAGAGGTATAGAGAGTGAGAGGGGCAGTCGGAGGGAGAGGTGTAGAGAGTGAGAGGGGCAGTCGGAGGGAGAGGTATAGAGAAAGAAAAGGACAATCAAAGAGAGACACAAAAAGAAAATTTAAAAGAAAGGATGTCACACACATTTTTTTTTTTTGACTCCTCTCTTTTGTTATCGACCACCCACCCCGAGTAACGCTGGGGGGCCCTGCTAGTTTTAAATAAGATAAAATTATTTTATAAACTTAGCATATATACAAATTATTTTATAAACTTAGCATATATACAAATTATTTTAAAACTTAGCATATATACAAATTATTTTAAAACTTAGCATATATACAAATTATTTTAAAACTTAGCATATATACAAATTATTTTAAAACTTAGCATATATACAAATTATTTTAAAACTTAGCATATATACAAATTATTTTAAAACTTAGCATATATACAAATTATTTTAAAACTTAGCATATATACAAATTATTTTAAAACTTAGCATATATACAAATTATTTTAAAACTTAGCATATATACAAATTATTTTAAAACTTAGCATATATACAAATTATTTTAAAACTTAGCATATATACAAATTATTTTAAAACTTAGCATATATACAAATTATTTTAAAACTTAGCATATATACAAATTATTTTAAAACTTAGCATATATACAAATTATTTTAAAACTTAGCATATATACAAATTATTTTAAAACTTAGCATATATACAAATTATTTTAAAACTTAGCATATATACAAATTATCTTAAAACTTAGCGTATATACAAATTATCTTAAAACTTAGCGTATATACAAATTATCTTAAAACTTAGCGTATATACAAATTATCTTAAAACTTAGCGTATATACAAATTATCTTAAAACTTAGCGTATATACAAATTATCTTAAAACTTAGCGTATATACAAATTATCTTAAAGCTTAGCGTATATACAAATTATCTTAAAACTTAGCGTATATACAAATTATTTAAAACTTAGCGTATATACAAATTATTTAAAACTTAGCGTATATACAAATTATTTAAAACTTAGCGTATATACAAATTATTTCAAACCTAGCATATATACAAATTATTTAAAACCTAGCATATATACAAATTATTTAAAACTTAGCGTATATACAAATTATTTAAAACTTAGCGTATATACAAATTATTTAAAACTTAGCGTATATACAAATTATTTAAAACTTAGCGTATATACAAATTATTTAAAACTTAGCGTATATACAAATTATTTAAAACTTAGCGTATATACAAATTATTTAAAACTTAGCGTATATACAAATTATTTAAAACTTAGCGTATATACAAATTATTTAAAACTTAGCGTATATACAAATTATTTAAAACTTAGCGTATATACAAATTATTTAAAACTTAGCATATATACAAATTATTTAAAACTTAGTATATATACAAATTATTTAAAACTTAGCATATATACAAATTATTTTATAAACTTACCGTATATACAAAGTTTCCAAGAAGCAAGTAATTACCAACTTCACCATTTGTGTAAAGAATATCTGTGAATGAATCGAAGCATTAGATCACATTACATTAAATCTCTATAAAAATGCATTTCTAAAAAGGCAGTTATTAACCAGTTAGTGGTAAAAAAAGAGATTAACATGGTTCAAACATGTTTCCGGGTTACCAGATTCGATCTATGTAAAGAAATCATACAAAATATTTCATTGAAGAAAGATAAAAAAGACGACCACTGAAGAGATGGGCTGAACAGATAAGGATTGAGACTAGTATTCAACTGCTGAAAGACGGACCAAAAACCGTGATAAGTGGAAGAATTTTTTTCTCAAACATGTAACAAATATCTTTGAAGTTTGCACATAAGTAAAGTCAAGTACAAATTTGAACTCTCAATCAAATCAACCAATTGAAGGGAGGATCATTTTTTTAATTTTTAATGTTGATTTAACAAAATGATAAAACAGAAAAACGAGGGTAATTAATAATTAGCTTGATTTTATTTATATCAGTTTATTAGTAAATTGACATTTTTTTTCTCCAATTGAACAAGAAAAAAAAAAAAGAATTTTCCTTGAAACATTCATCTAATACATTTTGAAGAATCTATTTTACTATATATATATGCAAAATAGCAAACGGGGAGGGGGGGGGGAATAGACATTTGAATAATTTTTTAAAAAATTTTCAGAAAATAATTTTTGAAAATCCAAGTAATTTTATTCGGCTTTTTTTTTTTTTTAATTGGAAAAGTAAATAAAAAAGAGATTCAACAACAACTACTTACCATGTTTAAGTGCAACAACTGTTAGCCAAAACAGTAAAATGGAATGATAAATGGAATTGATGATCCACATCCAGAATACCTGTAAAAGTCGGATGCAATTGGAGGTAAATTTTAAGCTTTTACTAAAACATAATTATACATAATATTTAATGTTTAAAAAAACAAAAAAAATTGATACTATTAACATTCTAATTACAAAAAAAAAATGTTTCTTAATCAAAGTTTTATGAAATAGATATACACAATTAATAATAATCCAATCAAATAGTTTAACATTTTATCTATTTAAAAAAATAAAAATGTGTTATCTGTACAATAATACACTTATTCACCCTCCACACCCATTACAAAAAAAAGAAGAGATTTTGTGATCATCAAAGATTAAATGCAAACAAAAATGTAATTGAAAATTAACTTGTGTCGCTAAGGTAAAAAAATCCAACTTAACTCATTTTTTAATGAATTGTTCGAAAATCAAACTGTCACCGCGTAGACTCAAATAGTTTTCAAAACCTACTCATTGCATTTTTTTTATTTTAATGTAATTTTTATACATCTAATCGTTATAATTTTAAAAAGCGACATTAGTTTTATTTTTTAAAAGAATATTAAGCTGACTATTTAAAAATTGTTGCAATGAATTAAAAAAGTTCAAATATTTGTTTTATTTATTTGAAAAAAAATATTTAGCTGACATTTTTTTTTAGAAGAAATAATGGTTGTTTAAAAAGATTTAAAGTGTTACAATTTTACATTAAATAAGACACATGAATTTTATTTATTTAAAGAATATTGAACTGACTATGACAATTATTTTTACAGAAGGAGTTAATTTTTTCTTAATATTATTATTATTGAACCCAAGTCATTTATTTCAAGAAAAATATTATTATTCACAATAAATTACACCGATAAAGAAAGCAACCCTGAAATGTTAACAGAGCAATGCGAGTTTGACTCAATAGAGAGTTTGATTCTAAAAAATTATCTGCTAATTTGACTCTATAGAGGATTTAATTCTAAGAAAATTATCTGCTAGTTTGACTCAATAGAGGATTTGATTCCAAAAAATTTGTCTACTAGTTTGACTCAATTGATGATTTGATTCCAAAAAATTTGTCTACTAGTTTGACTCAATTGAGGATTTGATTCTAAGAAAATTTGTCTACTAGTTAGAATAAAATCCTCTATTGAGTCAAAGAAAATTATCTGCTAGTTTGACTCAATAGAGGATTTTATTCTAAAAAATTATCTGCTAGTTTGACTCAATAGAGGATTTGATTCTAAGAAAATTATCTGCTAGTTTGACTCAATAGAGGATTTGATTCTAAGAAAATTATCTGCTAGTTTGACTCAATAGAGGATTTGATTCTAAGAAAATTATCTGCTAGTTTGACTCAATAGAGGATTTGATTCTAAAAAAATCATCTGCTAGTTTGACTCAATTGAGGATTTGATTCTAAGAAAATTTGTCTACTAGTTTGACTCAATAGAGGATTTTATTCTAAGAAAATTATCTGCTAGTTTGACTCAATAGAGGATTTGATTCTAAGAAAATTATCTGCTAGTTTGACTCAATTGAGGATTTGATTCTAAAAAATTTATCTACTAGTTTGACTCAATTGAGGATTTGATTCTATAAAAATTTGTCTACTAGTTTGACTCAATTGAGGATTTGATTCCAAAAAATTTGTCTACTAGTTTGACTCAATTGAGGATTTTATTCCAAGAAAATTTGTCTACTAGTTTGACTCAATAGATGGTTTTTATTCTAAGAAAATTTGTCTACTAGTTTGACTCAATAGAGGATTTTATTCTAAGAAAATTATCTGCTAGTTTGACTCAATAGAGGATTTTATTCTAAGAAAATTATCTGCTAGTTTGACTCAATAGAGGATTTGATTCTAAGAAAATTATCTGCTAGTTTGACTCAATAGAGGATTTGATTCTAAGAAAATATCTGCTAGTTTGACTCAATAGAGGATTTGATTCTAAGAAAATATCTGCTAGTTTGACTCAATTGAGGATTTGATTCTAAAAAAATTATCTGCTAGTTTGACTCAATTGAGGATTTGATTCTAAGAAAATTATCTGCTAGTTTGACTCAATAGAGGATTTTATTCTAAAAAAATCATCTGCTAGTTTGACTCAATAGAGGATTTGATTCTAAGAAAATATCTGCTAGTTTGACTCAATAGAGGATTTGATTCTAAGAAAATTATCTGCTAGTTTGACTCAATTGAGGATTTGATTCTAAAAAAATTATCTGCTAGTTTGACTCAATAGAGGATTTGATTCTAAAAAAATTATCTGCTAGTTTGACTCAATAGAGGATTTGATTCTAAGAAAATTATCTGCTAGTTTGACTCAATAGAGGATTTGATTCTAAAAAATTATCTGCTAGTTTGACTCAATAGAGGATTTGATTCTAAGAAAATTATCTGCTAGTTTGACTCAATAGAGGATTTGATTCTAAGAAAATTATCTGCTAGTTTGACTCAATAGAGGATTTGATTCTAAGAAAATTATCTGCTAGTTTGACTCAATAGAGGATTTGATTCCAAAAAATTTGTCTACTAGTTTGACTCAATTGAGGATTTGATTCTAAGAAATTATCTGCTAGTTTGACTCAATAGAGGATTTGATTCTAAGAAAATTATCTGCTAGTTTGACTCAATAGAGGATTTGATTCTAAAAAAATTATCTGCTAGTTTGACTCAATAGAGGATTTGATTCTAAGAAAATTATCTGCTAGTTTGACTCAATAGAGGATTTGATTCTAAAAAATTATCTGCTAGTTTGACTCAATAGAGGATTTGATTCTAAGAAAATTATCTGCTAGTTTGACTCAATAGAGGATTTGATTCTAAAAAATTATCTGCTAGTTTGACTCAATAGAGGATTTGATTCTAAGAAATTATCTGCTAGTTTGACTCAATAGAGGATTTGATTCTAAGAAAATTATCTGCTAGTTTGACTCAATAGAGGATTTGATTCTAAAAAAATTATCTGCTAGTTTGACTCAATAGAGGATTTGATTCTAAGAAAATTATCTGCTAGTTTGACTCAATAGAGGATTTGATTCTAAAAAATTATCTGCTAGTTTGACTCAATAGAGGATTTGATTCTAAGAAAATTATCTGCTAGTTTGACTCAATAGAGGATTTGATTCTAAGAAAATTATCTGCTAGTTTGACTCAATAGAGGATTTGATTCTAAGAAAATTATCTGCTAGTTTGACTCAATAGAGGATTTGATTCCAAAAAATTTGTCTACTAGTTTGACTCAATTGAGGATTTGATTCTAAGAAATTTGTCTCACACACATGTTTCTATATCAGTTTTACGCAAATCAAATCAACACTCGTCATTGATTATATGAAAATTCTCACCTTGATATTGAAAAGTTCCCCACTTTGTGACGTTTTATATAATGCTGGAAACCTGAGCATATTTTCCGCATTGCATGTGCGATCAAAAAGACCTAACACTAGAGGTGGGAATGCAGTGAATATCTGAAACCGATAAAAACGAAGATGCTGTTAGATTTTGTATCAAGAAATCTCAAGAACTTTTGTACAATGTTTTCAGTAATTAATATTAAATCACAAAACACAAAAATGTTCATTAAAAGAAACAGATCAAAACCATAAGTTGATAACATTTGTGTTTTAATTTTATGCAACATTTCCACGAAAAGCATTCAATTAAGCAAGCAACATCCATTAAAAATCTGAAGAAATAAATTGCATTCGATTTTTTTTTTAAATATGGCATCAATGAAAGTACAGATCATTTCTGTTCGTCTACATTAATTTTTTCACTGATTATCTTGAGTATTCCTGGGATAGACATTAATTTTTTCACTGATTATCTTGAGTATTCCTGGGATAGACATTAATTTTTTCACTAATTATCTTGAGTATTCCTGGGATAGACATTAATTTTTTCACTGATTATCTTGAGTATTCCTGGGATAGACATTAATTTTTTCACTGATTATCTTGAGTATTCCTGGGATAGACATTAATTTTTTCACTGATTATCTTGAGTATTCCTGGGATAGACATTAATTTTTTCACTGATTATCTTGAGTATTCCTGGGACAGACATTAATTTTTTCACTGATTATCTTGAGTATTCCTGGGATAGACATTAATTTTTTCACTGATTATCTTGAGTATTCCTGGGATAGACATTAATTTTTTCACTGATTATCTTGAGTATTCCTGGGATAGACATTAATTTTTTCACTGATTATCTTGAGTATTCCTGGGATAGACATTAATTTTTTCACTGATTATCTTGAGTATTCCTGGGATAGACATTAATTTTTTCACTGATTATCTTGAGTATTCCTGGGATAGACATTAATTTTTTCACTGATTATCTTGAGTATTCCTGGGATAGACATTAATTTTTTCACTGATTATCTTGAGTATTCCTGGGACAGACATTAATTTTTTCACTGATTATCTTGAGTATTCCTTGGATAGACATTAATTTTTTCACTGATTATCTTGAGTATTCCTGGGATAGACATTAATTTTTTCACTGATTATCTTGAGTATTCCTGGGATAGACATTAATTTTTTCACTGATTATCTTGAGTATTCCTGGGATAGACATTAATTTTTTCACTGATTATCTTGAGTATTCCTGGGATAGACATTAATTTTTTCACTGATTATCTTGAGTATTCCTGGGATAGACATTAATTTTTTCACTGATTATCTTGAGTATTCCTGGGATAGACATTAATTTTTTCACTGATTATCTTGAGTATTCCTGGGATAGACATTAATTTTTTCACTGATTATCTTGAGTATTCCTGGGATAGACATTAATTTTTTCACTGATTATCTTGAGTATTCCTGGGATAGACATTAATTTTTTCACTGATTATCTTGAGTATTCCTGGGATAGACATTAATTTTTTCACTGATTATCTTGAGTATTCCTGGGACAGACATTAATTTTTTCACTGATTATCTTGAGTATTCCTGGGATAGACATTAATTTTTTCACTGATTATCTTGAGTATTCCTGGGACAGACATTAATTTTTTCACTGATTATCTTGAGTATTCCTTGGATAGACATTAATTTTTTCACTGATTATCTTGAGTATTCCTGGGATAGACATTAATTTTTTCACTGATTATCTTGAGTATTCCTTGGATAGACATTAATTTTTTCACTGATTATCTTGAGTATTCCTGGGATAGACATTAATTTTTTCACTGATTATCTTGAGTATTCCTGGGATAGACATTAATTTTTTCACTGATTATCTTGAGTATTCCTGGGATAGACATTAATTTTTTCACTGATTATCTTGAGTATTCCTGGGATAGACATTAATTTTTTCACTGATTATCTTGAGTATTCCTGGGATAGACATTAATTTTTTCACTGATTATCTTGAGTATTCCTGGGATAGACATTAATTTTTTCACTGATTATCTTGAGTATTCCTGGGATAGACATTAATTTTTTCACTGATTATCTTGAGTATTCCTGGGATAGACATTAATTTTTTCACTGATTATCTTGAGTATTCCTGGGATAGACATTAATTTTTTCACTGATTATCTTGAGTATTCCTGGGATAGACATTAATTTTTTCACTGATTATCTTGAGTATTCCTGGGATAGACATTAATTTTTTCACTGATTATCTTGAGTATTCCTGGGATAGACATTAATTTTTTCACTGATTATCTTGAGTATTCCTGGGATAGACATTAATTTTTTCACTGATTATCTTGAGTATTCCTGGGATAGACATTAATTTTTTCACTGATTATCTTGAGTATTCCTGGGATAGACATTAATTTTTTCACTGATTATCTTGAGTATTCCTGGGATAGACATTAATTTTTTCACTGATTATCTTGAGTATTCCTGGGATAGACATTAATTTTTTCACTGATTATCTTGAGTATTCCTGGGACAGACATTAATTTTTTCACTGATTATCTTGAGTATTCCTTGGATAGACATTAATTTTTTCACTGATTATCTTGAGTATTCCTGGGATAGACATTAATTTTTTCACTGATTATCTTGAGTATTCCTGGGATAGACATTAATTTTTTCACTGATTATCTTGAGTATTCCTGGGATAGACATTAATTTTTTCACTGATTATCTTGAGTATTCCTGGGATAGACATTAATTTTTTCACTGATTATCTTGAGTATTCCTGGGATAGACATTAATTTTTTCACTGATTATCTTGAGTATTCCTTGGATAGACATTAATTTTTTCACTGATTATCTTGAGTATTCCTGGGATAGACATTAATTTTTTCACTGATTATCTTGAGTATTCCTGGGATAGACATTAATTTTTTCACTGATTATCTTGAGTATTCCTGGGATAGACATTAATTTTTTCACTGATTATCTTGAGTATTCCTGGGATAGACATTAATTTTTTCACTGATTATCTTGAGTATTCCTGGGATAGACATTAATTTTTTCACTGATTATCTTGAGTATTCCTGGGATAGACATTAATTTTTTCACTAATTATCTTGAGTATTCCTGGGATAGACATTAATTTTTTCACTGATTATCTTGAGTATTCCTGGGATAGACATTAATTTTTTCACTGATTATCTTGAGTATTCCTGGGATAGACATTAATTTTTTCACTGATTATCTTGAGTATTCCTGGGATAGACATTAATTTTTTCACTGATTATCTTGAGTATTCCTGGGATAGACATTAATTTTTTCACTGATTATCTTGAGTATTCCTGGGATAGACATTAATTTTTTCACTGATTATCTTGAGTATTCCTGGGATAGACATTAATTTTTTCACTGATTATCTTGAGTATTCCTGGGACAGACATTAATTTTTTCACTGATTATCTTGAGTATTCCTTGGATAGACATTAATTTTTTCACTGATTATCTTGAGTATTCCTGGGATAGACATTAATTTTTTCACTTATTATCTTGAGTATTCCTGGGATAGACATTAATTTTTTCACTGATTATCTTGAGTATTCCTGGGATAGACATTCTACACATTTCTGTACAATACTGAATACTTGCATTTTATCGCTAAAACTAAATGTTCGCTTTGTTCACCAATAATTTCCTTTTTTCCATCAGTCTCGAGCACTTTTAGTCCTTTGTGAAATGTGATTAGTCTGTTTTTTTTTCTTAGATTTATTTCTAAATACAAATCAATAACTTTTGTTTTTAGCAATTGCGGGCATTTAGTTACTTTTTTCAAAATATAAAACAATGCTTTTTCTCTAATTTATTTCTGTATCATGTTCAAAATTCCAAATTGAAACGGTTGCCAAGAAAAAGACAACTTTTCAAATGAATGTAAATGATTTGATTTTAAAGTAAAATTTCACTTTACAAAGCTAATGCCTAGAAGTTTAAATGAAACCGTTTTTGGCATAATTACAAATAAAACTAATAACCTTAGATTTTTATTTCCCTTGTGTGTGTGTGTGATGACTATACCGATAATACTTTGGATAATAAAAACAGGATAAATTTTAAACTCACAGTATATAACTTCCAAAATATATTCTCAAATTCACTTAATCAAAGGGAAAATGAAGCAAATAAAAAAAAATTGCATTGTTTTGGATGGTTAATTAAAAAAAGTGAACAGAAAGAGGTTTAATTTGCAAATAAAAAATTGTGCCTACAAGACTAACTTTTTTTTGTTGGTATTTTATACAATGCTCATAATTTTAATAACTTAAAAATTATAGAATCTATTTGCATCAACAATTACAAAAGGTGGTTATGTCAGCATAGGGATTGTTTAAAAGAAGAAAGTTTAGGATTTTTTTCTTTTTTGATTCTCTATAATTTAAGCAATACATAATGTTTTTTTTTCAAATTTAATTAAACTTTAAATTAATATTCTTCAAATAACATTTGAGATAAGCAGATTTTATTTTTGAATGAATTTAAAAAATGAGATTAACTTTATTATCATGAATTATTATGGTGTTAAAATACAATCTATTTCTGTTACTTTCATCTGATTTATTTTTAACAGGCCTTTGATTAGTCCGATATATGAAGGTGGAGCCTGCCTGTCAGTCTTGATCAAAGTCTTCCTCACGAGGCTTGGCGGTCACGAGGATCGAAGTTTGCAATCCCCAGGGCTGCACGGTCGCGTTTACACAGCTCATCCCAAAACAGCTATGGTCTTCCAGCCTGCCGACTTGATGCAATGGACATGTCTCTGACCTGGGAGATCCAGCTGGAGCTTCCCTCGACATGGCCAAGGTATCTCATCCTACCCAGCCGAAGGACATCAGATATTTCTTTCATGCCAAGCTTAGAAAGGAGAGTCTCGAGGTTAGTGTCGTCTTCTGGCTTGACATGGCAGATCTCTCTAATCATGGCTCTTTCGTTGCGCTGCAGTCTTTTGAGAGTGTTCGCCGATGCAGCCCATGTCTCGGAACCATAAAGCATCACACTCCTCACACAGGTGGTGTACACCTGTCCGCTAGTCGTGACGGTCAGATGCTTATTTGTTAAGATGGGTAGGAGTTCTCTAAAGACGTTCCAGGCAGATTGGCATCGGGTAATGGCAGAAGTTTTACAACCACCATCGGCTGAAAGGGAGTCACCCAGGTAGCAGAACTCAGTTACAGCTTCCAGTTAGCTATCCTCAACCGGGAACTCTTTCACTGCCGTCGATTGGTCCTCGCTGTGCCAACACAGTGTGGACACTTTAGATTAGTTATTTGCTTTTGGAGTGAAAATTTAAAATTATAATATTTTCCCTTTTCTTACTGTTTGAGCGCATAAATCATTGGTGTCTCAGGTGGTTCGGTCACGTACAGTGTGTCACCTCTATAGAGTTGATGCATGAAGTTACACGTTGTACATAGCCAAACCCTCTGAGACGCCGATGCCTTACGTGCTTTTTCATCAACTTAATAACACGTCTGGCCAGGCACTAGGGAGACTCAGCTTCAGTGCAGAAGTGATTTGACGGCATGCAACTGAACTGATATCGACCCTTAAGATCGGGCCAGACGAAGAGCAGGTCCGAGACGTCGTTGCCTTGTGTTGCTCATCCCGCAGTACGGGAGGACACTGATAGCACTATAACTAGAAAAAGCAAATTTTATGGGTAAACGACGATCGTCGATATATCGACGCCATATTGGCCATTGTGTTTGCCGACCAAGTTGGAGTTATCTCCCTTGACCGGCAAACACACTGCCCGACGAGGATCGTCGATATTTCGAGGATCCTCGTTTACTCATAAAATTTGATTTTCTTTTATAAAAAAAACCCAGACTAATTGATCAATTTACGGGATTTTTGGTATACGATATATACTTTCGTCACGGATACATCATGAAGATATTTCTTTTTTTTTTTTTTTTTTTTTTTTTTATGTCGGTCGAATTCTAAACTTGTACCAAAAAATGCCCCCGAATTTCTGGTCACTTCTTCATTGTCTTGATGTATTAGACAATCATATTAAGAGAGTTTCATCCAAATAAAATTAGTTATCATTTATTTAATGTTATCAAATCACTTGACATAATTCAGTGAATTTTTAAGCACATCTTCCATTAATTTACAGTATTTAAGCTTAGCATCCATTGAATATTTGAGGATTTGATAAAATATTAAAATCAAGAAAATGATTACATCAGAAAAAAATCAAACTAAAAACGTTAAGATATTATTCGTGGTTATTAAACTATCATATACATGAAAATATTATGCACATTTATTTTTGACAAAAAAAACAACGAATGAGCAAAAAGTTAACATGCATTTACAAGCCAACAACAATTTTAATAAAAAAAAACAAACAAAAAATACATAAATGAAGGGACTATTATTTCTAGCTTTTATTATCAACATGAACTGACTAAGTCGATTAGTTAGATATGGAAATAACTAAAACAAGAATAGTAATAGTTTTAATAGAGATGTGTATCGAAGTGAAACCTGGCTAGTGAGGGTTGAGGACATGCGTTGCATAGAGAGAAATGATATATGGACGTGTACTCTGAGTCTTAGATGAGCGTAGATCTGATGACCTCAGAGGAAAATTTAATTTGAACAGTAATGGGAGATGTGTACAGAACAGACTTCGATGGTATGGCCATGTTGAAAGAATGGATGAGAGTTCTTGGGTGAGTAGATGTAGAATATTTGAGATAACAGGTTCAGTTCACAGGGGAAGGCCATGGAAAACATGGGAGGAAGTAATAAGAATGGACTGGATAGAAAGAGGGATAAATAAAGACCTGGCCAGAGATAAATTAATTTCTAAAAGCTGTCCAACGGAGGTCAAACCGAATATGATGATGAAATAAAACTAAATATTCAAAGAAATGTGATGTATTCTTTACTGCATTTTCATAAGTTAAAAAACAGAAAAAGTTAAAAATTTTACGTTGCATTTATTAATATGAAACATGAATATCAAATAAATTGAATAATTTGTTTCTGAATTTTTGAGATGAGGATTGATAATTTGTTTGATTTGGATTATTTGGACTACTCTTCTCATCTTTAGTGTTATTCTCACAATGTTTCGGCTGCTGTAACCCCCCCCCCCACATAACGAGAGCATGCATGATGATTAAATAAAAGGCTATGTTCAAAATTCCGTCTAGATTGTAGAGTTCGACAGAAATATTCCAGAGTTTGAAAAGATACACCTGAAGAAGGCCGGAGGTTACAGCGGCCGAAACGTTGTTAGAATAGCACTCAAGATGAGAACAGTAGTCCGAATAATTAAAATTACATAAATTGGATAAGTTTAAGTTTTAATAAATTCTTTTTCTAGTTTTAATTAAAAAATCGCTTCATCATGAAACTCTTCTAGGAATTATGTAAAGATAAAAATTAAAATTTTCATTCGCAAATTGTCTTGACGCAATATTTTTCAACTGTTCAACAGAAAAGAATCGTTTTCGCACATTGACAATATTTATTCATGTTTAATTTGAAAAAGTCCATTTTTGTCGTCATTACTCGTCCATTTGTGAAACATCGAAACGTTTTCATATTCCTCATTTAAAAACACCCGATCGGCAGAGAAGGACGTTTGTTTTTTTTACTCGCGACCATCGCACGAGTATATTTCAAAAGGATTCTTTATTTTGATTAATTCAACAGAAGCGTTGTTTTCCTTCTTTCACCAGGTAAAAAAAAAAAATATTTAATGACATTTCGGGCACGTCTACTTCACTTATGTGTCACTATTTTGTTCATACAAGTGGAATTCTTGTTTTATACTTCACCAACAACATCTTGATAAGCAACTCACTGGTAATGTATGACATTTGTACATGCTTAAGTGGAAACGACATCAGCCCTACTTAGATGGGAACGGTGGAGGTCTTGGACTGCCAAAAGTGTTCAAGTTGGTAAAGGATAGGCATCCAGCCATAAAATTGCCTTAAATACAATGTCTAGTCTAAATACAGCAGGAAAAAAGAAAGGCAGTGCCAATAGCACTAATGCTGCTGGTAATGTCTTGGGCTTCGTAGATCCCAGGATGCGTGGATCTTCAGGGCCTATGGATTCCATCAAGTCTTGCCAAACACAGGAGTGGAGAGGAAGGCTTAGATTTCGAGACTAGACAATCAGGCCCCACCCTCATCAGAGGATTAATTGTTGCCTGATTCAACAAATAAACCGGTTGATGATGATGATGATGATGATGAAGGCTACATTACGAATCACTAAAGTTTATGATGTAATATGTTATAAATGGTTTGCTATTTCTGAAAATGGAGTTTACAGCTTAAGAGGAAACCTTAGAAACTTAGTAATTAAAAAGTTTTTTATGGAAATCGCTCCAGACAAGAACTAAAAAAACGAAAGATGATTATCGCAAAGACAGGAGATGCCTATTGACCTTAGTCTTGAAAAGACCAAGGCTATAAGTAGAAGGAAAACAGTCAGCAGGAAGAGAGTTCCACAAGTTTGCAGTTCTTGGAAAGAAGCTAGTGGAATAGGAAGCTGTATTATAATGAGGTATAAAAACAGCGAATTGGTGAAGACCACTAGACCAGTGAGTTGAATGAGCTGGAACAAAGGAAGCAGGGAATAGATCAGACAATTCTGAAGAGCACATTGAAAAATTTACAGAAAAAGGTTAGTTAAATTACTGTTACCATAATGTTGATAGTTCTTACTATAAACTTTCGAGATGATCTGACACATACTATATAAATATGAGAAAGAGAGAGAGAGAGAGAGAGAGAAGGAGAGAGAGAGAGAAGGAGAGAGAGAGAGAGAAGGAGAGAGAGAGAGAGAGAGAGAGAAGGAGAGAGAGAGAGGAGAGAGAGAGAGAAGGAGAGAGAGAGAGAGAGAGAAGGAGAAAGAGAGAGAAGGAGAGAGAGAGAGAGAAGGAGAGAGAAGGAGAGAGAAGGAGAGAAAGAGAGAGAAGGAGAGAAAGAGAGAGAAGGAGAGAAAGAGAGAGAAGGAGAGAAAGAGAGAGAAAGAGAGAGAAGGAGAGAGAGAGAGA